>CAUEEP010000888.1:257500-783190 GCA_958450365.1 Mesorhabditis belari
AAACAAACAAAACAAACAAAACAAACAAAAAAATTCAAAATTTTAGATGATTCATAGGTTTTTAACCTTTCACAAGATTAATTTTCATTTCATTTTCTGCTTTTTTTCCTTTTCTGTTCCTTGTAATTGTTATCCAGTCACCCTATTACAAAGCTCATTATAAAGTCAATAAAAAGAGTTTAATTATTGGCTACAAGCCCGAAATTTATAAGCTTTTGAAAAAAGTGGAGTGAGTGTTTTGATAAATTTTAGAACTGAAGTTGTGTTTTGGCTTGAATTAAAAATTTCAGTCATTAACTTAATTTTGTAAAGTTTTCTTTGAGAATTTTCACCTTAAATGCCACTCCTGCGCTCACTTCGAGAAGCGCGGATTTTCCAGCGATTTTTCGATCTAATCTTAGTCTTCGTCATCGTGATTTCTTTGCTAGGTTGTTATATTTACCGTACTTATAAGGAAAATGAAAATGGGTACAACGAAGACAAAATGATTCAAAGAAAAGATAAAAGTTTTGACTCAGGCTTCGAGTTGAAAGAAAGAAAAACGAAACGCGATTGAGAATTTAAAGTTTCAACTTCTCGGTCTATTTCGATTGAGTCGCGCTGACGACGATCGTATTTCCGATCTTCGTTTTCTCTTTTGGTTTCCGTAGAAAAATGATTATAATAATACTAAATTATTGATTTTTCAGCAAATATATTCCAAAATCATGTTACCTGTACAAAAAATTGAGAAAATACAAAGCCAGCGTGTATAAATCCAAGAATACCATTAGCAAATTTGATCCAAAGAATGCTCCGATAACTGAAGCAATTAGCGATCCGAGTAACATGTTGATTAGGACAATTAAGGAGCTTGTAATCATCTGGAAATCGAGATTTCAATGGATTTTTTAATTTTTAATATCTGGGACCTGAATCATCAACAACACCTCGGCCCTTGAAGCTTTCTCGCTTTTCTTTAGCTAAAAATTTCTTGATTAAAAGAAAGATTTAAAGAAGATACCTTTTTGAGATTTCGATTAGTCACAAAATCGAGACTACATGCGAGAAAATAGAAAGAGCTTTGAAATAGAAAGTAGAGGTTATAGTCGAACCAAGCTGAGGAAAGATTGCCAAGATAGATGCTGCCGATAACGATCAGATATGGGAGAATTAGTTGAATTAGAGGCCATCTGCGAGTGTGATGGAAATAGAGACCGTTAAAACTGAGCGCCATGAAACGGCTGAAACAAAGTCAACAATAAAAATGATTGTAATAGGCCCAACTCGGCACTTTTAGACCGAGTCAGTCTTAAATGTGCATCAATGGCACAAGTTATCTAATAAAATTCACGTCGATCTTTTTACGGTCTTTCAAGTTCCGAACAGAATCTTAGCGATCATAAGGATCTCGTGACACTTCGAGATTTCAAGATCTTCAAGGTTATGATTGGCTTGGCCTTCGGTCTAACTTATGGGCTTCTATGATTGAATGTTCTTGGGCCAAGGACTAAATATTAAAACGGCTTTGATTCTTTGGCTTTTCGAAATCTGACCCTTCCCTAGTTAACTAACATTGCCGCTTTTCTAACTAACCTTGCCGATATCATGGTTTGACAAAATTGTGAGATATCCAATGGATAATAGTCATTGACAGCAAAATAGGACCACCAGACTACATTATTCACGAGATTTGAACATCTAGAAAATGTTCCTTTTAGTCGAATCTTTTAACCAACTCAATGACCGCGTCATAAGGATGGCAAAGATAAAACGATAGAAAAAGAAAAGCCAAGAGGAATCGGTTAAAGCATTCAGCGATCGCCAATAAACTGAAAAAGATTCTATTTCTTTCTCAACTATTCGTACCGTATCGGCAATGAAAGTCGATCATTTGTGGCCGTGATAAAGATTGCTATTGGATAGGTGCCAATTGTAAGAAATATTAACTGAAACCAGAACTTTTTAGCAATAAAATGTCAAAAACAAACCCAATTGTTTATTTGAATGTCAAAATCGACAAACTTATACAACAATTCATCCGAAATATCGGGCGGATTGGCGAAAAGTTGCATTTCCTGTCCCTCGAGCCAACCAGCGAACGAGGAAATTGCTGAAAAAGTGCTCTAAACGATACCGGCTTGGACAAAGATGTGCTAAACTTGGCAAATCAAATTTTCAGGCTTGATCTAGCTTTTTGGAAGTGCAAGTGGAAGTGTAGATTCATTATCGCTATCCTATTAGGCTTTCCAGAAAATCTTTTCGTTCCTTTTTGTACTTCCGTTTTAAACCAACAAATGCACCAATTGAACTAGAAAAGCCAATTATTTTTCTTTCATTCAATTCTTTCATTTCATTATTTTTCTGCAAAACAACATTAGAACGGGTTTAAAATGTTTTATGTCTGGATTTGGGAGCGTGAAGTCGGATAAAAAGAGCGACGGTTCGATGATACGGTTTGGATACTTTAGCTAAGAAAACCTATCTTTATGTCAATAGATAAAAGATAGAGCACAAAAAGTTAGGTATATACCCAAATTTTCAGAGAAACTCATTGAGCCAATTTCTTCGTAGAGGTTTTTATAGATTTTCTCTTAGATTAGACATGTGTTTTCTCTATCGAATTTGCTTCAGAGTGAATTCAAAGTGACTTAAAAGATGGGAACTTAAAAGAACAATAGACACTTTTTATTTTGAGTAAATCATAGATTAACTGGTGAATTTGTTATTTTTCAACGAAGTACGAAAAAGATAGAAAAGACTTTCTGGGGAAGCTAGAAGTCCCTTAATTATTCGATGAAATGACCTTTTTGCAAAGAGAAATCTTTTTGACTACAGTAATAGAACAATTACGGTGCCCTTTGCCTACTGTAAGTATAAGAATGACTACAGTACTGTACAATACAAAGCCTAGGTGGAACGAACCCATCAAAATCAGCCAAATGATCAAAACGAGTAACGGTTCGTGGTACTCTTCCCAAACGCTTTTTATGCGATTTAATGAGGATTTCATTTAGTTTAGATTTATGAATTTTTTTTATTAATATAAATAAAGCTGAATTCGAAATGAAAACTGGAAAAAGTTCGTTTGTTTATTCTCTATATGAAACATTATTTCATATGTGGGCAGATTTTCAATAAACCCTTCAATTATTGGCCTCATATCAAGTTCTGAAGAAAATTATGAGATTGATCTATAATTATCACATCTTGTGATCATTTTCAAAGTCAATCACGTCTTTGAGAGTGATTATGGGATTGGGAATGGAAAAGAAGAACAGAAAGGCACCAGGACATGGTTTTTTTTATGTTCCATCTACTAAACTAGAGTCGATTTGGAGGCTTTGTACCGGACTTATATTCTGTAAAGTAAAATCTAGCTGTTATGTCAATATTCTTATCACAGTTGTTCTCTCATAGAATAACAAATGTTGATTTCTCATTTCCGCGCAATTTCCCTATGACTTATCAAAGTGATCTTGCGAATTCGATCTCATAAAAGAGAAAGCTATAAAATGAATAACGAAACTGTTAGTCAATGGTATTTCTGTAATGTTTTCTTTCATCTTATGGATTTGTCTTTTGATGACGGTACGATTCTAGATAAATAACCAGTTGAGAGAATTTTTCAGATCGAATCTACTGATGTGACTGAAGAAGCTCCCACAAATGCACCTGCGAAAACCACAGCTATGCCAACGACTACAACAATGACTACTAGCAAGTTTTAGAGCTTTAGGGCAGAGTTCGGCAAACAAAACCAAAACCAAAACAGACCAAAACCAAAACCAAAACCAAAACCAAAACACCAAAACAAACCAAAACAAACCAAAACCAAAACAAACCAAAACTCAATTTGCATATAAATTAACATGTAAATTTAAAATTGTAAAATGTAAATTTAAAATTGTAAAATGCAAATTTGTCTTTCACTTTTTCTCACTCCACAAAATCTCGCGGCCGAAAAAAGGACCAAAACACGACCTCGAAATTTCGAAACAAAAAATGGCCTATGGGATATATTTTTGGATGCTGATTTCAAATCTACAAACAGATTTTCGCTAGCTCCTCCCAGTCGCGAGATATTGGCGAGTTTTGGTTTTGGTTTTGGTCTGTTTTGGTTTTGGTTTTGTTATGGTTTTGGTGGTTTTGGTTTTGGTTAAGTTTTGTTTTCCGAAGTCTACTTTAGGGTTTAAGTTACAGTTATTGTTAGAGTACAGAACTGTTTAAAATGAATTCAAAGCTTTGAGACTGATCAATTTCACGTGGGATATTGTGATAGTTATCTCAAGTGAGCAGCTTTTACAGCATCTGCTGTTCATTTACATTCAGAATATAATCAATCTTAAATAAATGAAGCTTTACTGGATTAACTGCTCATAGTTTCAGGCAGCTTAAACCCCTTCCTTGGTGAAGGAATGAGAGTAAATGCATGAGTTAATGGAACTTCAAGTGAGTGAGACTTAGCTCTTACATTTCAGCAACAAATCTCGAACAAGCAGCCTCACGCGAGTGCCTTGAGGGAAACCAGGGAAGGGCTGATGCGATCGATGTTTGCTTCAATATGGATAACTATTACAATTGCACGTAAGAAATTTACTTCTATACTAACTATGCAGTGTTTACCGTGTTTGGGACAAAATTGCATTCCTGGATAGCTGAAAACAAGGTTGATTGTTGGGTTAATTTGTATCGAGCCATCCTTGACTTAATACTAGTTTACATATAGAATTGATTTTTCTTGATTTAATATGGCTGGCATAAGGTCATTCTTTCATAATCAAGGTAAATTAGCAGTCAGAAAAGACAGTGTCTCCAATTGTAAGATTCCAGTAGCTTGCTATTCAATTCACTGTTGTGAGTTCCAGCTAATAGCTTAACCAAAACAAAAAGTGTATTTGATACTGAGGAATTCGAAATAAACTCACGCACACGTGATTGACCCGTAGTTTTTTGAGGCGGGCACCCCGGCACAGACCCGGCACTTCACTGTCAAATCAACGATCTCTTAAACCATTTTTTGTTCAGCTTGAAGCTCGACGAAGTCGACTGCTACATTAATGAGCGAATTAGGCTTTGTGAAACGAACTTAACCGAATACACCCAAAGAATCATGTGGAAATTCGTGGTGAACTGGGTTTGTCGATCAAAATTTATCCCATTTTAAATGCTTTAGATCAATGAGATCCATTCCGGGAATTGCACAGAGTACTTGAAGGACGAGCTCGGTTCTCGTTTGGAACCAAAAATGAATTGGAGAGCTCAAGAACAGCTTATTTCCCGTCAAGAAGGCTCAAAATCGGTCGAAATGGAAAAATGGAGCCACAGAGGTACAATACTAACATTTCTTTGTTGGCCAGGCCTACAGTGAAGACAGGACAGGCAACACCAGAACTTATGGGCCTCTTATACGTTGACGTATTTTCTGAAACGTGTCAATTCTCTTGGTTACCATAATCTTGCCTCTAAGCAAAATAATTAATTGACTTTAGGCAACATCGTGATTAGCAAAGATTCCGTGGGATGGCTCGACAGAAGGGAGAAATAAATCGTTTAATGAAAAACATGTCAGACAAGCTTAGACTTTATTGCACAAAGTATTGATTTAGGCCTTTATTAAATTATCATCCAAGTAAAAACACAAACAGACGACGAATTGTGTAGGGCTACGGTAGGATGTGTCACGCTTTAACGCACCTACCTGACTTGACATTCTGATAAGTGTGCAAGGGACAGATATGATATTGATAACTTAATGCAATCTTCAAAATTCTCCAGCTTCAAACTCTAATACTATTTAGGTTAAGGTAACATCTATTAACTGCGTTAGGGCTACGGTAGTCACGCTTTAGAGCACCTACGCAAGTTGGCAAAAAAGCTTGCTAGAACTGTTAAAATATCTTAAATTTTCCAATTCCACAGCTATGACTTATAATTTTTTCAAACTGTTTTCTGAAGTGTTTCTTTGAACACTACCGCAAAATCCCATTCAGGATCTGTAGTGCATGAGAAAACGGTGATATGATAAACTCGAAATAAAATCTCGCCCATTCAAAGAAAGGGTACAGCTAAATAATTCCATCAGTCGGCTCAGTTTTTAGTTTTTTTTCCGAATGTCCAATTCTTAACCCAATTTTGCGGGAAACGCGTTGTGTTTGTACAAATTAGAAAATTTTCTGCTAGACGTTTAATCATCAAAAATTTACAATTGCTCAATATTTTATCAATATAGACTTTTAATGGCTATGTACTCGTATTTTAATCGAATCGGATACTCAAGAACATGGGAAAAATTTCAAGACCTTTTCTTGGTTTTGGCGATTTTCATTGGATTGCTGGGTAAGTGAATCATTGAAGGATTGAGCCTGATATTCTAATGTCACCATTTTAGCAACTTATTCACTATCAGTCAACCTGTACAATCAAAACTGGACCCTATTAACAACACCGATTGATATCAGTGATGATCTCGGGAATGAAATTGGTGATATCATACTGGCCATGACTGATTGGGTAAGAGATTTATTGCTAAACAAAGTGAATGAATCTAATTTTTATATTGGAATGTATGCAGTACATGATAGTACTAACAGAATGCATGCAGTAGTAGCGAACAAAAACACAGCGTATTTGCAGAAATACACAGTAGAGTGTGTTACCGGCAAACAAAGCTAACAATAAGCAAGACATTTGTGAATTTATTAACTCTTTCCATGGCAATGCCCAACATGTATATTCCCAGTGGCCCAGGAGCTGCAAGATAAATTATTGGGTTGGTGAATTGAAAACTGCCGGCGATTGTCATATGTCACAGTTTGAGCACTTTTCTCAAAAGAAACCCATTTTGGTGTCAATGGAAAAGTTGTAGAGAATCAAAAATGAAGTTTATATTCAAATTTTCAGAACGATTCAAAAACTGGTTTTCAAGAAATGCCAAATTTACGAATTTTCACAAAACTTCCATTTTAAGCGAAACTACTAAGTGTATCTTTTTGGAAATTTGGCTATAAGCCTAATTTTTGATTCTCTACAACTTTTCTATGGACATCAAAATGAGTTTCTTTTGAAGAAAGTGCTCAAATTGGGACATCTCCAGTCCGCGATTTTTGAGTCTCACACTTGTCTCACACACAAACCAAAATCCTACTACGAAAGAGGAATCCGCAAATTGCCTGTAAAATGGGCAGAAGTCGTCAATAATAATGGAAATTATTTGTAATGAATTCATGGTTTTATGTTGAATAAATTTTAGTTCAAAGTCCGGCAGTTTTCAATTCACCAACCCAATAGTGACAAAGCCAAGTCCAACCTGTGAAATCTAGAAAAATTTTTTGTTGACCAGAACTGCAGTAAAGCCAGAGCAGTCAAGACCAATAACTAGGCCAGAACCTGGCTAACCCTGCTCTTGCCTGACTCAATAAAATTCCTTTAGATCAACCTTAATGCTTAGCAAGTCAAAAGTCAATTTTACAATTTTGTCAAAAGTCAATTTTGCTTCCATTCAGGCAGTGATCTTGAGTCTCTTCACCACTCCATTGGCTGTCTATTTCTCGGCAACAAATGATCGATTATCGTTTCCAATACGGTAATTCAAATTCATTGTTCTATCCAATTCCACATTCAGATTGCTAGCTACCGCTGAAAATGCGAACAAATTCGTGTTCGCAGTTGTGTATGCCTTGATGTGTTATTGTAGCGTTGGCTTTGTGCCGTTTGTGTGAGTGATTGTGAAATGATTGGTCAATAGTTTCCTGTTTAGATGCTCACAAAATACGACCATCCTTTTCTCTCAGATCTATTCCTACGCGAACTACTATGATCTCATCGATATTTCACAATATTGTCAGCTTTTGATATCGTTTAGGTGAGCGGAAACTGTTAGTTTCGAAGGCACATACATGGTGAAATGGTGAATTATGGTGCAATTTTATATTTTCTTTTACTATTATGATAAAATTTTATCGTAGATAAGCTGTAAAACCAGTCAATTGGTCAGCTGTAAAACCTGCCTATCGGCGAGTTTTAAAGCTGGTGTGTCGTGGGAACTGTCTCACTAATAAATGTTATTTTTTTTTGCTTTGTTAAAGGGGCAGTTCGCCATAAAAATTAGCTTTCTCAAATCATGTTTTTATGACACTCATATGTAGTTTTACTCCTAACCACGAATATATCATTAGAAAAAAACGTTTCCATTGTGGTGAGAGTTCTTCCCCTCTCGGGCCGAATAGACCCCCACCTTTTCACGCCAAGCACTTGCCTTTACTATTCTGCTTTGCATTTCGAGTACATTTATACCTTAAAAACCTGGCGCTTTCGGTGCTTCTGCGTATCTTTCTATCCCGTCCAAGTGGAGTCTTTCCTCACCTATCTAAGAAAGACTCCCGGAATAGGTAAGGGGAAGATTACTCTCTTTGGGGGTTTGTTCTGGTGGGATCAGAAAATACCGTAAATACTCTAATAGAAGCCCCCCCCCCGTCGCTTAGTCTAAGTTTAATCTCAAACAAACGTTCACATCTCGACACCAGTACGTTTGTTTCTGCACGCTTGGATATCAAATTAAAGTAGAGACCATGGGTGATTTTTTGAGATATAACATTTTTCAACATTAATCAGCGCTTAGAACAAAATGGTGGAAAACGTGGCAAAAAAACCCGATTTTTCATCATTTTTTAATGATTTTTTTTCTAAGCGCTGGTTAATGCTAAAAATATGTGCTATATCTCAAAAAATCACCCATGGTCTCTACTTTAATTTGATATCCAAGCGTGCAGAAACAAATGTACTGGTGTCGAGATATGAGCGTTTGTTTGAGAGTAAACTTAGACTCCTATACGGCGGGCTTCCATTAGAGTATTTACGGTATGCAATTTTTGAGTTTTCTAAAAACTTCCGAAGGTGTACATAGGAATAGGAGTGCCGCGTCTGCATGGCAGGCAAACAGACGCTTTATTTTCTTTTATCTAGTTAGATATCAATTGATCACAAGATCTTTAAAGCTTACTTTCTTAATTGACAGTCTTAAGCAAAAAAAAAAGTCCAAAATCAAATTCCAGTCGTTTCCTTGTGTTTGCCCTTGACGGTCAATATTTTCGTTATGCCCTCAAACTCCCAGTTCTTCAACTAATCTTCCCGTACGCACTCAGCATTGGGATCACTTATCTCAATAATTATATTCTCGACACATTTTCCTATTTTGCTTTCTACGATCTCTTGACTGGTCCTTACTTTCTAACTTGTGCCATGGACTTTGTGACGAATCGGAAAATGAAAAAGGTTTGAGAATTTGAACTTAGTCCATACTAACAATTTCAAAATTTCCCTAAAATTCACTTTTTTAGATGAAAAGCAGCGGGAAACGGGTGTCTAGAGTGGAGAATTTGCTGATGCTACAGGTTCGGCTGAAATTTCAAAACCAAAATCATTCAAATTTGCTTCCAGATGATTGCCAACTCTATTCTGAACTTATCAAACACAATCCTAATCTATATTATAGCAAATACTTGCAATTTGTTCTTCGGTGGAAACATCTCTAATGTCATTTTTGAAATAATGACCTTCAATCAATCATTTCTTTTCAGTTTGGTGGCAAGGTGAATATTGGTTTCAGCAAAGTTGTACAAATCTTTCATTTTCTGTTTCATTTAAAGGTTTTATTCTATTTTAGCACAATCAGCGTGTTTTGCCTCCGGAAACCACGAGAGAAACGCACTCAAAACGGGAAAACGATCAATGTCACAGTGACCACATTGGACCCGATCTCAAGATTACGATAGTACCTTTAAATCCTTTAATCGTGATAAATTTTTGATTGTGCCTTGAAATAATGTTTTTTTTATTATAAAATCGAAAAGCAACTGAACTTAAATAATTCACAGGTTTATTTTTAATCCAGCAAGTGTTCAGGTAACGTGGGTGTAGCAAACAAGGGTCAAAGCCAGACGCAAAATGTTCCGTTATTTGTGAAAACGTGCCACTGGATAGAATCCAGTAATGTTTTTTTGGCTCTTGAGTAGAATCCTGGACTTTTGGTAAAATTTGATAAATTAGGACTTGTGAATCTGTTGCACGCATGTTACCTAATTAGCATTTGTTTTGAAAATTTGCATTACATATTATATGTGCAAATATGCATTTGAAATCTGCTAAAAGGTTTGAAATGGCTTTTAAATTGCGCCATAGGCGACACCCGTGCTAGCCCGTGATGTGCGGCCGCGAAGTGACCTGCGGCACACCGTATTGGTTATGGGCCCACAAGGGTAAAGTTCTATTCATTTGTATCCGAAACTTGATCGTACTGTTGTTTATTTGAAAAGGTAAATAAAGAATACCTGACTATCGAGCTTGGTTTTTGGTAACTTCTCAGCACTGCTCGGACTCGCAAAGTGATAAACTAAAAAGAGAAACTTTACTACGTCAAAATTAGCAAAACGAACCTTTTTCCTTGTTACGCCATGGATACTTCGGATCGAGTTCAGTAATTTCAGCGTATTTCGCTAACTAAATAAAAGCCATAAATAAAAATGGGGGAAATCGAAAACCCAAGCGTAAAAAGCAGAACTCAGTTTAAAAAGAAGAAACGCGTCACGAAAGCCGAAGCTCTGCTAATGATTCAGGTAAGCCAAAATTCTAGAGAAAAAATGAACCTATTCCAATTCAACATTCAAGTTTCAGCAGCTTCTCACCTCATTCTTCAACCTCATCAACTCAATTGGTTTCTGGGTTTTCATGAATTTCGCTTAGCTCTTTTTCAGTCGAAAATTGATTTTCACTCTGGCCATGTTTTTCGGTTTCAAAGGCATTTTTCTGTATTATTCTCTTGCAAGGTTCGCTTCTGTAAATTTCCTGAAATTGAAAATTTTAGCATTGCCAACTTGCTATTTCTTCGAAAGCGAAGAGAAAAATTGAAAAATATTCAAGTGATATCAAAGGGGTCAAATAATTACTGAAATTTGTATAAAACGCATAAATTATTGAGAAATTTTGCTTGGTTTTGAGGCAATCTTCTCATTCACCAGTTTTCAACAATTTCAAGTGATACAGACAGATCATTCATTGCGTTAAACTCCCGACAACTTCTAAAATTTTCAGATTTCCCGATTGCTGTCTTTTCACTTTTTTCAATTAGGAAAAAGTCCAATTTCGCTTCAAAACCGAATTTTCCGTTAATTTCTCTTTTCCCCGGGGATTCCCGAAAATTGTTTTACGACCAATTCTTTATTTTTGTCTCATGTTTTCAGGTGATCGTTCAACTTCCTTTATGGCTTTGTAATTAAAAACTCGTTTCGCGGCTGGTTCGGTGATTTTCAGAGGTTTTTCTTTATATTTTAATCTGTTTCTTGAAAGATTTGATACTTATAATGCTGGCTCTGCTGGTCTTTTTTTACCGCTGTGACACCGGTTTCAGAGATAGATGTGTTGAATAAATATACCATGAATATTTTCATTAATAGCCGATCATTTACCACTAGGAATAGGACTTTTTAGGCTAAATCAGGCTAGGGGAATAGATGTGTTGAATAAATTGAATACAAAATTTCAAGTTGATAAGTTAAATGTTTTCCAACTGTTTTCCTAGTTGCAATCACAGCACTGAGAAAAGTCAATCCCATAAAAAAATGAGCAAAGAGTTCCACTATCGCTTTATGACAAAAATCCGTTTTTTAAATCATCAAATCATCCGTTGTTTTAGCTACCACATTTTTTTGTACCCTTTCTACAATTTTGACACTTCCAGCTCTTTCAATGAACTTCCCATTCACTCAATTCCGAACCACCCTCTTCACTTCACTTCACCGAAGTTTCGATCTCATTTCGGTGCTCACGAATGGTTTACTCCTATATTTGATCGTTTTTCAAACATCGAAGTCATTTCGCTCTTATTCGATTATCCTAGCCAGGTAAATTCAAAACCACAATGGCTAATGGGAATTCAGTGTCACCCTTACCGAACTACTATTGGGATTTACGGCTGGACTCGCTATGGCCAGGTGAATAAAGATGGTTGCAGCTTAAAATTCATTTCCAGAGTGATCCCCGTTGGTTGGGGACTCGCCTATCAATTTCATGGCTTATGCCGGAAAATCTCCCCACAATTTTGTGTCGACGTGCACTCGATCACTTTACACTGTGTCGCCTATGCTTACTCATTGCTTCCATTATCATTTTGGTTAGCGGAAAGACGCTTTTATTTACGGAGCTTCAAATGGCCCTGATTTCTCTTATAGCCGACTGATCGGGCTAAAAACTGGAATATAAGTGTGAAAATGTTATAAAAATGAAATTATAACAGAATTTGAGTAATCTGACACATTTTCGACTTAATCTGCCTTCGTATAAGGCGCAACACATATCATGGGCCTCCCTGCGCTTATCAAAACCTGATTTGTTGAACTCATTCACATTCCCAAATCAAGCTCATCAAAAACGATAACTTTTGAAATGACAATACTACTCGGCTTTTCCAAAGTTTCCCCATGCTCAAATATTTTGTGAAACAAACCGGGAAAGTTGAGTCAAAAAAGCTGACATTACCTTCCAGGTACCGTTATTATGTACTCGTCAACGGCGCGCCTCGCCCGAAAACAATAGCCTTACTCTGTTTCATCTTTTACATTCCATCTTTTGTTTCAATGGTTTGTTTTGTAAAGCAAGTATGTAAAAATTTTCATGCTTAAGTCATTAAATAACCGGAATCCACTTTCAAATGCGAATGCTGGTGCCAGAGCTGGCCCATTAGGTGTAAAATTTAATAAAACAAGGCTGTTCAAAAGCTGTGAAAACCGCAAAATTTCATCAGTAACCGATTGAAAACTATAGTTTTCAGATATTGTTCGCCATTTCGACAAGTCCACCAGCTTTGGTGCGAAAAATGTTGGCGGAGCAACGGAATTCTTCACTTTTCCCCGATAATCCGAACATTGCGGCAATTGCTGGATTTGAGAGTGTTTGGCAGAAAACGTTTGTTTAGACGTAGCTATAATTGAATACGGTAACTGTATACATGGAATTTGAAAACTAGACGATAAAAAGGTGTATTTTCAGAACCTTAGCACTGATCAGTTGGTCTGGTTTACCGATTTTCCCTGGCTATACCGCATCGATCATCTATCGGACTCGAATTTTGCGAATTCTCGAGAAAAGTGCAATGAGTGAGAAGTCAAAGGAAATACAAAAGAAATTGGTTATGGTAAAAATAAGGCATAATTTAGCAAATCTGAAATTTGTTAAGGCTTTAACGATTCAAGCGATACTTCCACTTTTCATGATGAGCCAGGCGACCGTTTATATTTGGCGGCAGTTCAAATTACCGTGAGTTTGGCATTAATTGAACCGTTTCCTAAAAAGTGTGCTTGAAAAAAATGACCGTATTCTGTTAGGCTTAAATTTCTCATTGCCTACAAGTAAGTACTAGTAATTTCTCATTACCTCATTACAAAGAAGCAGAATCTGTTATGACTTTAGGTTTACGGTAGCTTTTAAAAGAGAATCTTTTAGAAAATGAGAGACATAGTTTTAAATTTAGTTTTTTTTCAATTTAGCTATGGTGAATCGGCTCCTTACTTCGAGGAATGCGTCTTCTTGTCGGTGGCTATTGTAAGCTTATTTTGATTCTTGATAAGCATGGGATCTTGATAGCATTGACCCAACCCAGCACCTTAAACTGTATTTGAAAGCCAATTCGTTCAGATCTTAATAACTTTTTGCAATCTACTATATATAAAAGAGCAGTGCCGTATACAAAACGACTGCCCTAAGGGAGTGTCGGGTTCGATTCCCGTCCGTTTCAAATTTTTTTGCTTTAAATGTTTTCATGCATGGAGTTGAAGTATGCAAATTTGAGTTGCCTCGCGGCAAAGGTATTGTTACAGAAAAACCGGTTTCGGCTGGTTTTGCCAATAAATAGAAAGAAGTTAACTAGGTTTGAAATCTGGTACATGATGAATCAGGTAATAGGTGCGGTTTCAAAATCGCTCTCACTCACAAGTTGTGAGTGACAACACAATGATTTCAGCTCAGCTCAATCAATCCATTGATCACAATCTATTTCGTTCCGCCGTATCAAAAGAAAGTCTGTCGGATGATGCTATTACCATTTTTGCGATCAAAGAGAAAAGTGCACAAGGCGAAATATGAGCAAAATGGATCAATCTCTGGGACGCCTCCATCAACAAAAAGTTCAAAAATGGATACGATTTTTTGAAAAAATAAATCTTGAGTGATACTCTAGATGTGTTTCTGACTATAAAGCACACAATTCCATCGTTAAACAAACCAAAAGTCATTCAAATAAACGACTACCTTTACCCCACCAATGCTGGCCAAATGAAATTCCAAATGAAATTTCGACAATGTTTTCGTGGCAAATGATAGAAAATCAGAAAATTTTATCAAATTACGAACCACTGAAACGATGGTGGTGAAAAATTTGGTCATTTCTGCAATGTTCGTTCTCAAATCGATCAAGTGCTCGAGAGCATGGGTGGAATTTCAGGATCTTTTTATTGTCATTGGGGATATGGTTTTGTTGGCTGGTAGACATTTGATATCCCTTTATTATCCATTAAAATTTCCCCAGAGCAGTTTATAAAACTTGCATTTTAGATAAGATACCTCTACTTTAACCCTTTTTATCCACTAAGCTTTTCTAAAAAGTTGTGTTGTAGAAAAAGCTACCGTATCCAGGACTTTAACGATTTCAACCATGATTTCTTCTTCGAGCTTTTGTAGCTGATTGCTGTATAATAAAGAATTAACAGTTTGCTTATTTTCAAGAAGTTCCCAGTAAATGACTCCTTTGAGATCCCACCAAACTGATAGAATAAACTTCTTTTGGTGGGGGTCAGGGAGCACATTCTTGGCAGCTATAACTCCAGGCCCTATCCGTTGACGCTTTCTTTGAAAGTTTGCGATAAGAAAATTTTAGAAGAATCGGCCAGGAGACGGCTGAGAAAACGAAGGTGAAATTAGGTTCGGGTTAGAATTTTCCCATGTCTAGACGACACGGGTTATGGTAGAACGCAAGGCTTCAGTTCATTCTTTTGAACAATGAAAACTTACTAAGTTGGGCTACTATTACAGCTATTACGGTATATGTGAAGTTGAAGATGTGTATCATAAAATCAAATGCATACACCCCTTTCAAATAAATATAACAGCTCACTCCAGGCGCTAATGCAACCAGAATGAACAGAAGCGTCATTTTGTTCGTTTCTACTTTGTCTTTCTTCTCTGTCTTTTTTGTATTTCTATAGGCAATCTATGCCCACAAATTTCTATTTTTTATACTTGACAGATTGGTGATTGTGAATATAAAGCAGACTTTGATAGATTTTAGACGCAAGGCTCTATTTTTTACACGCCACAGTAAAATTTTCTCATTGAGCACATAAAAAACTTTCATTAAGAGTAGAACAGTCTAATCTTCAAAAGTGAGATTTTACTTTCCTAAAAAGTTCCATAAAAGTTACAATTATCATACTTTTTCTTCTACTTTCAATCATAAACTCCACGTCATCATCTCAAAAACCGACTTTCGAAAGCCTCCAATTAAAAGTACATCAAAGGATCTAAAACAAGCAGTGAAGTCTGTAGAGAATCAAATTACCGGCAAATGGCCAAGAGTGAAAAGCCAAAGAATCAGGGGATAGTCAGTCATTCAAGTAAACAAAACCATTTCACCATGTTTTCCTTTCTAACATCGATCGGCGAGCCAACGATTTGGCGGAAATTTCACGATCTCATCATTGTTTTATGCATTTTGTTTGGGTTGCTGGGTAAATTTTCAAAATTTTCACCATAAATGGAAATTATTTTAAGGCCAATTCCTAAATTTTCAAATTGAACTTTTAGGCATCTACGCTCTACTCACTTTTATCTATCTTCAAGATTGGTCTTTTTTCGAAAATGCTCCAGATATTAGTGAAAATTTGGAGACAACTCTGGATACAATACTTGTAATAATGACGGATTGTGTAAGTTTTGACTGTAAGTTGTAGAATTTTTGAGAATTCTAGGTAACTTGCCTCAGTCTCATCACCACTTCACTTGCTGCTTACTTTGCCGCCGCAAATGATCGTTTAACGATTCCGATACGGTAACAATTTCAAAATAAATAGCTGGCCTTGTTTGAAAAAGATCTCGTGTCATAACCCGTACAAGAGGCACAATTCTTCTAGTACCAAGTAGTTAACGGTTAGTAGCAAATATTAAATCCAACAGCCCTGCCCAAATAGCCAGCTTTGCTCAACTCAGTCTCGTCTAAGCCCTACTCATCAGATCGAAGGTTCTAGGTTCACAAAGTATCAGGGTAGTCCCAGACTAGTAGTACTAGATCCAGTACTTCAGTTGGACACGACGGTCCTTTTATGGGTTGGGGCTGGGAATACAAAACATGATCAGCGCCGGAATTCGAACCCGGGATTTACCGGGCGAACGCCCTACCAATGAGCTACACGTATCCTACTGCCGCCAGGGTAAGGCCTTATGTCTTACTCTTCCAGTATACACCAACTTTACCCCATTTCACTTTCAGAATCCTGGCTTCCGCCGAGAATGTGAACAAATTTGTTTGGAGTGTTTGTTATCTGCTCACCTTTGCCTGTCGAACGGAAGGCGGCTTATTTCAGTGAGTGCCTATCTTATTTTTGTTTAACCTCAAGACTCAGATGTAGCCAAAATGTCAACTATACATTTTCCACAATTTATGGAATTGTCAAAACTTATGACCTCATTGATATCTCACAGTATTGTCAGCTGTTGATCTCGTTGAGGTAATCCAGTAAAGAAAATGGCTAAGAATTTGGAACCACAGGGGAATTGAACCCTCGACCTTATGCTTACCAGGCAGATGCTCTATCACTAAGCTAGCGGCGCCTTCTTTCCCCAAGAAGAAATAGGAAAGACAAGGAAGAGAAAAAAAGGAAGCAAGATAGAAGAATGCTTGCTTTCGATTTAAAAGCAAACCCTTTTTCTGTAGTGCACTTTCTCAAGCGATCCTTACAATACTCTAATTATTTTTAATACTCTAAACTAAAATACTATACAGGGTGTCCCAAAATTATGGAGCGGATCCTGTTTTGACAGATTTATTCTTTTTTCTTACTTCTGACTAAAATTCTTTTGTATTGGCTCTTTTCGAGATGAAATCACAATTGGATTGGCGACCAGCCATGGTGCGACTCTCACAGGATGGCAAGTCGGTAATGGAGATTTCACAGCTTTTGCACGTGCCTCACTAGACAGTTTTAAAAGCAATAAAGCGCCACAAATGGGAATTGGAAAAAAGATCGATTAGGACGTGGCCGAAAGATGATTGCCAACAATCCAATGAATCGTCGAAAGATCTTTCAAAGAATCCAAAGAAACCCGAGATCACAGAAAAACTCCACCCGAAAGATGGCTGCTGCAATTGGAATAAGCACTTCGGAAATATTAGGTTGAGGAAAAGTTCTGACTCAGCCTCGAAAAATTCAATTTTTAGGCATGAAGCATGTAATTCTAGTATAAAAAAATTCTAGAATGAGATTTATTAATCTAGAATGGGTTATACTTTGAGGAATAATTGTTGTTATTTTTGTTATTAAAGTGCGCATAAAAATCGAATCTTTCGCAGCTGAGTCAGGACTTTTTCCTCAACCTAGTAAGCACTGGGTATTTTCGCAGGACGAAGCTGCATCGCATAAAGCTCGAGAAACGCAAGATTGGATGGCAAAGAATTTCCCTGATTGGATCACAGTTGATATAAGCATAAATCCAAGAGAATGGCCATACAACTCGCCGGATTTGAATGTTTTGGATTACAGCATTTGGTTGCAGTTCAAGGGTTGTTGCAAGCCTCACACACCAATTCAGCCTTTGAAGAAGGATTTGGAAAAAGCTTGGGACGACATTGGTATGGAGGTCATCAAAAGGCCGATGACATTCCGAGACGATTACGAAAATGTATTCAGTCTAGGAGGACACTCGAAAAATAATGTTATATTTTTGTTATGTTCAATAATTGTTAAATGATTTTTAAGGTATCTATAAAAATTTCTTGAGAATTAACAAAAGATCAATGATCGAATTTCCGATCCCTAATTTTGGGACATCCTGTAAATTATTTTCTCAAGCCATTCTTACAATACTCTAAATTCTTTCTATAGTACCGTTACAGTGAAACATTCATACAGTAGCACTTTCTCAACTCATCCTTTTTCGTAAAATCACAAACAATACACTCACAAATGATTCTGATTCAAAGACTAACTTTTCCTAAAGTATTCTTGCCCCATACCGTACCTTTGCCTACAGTACTCATTTCCCTATAACCTCACACATCCCTATAACCTAAGCCTAAGCCTTCCCTCTTTTCAGCCGTTTCATGGTGCTCGCCTTTGACGGTGCCTATTTCCGTTACACTCTTAAATGGCCTCTTATCCAACTTCTATTCCCATACATACTAAATATTGGACTGACCCACTTACGCTTGTTATCTAATCAGTTATTCAACTACGATCCATTGTACGAATTTCAAACGTTCCCATATTTTCTGATGTGTGGCCTCGACTTTGTGACAAATAGGAATATGAACAAGGTGAGGAAATTTGAATTTCGAAAGCTTTTTGGTTTTAAAAATAAAATTTCAGCTCCGAAGACGCGGAAAAACGTCTAGAGGCGAGTCTCTGCTAATGCTTCAGGTTGATTGCTTCTATCTTTTTTACAAGCTTTCTTTTACAGATGATCATGAATTCTTTTCTAAATCTGACGAATACAATATTTTGGTATTTTTTTGCGATTATCTTGAATCTCTTCTTTGGTAATAATGTGATGTTCGTGTATAATTATGCAGTCGATTTCAATCAGGCGATGCTTTTCAATTTGGTCGCTAGGTTGGTAAATATGCCATATTTATTGCAACAAAGCTAACAAGTAGTTTAAGATTTGATATCTTTTAAAAAACTTGAGCAAGATTTAAGACCAGATTCAAGATTTCAAATCTAGTAACTAACCTAAACCTCATCTGGAAAAATCTTACTATCAGTTGGGGTAGATTGAGTGATAGTGAGCATGACAAATCCGTTTCGTCATGCAACTAGCTGTTTAAAGATAGGGATCAACTGTTTATCTGAAATACAACCAAATAAACAAAGCAGTCAAACAAAACTAGTATTCCAGTATCATTTGCATTCTATGTTTCCGAAAACCGAAAGAAACGCGGCCTCAAAATGGAGTGAAAGTAAATGTGACGGCTTCGTCGATTGCTGAACGGCTGAACGGATGAACCCGGCTCAAAATATCATTGAATCATTGACTGATAAAGAGTTTATTAACTTGTTTAACTTACAAATTCTTTTGGAAAAGTTTAATGTTTTGAAAATTTACGGAACTTTTACCAATTTTTAGTAGAATCGCAGTAAAAAACAACTTTTTTAACCAAAATTCAAAACTTCTTCATTCAAAAACAGCCGAATTCTAGAGTGTCACTCGATTTTTGACCTTTCATGAAGATTTTGTTGAAATTTCTATTGATATTGTTTACGAAACTTTTCCCGATTAACTAACTTTTCCCGACTTGATGAAATTTTCTACAAAAACTTGTTATTCCGCAACTTTTTGACTAAAGTTTCCGTCTTCAAAATTTGGAAAACCTCTGGAGATCAAATTCATCTCTGCTCTCTGAATTTATTCTAAAAACTTTGTATTTTTCAATCAGTTTTAGTCATAATTGAGTCCTATTTTGTCCAACTGACCAAAACCAAGCAAAATCACGCATTTCTTGGTCAATCTTTTGTTGTCAACTGATCTCCCAAAGGAATTGATGAGTTACACGCCCGTGATATAAGAAATCAGCACAAAAAGTTTCATCCAGCATACAGCCGGTATTTGAATTTGCTATTCACTCCAGCTTCACATAAATTTTCAGAAATTCTCATTTTTCACCACTTCACTTCAAGCCAACTTCAACTTTTTTCACTCGGCACTTTGGAATTTGTTATTCTGAAGTCAATTACTTCACACTTCAATTTAAATTTTCTTTTTTTCAATCATTTCTTTTGAATGCTCCTCTCCGTCAAAGAATTGAATGTATGGCGAAAATTTCACGAGCTTATTACTGTGCTTTTGATAATGTTTGGATTGATTGGTGAGCGAAGTTGTACTGTTCAAATGAATCCGGCTAAGCAGGAATTGTTAAGTACTTGATTGTTAAAATGCCCAAAATGTAATTTTCTCTCTGAGCCAGATACTGATTCCTTGACTCATGAAGAGTCAGAACTGAAAGATAACAGATATGACATGTCAAACTTTTTCACCTTACCATTAGTTTGGAACCGGATCCTAGGCAAGATTTGCGAGTTTGGATCCTTATTCTAAAGTCTATCCGGGTTAGCCCAGGTCAGACCAAAACATTTTAGACTAGCCTAACATATTAGGTTGGTGCATAAGTCTTTACAACCTTTTTCCAAACGTCTTTTAAAAATAATGCCGCCACTAACCAAATTTCCATTTGAACTATTGAAAAGGTTAATAGTTTCTTTGCAATTCTTGGAAATTCAAGAAAATTCTTGAAAGTAGTTGCTTTTATGGAATTTCAAAGGCGCAAGGCGAGCACCCAAAACTGCTTCGATGCTGAAGTCGAAATTTGGACACTTTCTTCAATACAAACCTATTTTGGTGCCATAGTGAAAAAGATAGAGCTCGTTTGATTACATAAGTCTGTAAAGTTTGAACACGTTCAGCGATTTGCTTTAAAACAGCAATTGAGAATTTTACATAAAAATGCGTTTTTACCGAGTCGAGGTGAGCTTTGAGCTTTCTCTCAAAAGCCATTTTGTAGAAACTTATGCACCAACCTAATAGATTGGAGCCGAGATTGTACGACTCAAGTACGTGAACAAGTTTTTACTCACTTGAATCCAGTCTATTCAGGAATCTATGCCCTTCTCCAGTTCATCAACGCTCAAAACTGGTGGATCATCTCGGATAGCGTTGCGGCAGATGTCAGTGATGCTTTGAAAGAAGATATCGATCGGATTCTGATCTTTATGACCGATTGTGTAAAAGCTAAATTCAAAGCTAATATGATTTTTCTCTAGACAGTTCTGCTCAGCCTTCTCACCACACCGTTAGCCGTCTTTTTTGCAGCAACCAACGATCGGCTGTCGTTTCCGATAAGGTAAATTAACAAAAATTAACATCTGTGGCATTTTGTTGAAAAATTCTAGCGATATCGATTTCCCATCAAGTTTGAACCATTCTAGACTCCTAGCATCCGCTGAAAACGCCAACAAATTCGTCTATGCCATTGGCTGGGCGCTCACTTACTCGTGTCGACCGAAAAGCGGACCGTTTCAGTAAGATTTCTGTACTTAACTTTCCTATTTCATTCAGATGCTCACAAAATCTCATCAAAACATTTGACACAATCCAATCAATTATCAACAAGTATAATCTGGTCGAGATCTCTCAGTGTTGCCAACTGCTCATCTCGATGAGGTGAGCTTATTACCGTAGTTGAACAGTTGAGGATCAAATGGGTACTGTAATCAGCAATAAGTCTACAATGGGAACATCACTGGTAAGCCCATACAGCAGTATACCCTGAGTTATACTACAGCTTTCGCTTAAGTTTTCTTTACCGCATTTCTTTTCTCACAGTACCCCTTTCCTTTACAGCCCAATTTTCAGTCGTTTCACCGCCTTGGCCTTCAATGGCCTCTATTTTCGCTATACTCTCAAATGGCCGATTGCTCAACTCCTTTTCCCATATATTTTGCATATTTTCCTCACCCATTTACAGTATCTTTCAATACAATTTCTTGGCGTCAATCCCATGGAGGATTTCATGACTTTTCCCTACTTTTTGATGTGTGGCCTCGATTTTGTGACGAATCGCAAAATGAAAAGGGTAAATCTTTTGGAAGTTTCTAAAAAAACAAGTTACTTTACTCAGAATTTTCAAATTCATTGCCGAAAAAGACAGTTTTTTGTTCACTTTTTGGAAAACTCTAGGCAGTTGCTTTTTCTCTTTGCAAATTCAACTCCCATGTGAGCAATCTGCAGTTCAAATCTCTAAAAATCATGCAAAGCAGTAATTTTTATTGTCTCTGTTCATGTGATTACAGTTTTTACATTCAATTGGAACAAAAGAGCTATAGACTTTGATATTTTTGAAAGCTTTGAAAGCTCTAGGATTATGACACGTGATTTGGCTTTGTCGTTATAGCAAACTTGGTGCAGTGTTTTGAGTTGGAAACAATAGTAAAAACAATAAGTTCTTGTTTATGAACAATTACTCATTCTGCTGTACTTGCTAGAATGCACATATAAGATAATATAGGAAAAGTGAGATGAACCGATTCTAAAATCTTTTTTGGATCAGTTCGGTCGAATTGTACAGTGCGTTGCAAAATGATAGGACCACCGTCGATTTTTGCGATTTTTGATTTTAAATAACTAAAAATGCAAAACGATGCTTAAATTCGAATTTTATATACAAAAATACGCACAAATACCGTTTGCCAAATAATTTACTTTAAAAGGCAAAATTTTTTAAGCTTTTCTTTATTTTAGACCTGTTGCAAAATGATAGGACCACTACGTTTCTTTTTGATTTTCTACCTGTAATAATCATGTTTGTGCTTACATTTCGCTAATTTTTATTTCTTAGGAAGGTGGGGCGTGGAAAATCGCTTTCGTGGATCGAGCAGATGAAAATTTTGATTTTGAAAGGAAGAAATCGGAAGATCGCAAAAAAATGAAGCGCTCGCACCAAGTTGTCTTAAATTTCTTGAAGAATTCTTTCAAGTATGGCAAGAAAAAGTCTCCGAGACGTCATCGAAAGCTCACGGCACATGGGACGTCTGTTGTCGAATTCGGTGATGTCGCTACAGGATGTCAAGGTACAAATCGGAGCTCCCGTCCACAAAAGCACTCTTTCTCGAGCCACCAAGTGTTACATCCGTTACATCAAAAGAGCAGTCGTGAAGAAAGCACTAAAGCTGAAGCCGGCTCACAAAGAAAAAAGGATGCCTTCCTCGGGATCACATCACATTGGAAAAAAGTAAACTTTTTTCCTTGAGTTGTTAACTATTTTTTCTTGGTATCTTCTTCATCTTCAGCGATGAGAAAAAATTTAATTTGGATGGTCCCGACGGCAACAAGTACTATTGACACGATTTCAGAAAAGATCCATTGCTTTGTGGGCGTCGAAACTTCGGAGAAGGATCACTGATGATATGGGGCACCTTCAATGTGGATGACGTTCTTGATTTAGAATTTGTGACTTGTCGCATGAACTCGAACGATTACCAGGACGTCCTTGCGGATCAACTACTTCCTTTCCTAGCGCAAAATCGAGATAAATACTATATTTTTCAACAGGATAATGCTTCAATTCATGTCAGCCAATCCACTAAAGCTTTTCTAGAACGTCACAACATCGATTTTCTCGAATGGCCTGCCTGCTCACCGGAATTAAACCCAATGGAAAACTTATCAGGGCATCTTCGTGAGGAATATTTATGCTAATGAAAAGACTTACGACACGATTTCGCAACTCAAAAAAGCAATTTTGCAAGCTTGGACGTCAATTCCACCACAAACGCTTCAACTTAGTGAACTCGGTGAGTAGGTAAAAATTTTTGCAACAGGTGTTAAATAAAGAAATTGTTATAATTTTGTTGCAATTTGTTTAAATAACGTTAAAAATGGTATAGATGCCTATTTTTGCATATATTTCTAGGATTTAAAAGCTATTTCGCGTTATTAAATTCCATAACCAAAAAAATGTGAAATTTAGGAGTGGTCCTATCATTTTGCAACGCACCTTACTAAACATAGCAGGTAAACTTTAGGGCCTAAAGTGTAGAGACAGATTTCTATTAGTCTACAGGGTGCGCCAAAATTATGGTAACGCGCCCGAATTATCTCATTTTTTCATTTTTTTACGTCTTTGTCTTTTTTTCTGCAATACTTAATTCTACAACTATTTTTCAAGTATGAAATCCAAAAAGGATCTACGCCCGGCTATCATTCGTTTGCATCGGCAAGGCAAACGAACTGCTGAAATTTTGCAACTTTTGCAAGAGAAGAAAGAGAATGTTTTCCGAGCTATAAAACGCTTCAACAAAACGGTGACGAATGAAGACCGCAAAGGAAGAGGATGCCCATCTACAGCCAACACTCTGACAAATCGAAAAAAGATCTTCACAAGACTCAAGAGGAATGCAACCACCACAAAGAACTCGACTCGGAAAAAGTAAAAGTCGACAAAAAGGTGTACTTGGAGATGCTCAAGGATGAAATTTTGCCCTGGTCTCGGGCTCATTTTGTAACTAAAAGCTGGACATTTATGCAAGATGGAGCTCCTTCTCATAAAGCTACCGAAACACAAGACTGGATAGCCAACAACTTTCCTGATTGGATCACAGTGGATATCAGCTCACGGCGCCCAGGAGAATGGCCTTCAAATTCTCTAGATTTGAACGTTTTGGACTATTCCATTTGGTCGATCTTAGAGAGCAAGACATGTACAAAGTCCCACACATCGGTAGACTCTTTGGAACGGGCACTAACTAAGGCTTGAAACAATTTGTCCATCACCACAATTCAAAAGTTTATCGATGAATTTCCAAAGCGTTTGAACCAATGTATTGCTGCTAATAGTGGTCATTTTGAGCAATAATCGTTGTTTACATAATGTTTTCGTTAAAGTTAATAAAAACTATTGTTTTCTAAAAGTTCTTACTGAGAAAGATTTGTGTTTTCCGCAGTTACTATTTCGTTACCATAATTATGGCGCACCCTGTATTGTTAGACATACTGTAATCTTACTGTGGTCTCAAAGACAAAGACGTGAAATTAGTCTAACAAACTAGCAAATATCCATTGACAAAAGTCACCCATTGCTTAGTTTCAGCTGAATCAGCACGGGAAAACGTCACGAGTTGAGACTTTGCTAATGATCCAGGTATCAGTTTTCCGATTTTCTTTTACAAAATTCTTTTAGATGCTCACTAATTCTATCCTCAACCTCACAAATACGATCATTTTTTATCTAGTCGCCATCTTTTTAAACCTTTTCCTTGGCGATAATTTTATGGTCATCTTCTACAATTCGATCGATTTCAATCAAGCTTTGTTGTTTAATCTGTTTTCCAGGCACAGTACAGGAGTTAAATTCATAACATTATATGAAGTTTTAGTATAATAAGTATACTATGTTTCCGAAAGCCGAAAAACATCGTGATATCAAGTGGATTGAAGGCTGGTACGGTCACTGTGTCGAAGGGATTGTTTTGATTTTACTTGATTCAAAAATGATTTGAACAAATCGAAATCATAAATTCATTGCATTAACTTGTTGAATAGCTTGTTGAAACAGAAAAGCCGAACATCTGCTAATTTCAATCGAAACATGAATCGGAGAAAATTTTGTCTACAAATTTGCTGGTGAAAGAAAATAGCAATATTGTTATAAAGAGCTTTATTCAATACACGAGAAATCTAGTGGTAGTGGTTAGAAATATGAAAAGTTGCTTATCTATGGAAAATCTTCGTTAGCTGCGAGAGAAAGACATAGACACAAAATAAAGAAATTCAGATCTAAAAGCCGCTAATGTCGGCTGTTTGAAAATGGCGAGAAAATACCGCATAGCAGAAAGGATTGAAAATTTGGTATCAGTACGGTAAACCGATGGTTGAAGACCTCATGGCTTGACGAAAGTGCCACATCCACTGGAGGTGCTTGGAGGAAGCTGAAGGGGAAGAGAAGTCGGAGTCACAGGGCGGTCTGTGGTGCCGGCAAATTCTTCGATCGCGTTGATCACGAGGGCTTCCATCAAGGCTTGTTGATCAGCTGTCATTTCCAGACCGGGTTATCGGATCCGGCTTCCAGATTATAAGTATATACGGATTTATTCAACCAATCCAAGCAATCAATCATAATACAGAAAAAAAATCCTATTGAAACCCTAACCTAAACTACTTAATGCCATAACAGGACTTCAAATGCTTAACTTAAGTATAATTCTTGAAGTCAATGATCATTATTTTGTGAAGTGATGAAGTGTGAAGTGATGAATGAAAGGAAATAAAGCGTTTTTAAGGGTTGCATTTTATGTGCAAGCCAAGCGTAGTTTAATTTCAACGGGCACGGTGTGTTACATTGCTCTGCGCTTGGGATAGCTCCGAATCTGCGACTAACCGAGCCCAACGTTGCTTAACTTGGCAGAACGGACGGGATGCCGTGTTTCAACGTGGCGAGAACGTAATTCAAATAACATTTTACATCTGCAATTTACAAAATACAAGCGAAAGCTCTGTTTTCCATTTTGCGCTGCTTTCTGTTTCTATTTTGCAACCAAGCACACAAATTACTGCTGTGCGATATTTGCCTCTGAGTCCGAAATTGCTTCCTTAGCAATAGAATCCTTTGCTAGACATGGATAGTAGCGAATAGGAACATTAAGTTTTATTGTAAAATTTTGTTGTTTATTGTTAATTTACTTGCTAGTTTGTTGTTTTGTTAACGTGAAATTTCCTTTTTGAATTTATAAACAGTTGAATCAACTCAACACTAATCAATTTGAGTTCTGAACGAGAAACTAGAGTTTTTTAGCAGTTCTAAGCTGCGCTAAGGCATTTTCGCTCGGTCCAACGCTCGATCGGGCTAGTCCAATTCGATCCGATCTGATCCAAAAAACCATGTCTAAGACACAATATTGCGATTTTCAAATTCGTTCTCATCGACCATGTCGTCCATAGACCGTACGCTAATAAAAGACCGAAACGAAAACGAAAACATTTTAAGCAAAACCAGCAGAAACTCTCGAAACGTGTTCATTTGACCGATTTCGAGAGGTGAGAACCGAACAAATTTGATCGCATTTTTTCGGGAATTGACAAAAATCAAAAATCGGGTGCTCCACGTTCGTGTTCCTCTTTCTCTCTCATTTTTGAACATCTCGAAAAGTAAATCGGTTGAGCCTTGATGCTCTTTTTCGGATCTTGTACATCTTGTACGCATCTCATTTGGACGATTTTAGGTCTGCGAGGCAATGTCTTTAAGAAGAATGAAAGTTTTACACTTTTTAACGAAAAATTTCTTTTCAAAAACTGGCAGAACGCATCAAAAGTAGTTTTTTCTTGCAAACTGTTCAGTGAGGGTAAACAATTCTCATTTTGCGACGATTTTTGAGAGTTGATGTGTTTTTTTCACCAACTCTTTTCTCGTTTTTCTTTTTCCCGATTTTCAATTTCCTTTCCTCTCAAAGTCCGCCGCTATTAGGCCACGCACTATTGGATTATTTCAACCGAGTTTTCCCATTTTCCAAATCATTTTTTGAAAACCTTTACCCTTTAACTACAATGCCCCACTACAAATTAACATATTTCTGCGTTCGAGGCAAAGGTTTCTAGCGTATTTTAAAACATATCCATATAATTACTCACAGGTGAATTCATTCGACAGCTCTTTGCATTAGCCGGGGTCGAGTTCGAGGATGATCGCTTCTCGCTTGGGCCAACCGGTCGTGGTGAAGGAATCGCACAGACGAATTGGGCTGAAGTGAAGAAAAGTATGGCAAAAAAGTTCTTTTCATTAAAACAAACAACAACCATTGAAATGCTAAAAAGCTTCTCGAAACTTTTTGAAAAGTTCGCCCCCCACGATTGAACTTTACGGTCCCGGATTAAAATGATCTAATTTCTTAAAATATTACATTCTTATTCTTACATATTCTTACATATGTGATAATAATTTTTTAGCCCCAGCGATACTCCACAAGCACCCTTAGGCTAAGCACAAAAAACACAAAAATAATGAGGAGAAAAATTTTTAATTAAAAAATCTGACTTTTTCTTTTGACCTTTTGCACCGTAAGGTTCAATTTAGCCCGTTAAATTATGAATTATCGCGAAACTATTCAGCTACACCATATGGGCAACTGCCAGTGCTGGATGTGGATGGAAAGCAACTCGGAGAGGCCAATGCTATTGCCAAATATGTGGCCGCTGAGTATGGTGAGTGTTGAAACATAACAAGAAAAAGTTTTACTATTATTTTACCATGTACTCTTTAGTATCTAAAGTATACCAAGTGTAGTGTACTAGGTCACAAATCGAAGCTGCTAATAAATTTAGCTGTTATTTGAATATAGTTGTACTTATTAAGTTAAAAACTAACCACAAATGATCATAACAATCTTTCATACTTACTTAAGTTTTAAAAACAACCCCACTGGGCAATTTCTCAGGTTTCAACGGTGCAAATGCTTGGGAGGCGGCACAGATCGACTCGGTTGGCATTCATTACGACGATCTCTTCAAAGCTTGTGTTCCTTTCTACCTGTCTTGGCACAGGATCAGCAAACAAACAATGGTGAATCCAGCTTCAAGTGATACCTTAAAAATAGTCGGCTTTCAGGAGGATGCCTATAAGAGCTCCGTCGAGGCGGGTAGAGATGCGTTCTTCCAACCAATCTGCAAGCTCCTTCGAGAGAACAAATCGGGATTTATTGTAAGTGAATAAATAAGGTTGCGAATGTTTTTTTGCTCTTTTATTACGGTGCTAACACCACTTGTAAGTACGGTCATAAAAGTAATGTTACTTATATTAGATTGACTACTAATTCTTGATGAAACTGTTTGTTTTTTGTTTCATCAAAGAACAAACCGTGGCTTTTTATAAAATTTTAATATCAATCAGACACGCATTGCCTAGCTTTGGGAAAAGTTTCATCCCAATCTAATGGCTGGGCTTCATGCCGGAGGCTTTTGTTTGAAACTAGTCGATTCTCACGTCGCACAACAAGAATTTTTATTTTTGCCATTTCTCAAAGATTGAACAATGTGTTTTTATGAAACTTTTGAATCATTATTACTATTTGATTGTCTATTAGGCAGCAAGTTTTTATTCTGTTTTGATGAATGAAAGTTGAGCTAAGAACAAAAGAGCGAAAAAGTGACGTGCAAAATTGACTTTCTAGAAAATCTTTCAGAGAAGAATCCAATTCAGAAACTTTTTACTAGTATGCTTTATCAACACCTAGATATGTGATTTGGCGTCAAATCCGTCAACATTTCCACATGAAATTTTAGACATTGCAAAATTTACTTTTTTTCAGTTTCGAGCAACCTTTTGATACTTTGAATCGCTGTCAAAGTCTCTCTAGGAACTACTTGATATTTATATATGTTTTTATTCAAGTTGTATTTTTCAAAGTACCTAGTTCACATTGCCAACTTTTGACTGATGCGGCTGCAGATGCTTATTGACCTTGGGTCTTTTCATGTATTTGAGTATTTTTTTCTCAATTTTCTTTTCTGCTTAACACTTTTGCTTAGACCTTCCTTAATTTTTTTTTTCAGGTTGTTTTACATCGATAAAAAATCGAGACTTTCGCCTTCTCTCCCTGTATGAGTTCAAGCTTGGCCACAATGAAGCGACCCAAAACATCAATCAAACTTTTGGGGAAGGCAAAGCTGAAATTCGAGCATTTCAGCGCTGGCTCAAATGATTCCGGGAAGGCGACGAGGATCTTAATGACAAGGAAGACCGCGGACGCCATGTCAGTCTCGACAATGACGAATTAAAGGAGCTAATAGAAGCGGATCCCAGAACAACTGAGGCAGAATTAGCAAGACACTTTGGGGTCACTCTACACACAATTGGGAACCACCTCAAGGAAATCGGAAAAGTGAAAAAGTTGAAAAAGTGGGTGGCTCATGAACGAATATCAAAAATTGCATTGTTATCTCATATCGTATTCATTGCTGATTCGTCATCAAAAGGAGCCATTTCTGGATGAAATTGTAACTTGTGATGAAGAATGGGTCCTCTACGATAACCGAAAACAAAAATCCAAATGGTTAGACAAAGGACCATCACCGAACCTCTTTCCGAAGCCCGACCTACACCCAAAGAAGCTTCTTCTCAGTGTTTGGTGGTCGCAGAAAGGTCTGATCCATTATTCAACTCTACAAAACGGAAAAACGATGAATTCTGATCAGTATATTCACGAAATAAACGTAATGTATGAAAAACTTCGAAGGATCGATCCAGCTCTCGTGAATCGGAAGGGTCCCATCCTACTGCAAGACAACGCCCGTACGAGAAAATACTCTTCGCGTTGAGCGTTTCAATCTCGAGCATCCTTTTCGAATGCTTGCTTTGTATGAAATTCTTGTCAGTGTTTATCGGAGTTCAAGTTCCAATTCTAAAAAAATCAAACTTTGAAAAGAATAAGAAAATGCTTGTAAGTCAATAAAAGAAGTTGTAACAATGGTCAAAAGGTTAGTCACAATCACAGTCTTTTAGTCAGTACCAAAGAACTAGTCACAATCTCATAAAAACATCCTATTTAGCTACCAGTATGCTTTTAAACAAAAAAAGCCAAAATGAACAACAACAGAGCAAATTTTAGCAGGGTGCACTATTATTTTTCAACCCCCTCCTGCCTGCACTACTATTACAGACTGTAGTACTATTACAGAAAATACGATATCATATAAAAATCCATAAAAAGCTATGGTTTCCTCTTTTATGCAACAAAAAACAAAAAGTGTTATCAAGAATTAGTACCCAACCTAATAAATTATCGAATTCAGATCGGAGACAAGGTCACTTGGGTCGATCTTTTGGTGGCCGATCACTGTGAGACGTTCACCAAGTACAACGAGAACTATCTTGAGAAATATCCGGAGGTTTTTTCCGTCAGTTTATGTTGCTAAGTAAACTTTCAGGCAAAAGCTCACATGGAGAAGATCCACTCGATTCCGGCTATCAGGAAATGGATCGAAACTCGCCCAGAGACTGAAATCTAAACGTCTTTTCTCATGAGCTCCGTTTCACATACAATAAACATTCAATAAGAATCTCGACATGAGATTTTTGGAAATTCGTAATGATTTTCGGAGGGTTTAGAGCAACGCTTTTAAGATTTATTATTTGAGAGGCATATATTCTAGGGTACTGTCATGGGGTGGCAAAGAATCGAACTCCAATTTCACTAAACTAAACGGCATCCGATCAAGTTCTTTCGTTGATTTGGGAGAAATTGAAGTCAACGTCGAAACAGGGAATCCACTCGAAGTTTTGATAGTTTCTCGGATGATCCATCAAAATTAGACTTTTCTTTAGCTTCGAAAAGAGAAACCAATTAAAGATCTTGTCGATAAAGGTTTTCAGCAAGGTAACCACAAGTTTTTATACAAAAACTTCGAAAAGCAACTTTTCTGAAAAATTTTGACATTTTAGCGGGAAACTCTGCTCAAAAAACGCCAAATTTGATAACATTCGATACAAATTGCACTCGCGCTTAGCATCTTCAACAAGATAAGCACTAAATTCTAAACAAATTCTTCCAAAATTAAAAAATGAGAATTAGCCGATTTTCTTTTATTTATCTTTCATTGAAAGAAATTTGCATTTACCAATGCTAAATATTTTCCAGATAAACGGCTAATTTTAAACGCAAATTAAAATTTGCCAAAGAAGAGCCTTTTTTCTTTCGCGTTCTTTCACGCCAAAATATTTTAAGTGCACAAAAATTATTCAGAATCTCTTATCGCCCAAATTCCAGATCATCTGCGAGCGTCTTGCGCCTAGGGCGAGTCCGCGCGCGTCGACGAAGCTCCATTGTGTCAAGTAAGGGAAATCTCGAAAAATATCGCTCCAATTCACAAAATCCTAAAGAAACCCTAAATCCTAGGTCCACTAGGGAGTACTGTAGCGCCAGTCTCGTCTCTGCCTACGTTAGCTTTTCTGAAATTTTGTCAAAGGCAAAGTGTATGGCAGAAAGGGGCCCAGGTGTGGTATCTGACGGGTTCAGGGACTTTTGCTCAGGTAAAGCTAAAACTAAGACCCGACTTCGGTACCATTTTGGCAATGTTTACGATAAATCGTCGAAAAATCGGACTCTCTTGCCCATTAGTGCATAAAAATAATTATCAAATAAAATTTTATTACAGTACATCCATTCTGCAATTGTTTGCATCCATTAAAAATTTTTGTGACTCTTGACCGGCTCTGGCCTGGGCTGGTCTAAAAGCAGTATACAGCCCCTGGGCCACGGTTCCTAACAACCTCCGACCTCAATAGCCAAATCTGTCCCTTATTGGAGCCAAATCCGGTAGTTTATGGGAAACAAATTGGTACCGTATTCGAACAAAAATGGTACCTTATTGAAAACAAATCGCCACTTTATTGGGACCAACGGGTACCGTGTTTCAACTAAATCGGTACCCTTTTTGCGACCAAATTGAAACATTATTGGAACCAAACCGTCACCGTATTGGAACTAAATTGGTACTTTATTGGAAACAAGTCAGTACCGTATTGGAACCTAATTGGTACCTGATTGGAACCAATCGGTTTTTTATTGGAACCAAATTCGTACTGATTGGAAACGAATCGGTACTTTATTGGAACGAAAGTGGTGCCCTATCGGAATCAAATCGGTACCATATTCGGACCCGACAAATTGGAATTTTATTAGAACCAAACTGTTACCGTAGGAACTAAATGGGTACTTCATTGTAACCAAACCGGTACCTTATTGGAGTCTATTCGGTACCCGGTTGGAACCTAACTGTAACCGTATTGGAATTAAATCGGCACCTTAGTGGACCCAATTGGTACCGTATGCGAAACAAATTGGTGTCTTATTGAAACCAAGTCCGTACCAGATTGGAACCAAATGGGTACCGTAATCGATCTAAATTAGTACCTTCTTTGAACCGGATCGGAACCAAATTGCGACCGGATTGGAACCAAATTGGTACTGGATTGGAACTAAATTGGTACCTTATTGGAAAGGAATTGGTACTTTATTGGTACCCTAGTTAAGCCAATAGGTACCGTATTCAAACCAAATCGGTGCCTCATTGGATCGGCAATCAGCACTTTATTGGAATCGAATCGGTATCCCTATTGGAACTAAATGAACTGTAATTAAATATCTACCACAGTAATTCTGGTGAATGGATTGGGAAGATTCACAGTGATCACTGTGATCACATCTACTAGTTTTTGAGAAAGGGATGACAAATTGAGGAATTCAGAGAGGGAACACTTGAAACTATATGCTATGTATAAATAGCAGGCACTTGCTGCAAGGAAAGTAAAAATATCAGTTATATAAATGAAATGCATTAAATTGGCTTAATAAGGTATAAATAAATGTTATGACAATTTTTCCAGAATATTTTCGGAGCTGCTTTCGGCGGTGGTTTTTGTTAGCTTGCCTATTTTTTCGCTTCTCAATTTTTACATTTCTTCCATTATTGCTTACGTACAATAACGATTTTTAGGGCCATCACATGTTCTTTTATGTCGGGCCGCTCCTTCCCATCGTCGATCACCTCGTGGGTTTCTCACTGCTCTTCATCGATTAGTGGGTCAGCCGGGCATTGCACGTAAGCGTTAAACTTAATTAGGAAGAAGTAGGGGTAGATCTGCGTTGCTTTGTGGCTGTTGGAAATAGGATCTGTTAGAAATAGGCTTGTGGTTTCCAGAAGTGGTGTTAAGCTTGATTTTGTGCTCTTAGAAGTGGCAAAACCATATGGGACTGAAGGTATTAGCTATTTTAAGCAGTATCAGACCTGTAAACCTCTCAAGAGTTCAAATTATCACAAAACAAAGAGAGTTTTGACAAAGATTGCTCAAAACTATTGCATTATTCGCCTCTTTAAAATTATTTCCAGGTTTAGTCACACTACCGCGAATCTACCTTCTGCATTTGTATCGGTTTGCCGTTTCATGGATTATCATTTGTGTCCGGAATGGTAGGCATTTTAACATTTCTTAATCTTTTTAAAATTTTCAATTCCATTGTTGACGCTTGATTTTTATCCGCTTGAGCATAGAAATGAAGAAAGGGTAAAATTCAAGTTCGCTTGAACGCCAACATGCGCGCTCTCGGTGTACGGCAGCATGTCATTTTGACATATTCTATTGAAAAAAAGCATTTTCTATTGAAATCGAAAATTTTAGAAAGATTAAGAAATACTGGCCGAAATTTTCTACGGTCTCCCAGCCCAACAATTGCGTTATAGGTTACGGTTTCTCGCATAAAAGCACACTTATCTCCGGAAGTTAGTCGGTCTTTTCGTGGTCTTTTTCATATTACTACATTACATTTGTACTAGCCAGACGTTTTCGCCTTATTGTTTTCACCCTCCGTTTTTGGATTTCTTTTGGCCGTAAGATCATAGATTCTTTTTGGCTCTCTCACTATATCTTTTTCGCATTTTGGATTTATAGATATTGATCAATTAATTTATCGCATTCCGATCTCTCGAAATTACTGCTAATGCGAACTTCTGTTCCTTCAAGGATCTAGATTCTTTTGAGCCACACCGGAATATTTGGAGATAGTCTATCTAAAAAACATTTTTGCTTTTCAAACTATCCGTTCCAATCGAACAAACGGACATACCAGGTACAATCATTTCACAGAAGTCAGATCACGATTTCTGACATGATCATTGCAGGTAGTTTACAGTTTTACATTCAAAATTGATTATTTTTAAGACTGTTGGACACGACTGAAGTTTGGCAGGACGCTCTCCTCATCAATTTGTCCATCGACTTTGAAAGATGTGGCACAGCTAGGAGATATGGCCTTAAAACTCAAAAACATGGGAGAGCTATAAACTGGGTTTCTATTGCCTTGATCATGTAATCCGTCTACGCATACCCGAGAATCGAGCCGAAATTGCTTGTTTAGGTACGCCCAAATCCGAAAATCACTTCCGAAGACGAGAATTCTCCAGTGATGGGGACGAGGAAAGCGATGAGGATGGATCTCAATATATTAGTTTGGTTTGCATCACAAGATGGCTCATTTACATTGTGAAAAACTTTTTTTTTCAGTTTTCAAGTTTTCAATGCCGAAAAGCCGAAAATTTTCCAATCCATTCAAAGACTTCCTTCGTTAGCAACATTCTTCACGTGACCTTTTTTTGATTATTCGCTTTGATTTTTCCTTATGGTTTCCTGTAATCAGAATACTTATTACCTAGTTCTTACATCTAGACATAAATCTTGATTAGTTATCGCATCACTCGCCGGTTTTACATTTTCTTTTAGTTTGAATGGGACCCAAAATCATGTTTCCATGATGTTGATACACGTCTCAAGGTCAATTGCCACTATATATTGAGCTCACCTATAACGGTGAGAAGCACCGCTTCATCCACGGCAACGTGGAGTCCTCCACAGCGGCGTGGAGGGCGTGCAGCTGATCGCTAATTTCCAAAGGCGCAGATTGGGACGTATACCAAAACGGTCAGATGCTCACATACTTATCCAGGAGTAAAGTTACAAGTGGGGGATTTCTCTTTTATAAATTAATTGATTGGATTATTTTTAGAAACAGACACGACCTCGCTGCTGGCGTGATGTGGCCATAATGGATGTTTACATTGAATTTGCTGGTATTGGTGCACTTACGGCTGCAGGTGGATTCGAAGCCGACCTTCGTGCTCAAAACTTCGTGGATGTTTCATAAGGTTCCGTTTAATATTTTAAAATAGGTTTCTTAATTCAATTAAAAGCTATTTCTTAACTCCGAGACTATTTAAAATTCAAATCTATTTGCAATAATCACTCATAGTCTATGTAGGATGGACCTTTTACGGGGGAGTCATTAACATTGATCATATGAAGATTCATTTCCCTCAGTCTTTGATAGGCCCAAAATCTGTAGTAATTGTGTCTTCGATTTTGATTTTGAGACTTCAAGCTTCATTGATTTCTTTCAGGACAAGCTGCCCGAGACCATGGCAACAATTACTGATTTGACATGTCAATCTTATGTTAAAAATTTCTGTCCGTTCTTTTTCCTGATAAATGTTTTCTATTTTATACTTGGCATACCAATCCGTTGTTGATGTAATAGTGTAATAGGTGTTACGTGTGATAGTTCTACAAACATTCCCAAAACAGTTAAAAGCACTTGCAAAATCTGTTTATATTTCTTTGTAAGAATTTGATCGATAACGTAAAGTTAACATTAAAGAACATTGAATCTAGCGTTTTTAAGAACATTTTAGACCGGAAACATTCTTTGGTTTCAGTTACCTTATTATCTTATTCTTTTTTCTTAAATCTTAATCTTATTACCCGTGTCATGTTATTGTTTTATTTGCAGGGGATGGATGCTAACAATCCCTCAACATCATAGTCGTCATACATTCCTTAGGATGCCTTGTCAGAAATTTTCGTTGTTAGCCTAATCTTCCTTTAGTCAGTGATGTATCTTTATGCTGTGTGCCTGTATTGTGCTGGCAGATGCTTGAATATAAACAACAGGCAAGTTTTACGGGCTTTCTTTCTTTTACAAGTGTCTTTAGGTTGTATTCTACATTTTGCGTCTTTGAAGGGATTACCATCTTGGCTTTCCTGGTCTTTTATGGGAACCATCCTGACTCCGGTGGCTAAATTCCAGACAAATTCAGGGTTTGTAGCTAATATGCCTTTTTAGTCCACATGTTTTGAGGCAGATACGAAAACGGATGGAGATCCCAAAGCTAACAATCTGTTCAATAGGAAACGCTATTTGCCTGATCAATCCCACTCAAGATATGGTTTTGGTTTTGTGCACTGTAAAAACTTAGAACCTGCTTTCAGATGATGCAACAAATGGACACTCCTTTGTACATTTTTGCAGCGAGCGCAACTGTTACACGATGGAACGTGATCATTTTGGGGACAGGATTCGGTAAGTGGTTTAATTGTGAAGCTAATTTAATCTTTTTTGCTCAATCAATTTCAAATTTAGTTATTGCTACGAGTGCCGCTTTGTGAAGCCGGACAGAATCCACTGCAGCTCTTGTGGATTCTGTGTGTTGAAGAGTGCAACCATTACTATTCTTGATTAATCATGTTAAAAGTAAACTTTTTAGCTTGATCCACCATTGCCCATGGATCAACAATTGTATTCCACTATAGCCTTCTAAGTCTTTCCTTCTTCCCCTCTCCTATAGCATGACTTTCCTTTGCTGGTTGGTGGCTGTTTTTAGATTTTGACTTTTTTAAAATAAACTATTTGCGTTTAGGACAACTGTCACTTCGCTCGAAGTCTTTGTTCGATACTTTGTGAAAGCACATTGGGTTGATGATTTGGTTGCCCTTTTCCATGATTCCAGTAGGGATTCTTGGATGCATTTGCTTTATGTAAGGATTGTTTATAAAACTTTTAAAAAGATTTCAACAGTTGAGTATAATTCTTTTATTTCCAGTACTGGACAATGAAATATCATATTTGGAAAAACGATCGCTCATTTCGCGCGTCTGTGACTCCATTGTCTTTGAGTTTAAACTATTAGTGTTATACCATTTCTGAAAGCTCTTTTCAAGGGCTACACAATGGTAATAATATATTTAGAAATATGGTAAAGACAAGGGAGTTACGGAACGCGCCATCGTTTCAAATATCGTAACCCTCATTGTCCGTTTACCAGCCCTTGGGAGGCTGTTCAATTATCACCGCTTGGTTTGGTCGTGCTCAATGTGAAACGACGTGTGAACAGGCAAAAGATCCCAAGAAATGAGTGAATTTTATTTTCTTATTCTTATCCTGATTTTGTTTAAGTGGCGATACACGAGCCGATTACAACATTGGCACCTTGGAGAATTTGCGGCAGGTTTCTACCATTGTTCAGAATCGTTCAATCCTCAAATTTTCGGTCTTCGGATGGGGTTTTGGTTTTTCCCACGTTGAAAACTCAAGTCATTGATGGGCTTCACTACAATAAAGTGAGTTTAGGTTTAAAAGAGATTGGTCATCTATCTTGAAATTTGTAATACTTTCAGTTACCGTCACAAGCTAATGCCCTACGCGGTCTTTGTGAGTCCCAAGCCAAAGAGAGCCTCAGCCAGCTCCATCGAGCCGGTCAATCGCCTCCGATCACCACTCATTCAGTGAGGATCAATCTCTCTTTCTCCAACTTTCTCACCTTCCTATTGTATTTTCTCAAGTCCATCTCTTTTGACGGCAATTTTCAGCCAAAATCTAATCCCTTATCCATCAAAAACCGCAATCCCTATTTGAGCTTGGGGATCGATGCCCCAGACCCATGTTTCTGTCGAGAGAGAAGAAAAGTCAGCAAAAATCCCTCTTCTCCATTTTCTCATATCCAGTTCTTACGGATCAAGCTCTAAATGTCTACGCCACACTACCCCAGGATGTTTTGCAAACGCACAACCATATACTTATCTTGAGTGCATTGGAAAATGCGTTGAGAACCACCGCTACCGACAACAAAAGCGGCTGAGGTTGGAGAACATCCAATGGAAGAACACGGATTTTTCCACAAAAAATTCATTGGGGAATATCCGTACCCTGATCGAAGGATCATCAGCCACCAACGAAATAGATCGAGAGACCTTCAAAGGAAGTGAAAAGACATCTCCCATGGGGGCTGAGAAAGCATGCTTAGCGAGAGCCGGTTCACAAACCCTCGACGAACTATTACTCATCATTGAGAGAGGCTAGGGTATCAGTGACGAGACGATGAGCACGACGTCAGCCTCGTCGAGGAGATGGAAAAGACTCAAGGAACAATTGAGGATCTTAGTGAAAAGGTAAAAAACAACTTGGTCGTCTCTCAGGAAAGAGCTCAAGAAAGATTCGAGAGAAGAAAATTTAGAAGATCTGAGGGAAGAGACTGTTCGGAAACAACAAAGGTTTGGCCGTGGTGGTGGTCAATGGAGAGGAAAAGACTGGAGTGGTTATAGAAGTTACAACAATTGGAATAACGGAAGAGACTGGAACCAAGGCCGAGGGAAATGGCCGTGGTAGAGGACACGGAGTTCCAATGGTGGAAACGCAAACTGGAGAAATAATTCTCAACCAGTTTATGCACTTGAAGATCAAATTTTGCAGTTGAAGTTGATGGAAATTGAGGAGAGAATCTCATGAAAGTCTTGAAGATCGCCAGGCACTTTACTTTTGATTGATGCAGCCTTGAGCTTCCCTCTCCAATGTTTTGCCATGTTCGGATCCTCTTCTTCTGAATCCCATCTTCCGTCGCCAACATCACCTTCCTAAAACATGGAAGGTAATAGATTTTAAACAAGAAAAAATGGCTACTTTTTCTATCTTCCTTCTTTTATTCACCCCGGTGAAGAAGGTAGCGATAATTTGAAAATTTAAATCAGTAAACATTTATCCAATCTTATCTATAGAGAAATCGGAGAGAAAAGGCACTATGAGAAACGAATATACTGACAAAACACCCAATCTTTGCAATTGTTCTATCGGAATCGAATTGTGTGCAATCAAGCAACCCTGATGTCCATATAGGAAATGTGTTGAGTCTATAAAAATCTGTGTTTGACCAAAATAAAAAAATTCGAGGTATAATAGAAAAAAACCAACCGTTGCACCACTGACGGTGAGGCGAGTCAACTCGGTGAAATCACTTGCCCCGGCGGTCCTAAAATACATACAGATTCAACCACTCGTTAAAAGAATCAGACTCCGTTTGTCGAAAAGATTCTTATTTTTTTTTTTCTCGCCACGTTTGAGATGGATGGTGTTAGGGATGATGCTCCAGGTCCGTGCTTGGTTTCCCGCTCATCTTCGCGATATGGTCCATTCACCTGAAAAGAAAACTAATTCACAACCTCAAAAAAACTTAAGTTTTTCAAGTTTCCAAAAAAATTCAATTTTAAATTTAAAGAGTTCTAAGCAAAATTTTTTCAAATGTCAATAAAAGAACACAAACTTGAACCGCAGCTTCCACTGAGACTAGTGTTTGTCAAATGAATCCCGCACACCGTGTCGTTTTGAAATGTGAGAGCTAAGGTTACGCTGATTTTCCATCAAAACCCAAAACCAAAGTCACCCGCCCGCAATTTTCTTGCCTTTCGGGTCTCGAATTTGCAAATATGGGTCATCAAGAAGTTGTCCTTATTTGTGACATCGTTGCCGTATCGAATGAAAAGTGGTGCCTAATCTTTTGTTTTATTTCAGCTTTAAATGCAAATTTCGCTTTGTTTATGTAAATTTTACCAAAAGCAAATTTGATTGCCTGGATAGTATGTGATCAATCAATGTTGATAAGTTACCTGAGTCTACTAGGAAGCCACTGATGCATTCGAGCTCGAGCCCGTATGTCCCCGTGGGAACATGGCGCTGTACCCCGGGTTTGACCACACCAAACGTGCACCGTTCGACCAGCCGGAGAGACTAAAATATTGCAATGGACTTTGTTGTTACAGAGTATTTTTGTTGAAAATTTTGTTTGGATCCATTGGCAGCTTACATTATAGTTGCGCTAGTTGCGTGTAATCTATTAACTAACCTAACAATGTGCCTTGCTATCATCGCTCGCCCAGTACATCCAAACGCTATACCTCTGGCCAGTTAGAGATTGAAAGCCAGCTAAATTAAGTTAGGACGTACAACAATTGTTAAACGGAACAAACTTGAGCATTATCAGCATTCCAGACCCGCGACGTATTTTCATCAGAGGTGTAAAGATCACGATCAGATTGAATTTGTAGTAGACAAGTGTAGACCCTAAAGCAATTTTATAGCCAAAAGCATTTATTCAAACCTTTAGAACAGTGCTTGATTGAATTGCTCACCTATTAGACTATTTTCTGGACCAACTAATGGTGCTGGAGTTGCAGATCTATACTCTCTATAAGAAACGGAAGAGTGCTTGGTTGGTTCACTTGGTTCGCTTTTTTTTCTAAAATAAGTTTAACTGTTTGCAATACTGGATGTCATTATGGAATCAAGGCTTTGTTGGGCAACGATACAAGGTTTGGCCTCTGTAAAAATGAGTCCAAATGGGCATTATCTTTAGTTTTTTTTGTCCTAAAAAGGGAAGGTCAACTCGTTGTGATGGCCAAACTGAATGAGACTATTTGGCGCAGAATTTTACCTTTTTTTTTGAATATCCCTTAATAAAACCACTCGTACAACCGTACGTTAGCACATCTTTATGAATTTTCTTTTTGAAATAATCTTTGTATCATTCGATTTGAGCACCACAACCGGACGGTCAACCCTCGTAAAGAGTAAACCCTATACGCTTGTCTCTTTATTTTTAGTTCATTTTATCAAACCTCTTTCGTGGACAGTATATATATCCACAGAGAGATATCAATAGCAGAGCACAACACAAGAGGAATGCAATAAGTATAATAGAAATAGGAGTAAAGTATCTAACGATATCGGATATTGTTGGCCCTTCCAAAAACTAAAGATAAAATTTTCAAATGTGAAAATTGTTTTTTCTCACATTTAGAAAAACTGTCTCTTGCGTGTCTTTTGGGATGACTTCAAAGGGGAACTCGTGATCATTGCCTCCATTGACCAAAGCTTCTAACCTGAAACTTGTCACTTTATACTTGTCAAAATATTGCTAATCAAAAATAGATTACCGTACATACTGTAATTGAGGCTCCCCTCTAATATTGGGTTGCTGGACATGTCCTTCTCCGTTTTTTTGGGAGAGGATCTCAAACTCAACCAACTCAACCAACAAAGGTTTCGATTCCGGCTCGCGACAAAATTCTTAACTTTTTTTTTGCAAAATTCTCAAAAATGAGTTTCTAAGGGTAATTTAATACGCTGAATATGAATAACGTTCTTTTAGCCCATGTTATCAAACAAAAAACTATCAAAAGGCGATCTCGGCACTTTTGTGGGCGTGGCTGAGCTCACTAAAACGTCTGTAAAAGTTTAAAATTCAACGAATTCAAAAACTGTTTTGACCATCTTATTGGTCTTCAATTCAGCTTTTTAATGAATATACGTTGGAATTGGTTGAGTTTGAGAACCACTCCCAAAAACGGACAGAACTTATCCAGCAACCCAAAGAAGCCCCCCACTCTAAATTTGCGTTTATTTTGCTCAAAATTTACATAATTTTACTTTTTGCATTAATTTATCTCCTGTACACTTCTTGCTCATTTTATTTTATTATATTATATATTTTCTATATTTTATTTTCTTTTGTTTCTTTATATTTTACACTTTTTTGTTGAGAAATTGTAAAACATTGAACTTGTCAATGCTTTGCAGTTTCTCAATACGTTTCTAACTATTCTTTTAGATAGAATGAAAAATTTTGGCGACGGATTGGAGGAGTTCCGCGACCACCGGAAGCTTGAGCGAGATCTCTTTCAAAAAGTAAATTTTAATGGAAAGCGATATGGATGCAAATTCGATTGCAGGCACGGAGTTCGAGAAGAAAACGGAACGGAAAACGATCGGCATCAAGACGAAATTTGATGCTGGAAAAATGGCTCGATCGACTTCTATTCACTCGGCTTCAAAGTTCTTCAAAATTGATCGGTCTTGTATGCAGGTGGTGGCAATTCAAAGCCTCCTTCAATGGACTTGAGCTGGATTGTGAATGCTTGGAAAACAATCAGCGAGGAAACCATCCTAAAATCTTTCAAACCTGTGGAACCTGAATCGGAGATGAAGATCACTTGATTCACTGTTTCAAATCGGATGGTTCGATCTCCACAGAAATGTACATGCTGCAGCTGAAGGCCCCTCTGGAAGGGGAGGGAAAAAAAATAGAAGCCCCGGGGCTTTATTTACAATATCTACGGTAAGAAAATGCAGTTAAGAAGAACTCCAGAACCACTTACCAATCACAAAAGTGTTGCATATGATTCGTCGGCAGTCTTTTCAAAAGAGCTATTTTTTCCAAAAACCTCTCATCGTGAAATAGCCCAAAAATCCGTAGAGACTGAAAAAAAAGGTTTCTGAACTTGTTGAAAGAAACAAGCTACCATATTTAGATGACATTCCGGACACGATACGTTCAGCCGACTCCCGTAACTGTCCATGAATAAAGTATATTTGCCATTTAGTGTACAGTTCAACTTGTCAATACCAACTGTAAGCTGTTTTGATAAAAAATTTAAGCTCAAATTTGTACCTGGATGATCAAGGCTCATTTGTTGAGTGACCTAGAAAAAATTCTCTTCTTTCTCGCTTAAATTTCCCACCTGCACAAGAAATTCAGTTTCCTCCTTTTCGTATTCACACTTAAAGCGATTCTGATTTATCCAATCAAGATTGTCCATGAAAAAACTCTCAGCCGGGAGCATAAAACCAACTCTAAACTAGGAAAAGGCAAAACAAATTGCAGTTTTACAGGAGAACCAACCTCGCATCGTAGCGAAGTTCTAAGCAATTTGCAACAACTGAGTTAAGCCTTGAAGTATTTTTGCTCAGATTTTTGAAAAAAATGGCCACAACTAACCTGCACCATTCGCGCCATTCCACATCGTTGACAAAAAGTCTCACTTTTGCTTCTAAAAGAGCTCTTTCATCTAAAGTGTACAGAATTTTACCGGTAATCATTACTGTTGTTCGGCATGGGATCGTAATATTGTGAGTAAGCTGCTCAATTGAGAAAACGAGAAAACGATCATTGCTTTGCAAAAACGTTTTAGGCCCTAGATTTTCTTTGCTATTCATTTGTCATTCTAAACGCTTCAACCTTTAACGAAAAGATACACTTCCTCCGGGGAACACCCATAAAATTGACACCCCGACAGCCATAATATCCAGTATCGGTGACTGTGAGATTTTGAAGGTGTAGGATTGATCCCTGAAAATTTAGAATCACTCACATTTCATTCGCTTACCTGCTCATTGTGTTCGATTTGAGTTCTGTTCATGAACTCTGAGCTTTCAAAACGAGCAACTTTCGTGTTTGAGTTTGTCGGAAACATCCAACTAAAAACCCCTGGATTCAATTTTTAATTGTTCTCTCAATTGAAGATTATTTTAGCTAAACGCACCTTGAATCGTCGGAACATTGTAGACTGAAGTTCTCGCCAACTTCCTTCTGAACAAAGCTAAATCACCTTACTATTGCTTGGATCGAGAGATGTTAGTTCCGATAACTTGTCCAGAAATAACCATTTCTATCTTTTCTCAAATTTTGAAATACAACTCTTTGGCATCAATTTCTCATCAATTTCACCAAGTCAATGATTAAAAGCAATTTTTAACGTTGTTATCTTTTTGTTTTGTTAATAAAATTACACTAAATCCGCAAAAAAAAACTATGCATCAACGCAAAATTCTGATGAAAAGTTGCCTTGTTTAAAAGTGCTTTGTATAACGCCAAATAGTACCATCCCAGATTAAAAAAGCAAAACATTAACTAATGGATAAGTTGGCTATGGATTAGGTCTATCTAGTGATTCCAATACTTACTTTGATTTCCAATCGTCATTCCAATTTAGTTGATTGGTTGATTGAAGCCTTTCTTCAGCACATTCGTGGAATATGAAAAAGAAGGCAAAGAAAAACGCTTTCATGCGTATTAATTTTTTTCATTGAAGTGATTTTTTCATTGAAGAAATATATTTATTTGACACGGCTTAATGTCGATTCCGGTTATGAATAAAAAGTAAGGCAAAATTCAGAATCTAGAAAAGGATTTCGCCAAAGTTTTGTGCAATTTTATTGCGAAAATTTTTGCTGCGCTCGCAAACTATTTTGAAAGGGATTGAGAAAAGGTAACGAGTATCGATTTTTGACCAGCAGATCTTTTTCTATTTAGCCTTCTTACTCAATGCAACCTTGAAATGAAACATTGATCAGCTAAGAAAGTATGAAATCCTTTTTTGCCTACAACTTTTGACTCTTGTCAAGAGTGAAAAACTTCAAAAACGTTTGCTGCTTTACTCTAATTCGAGTTTTGTTTATGTTCTTGAATTTTGTTGAACTCATGAATCTTTTTATTTTCATTTGATGTTAACTTTAACCTTTTCTTCATTGAGGTCTTACTTTGAAAGACTTTTAGGCTCAATGCCTCAAAAGCCACTCGTGGGACTACGTACCACTCGTGAACCATCACAAAATTTGTTCTTTTTTCTTTTCCTTTTCAACATCTTGCCTCTTTTCCTTTTACAATCGACAGAAGATGATTTCAAAAGGAAAATTCTTGCTCTGACTACAGCGGATGGTAGCGAAGTCGATGGGTTCGTTGATTTTTTTTTTCTTGAGGATGGATTTGATTTGATGAGGATTTGATCTTTCTAGTGAGTTTTTTCTGGAGCCGGGTCAGAGCTTGCACTTACGATGCATTCAACCCATCGGAACATCTTTTCAGCTAAAGTGAGTGGGTAAAAAGATTTTTCAAAGCAAAATTGGTATTTGTCGATTTTCTCCGGTCATTTTTTCATTTAAAATGGATTTGCAAAATTGAAATCGATAAACATGTCGACAAGCATGTGGTTCTTACATGTTCTTACATGGTTTTTTCGCAATTTGAATGCTAATAAAATTTAAATTTAAATGCTAGTTTAGTATGTTCCTATATGGAAAAATCCGAGAAAACCCCAATTTTAGTTGGCTGCTACCAAACGTCACCAATCAAAATCTCGAAGGTTTCGATCAATCCGATTATCGTCGCAGAGTCAAAGTTGAAAGCAATGATAGGGCAATCTATTTAGCAAATGACAAATGAGCAAATCATTCAGGATTCAACCATCAACATTTCCCATCTTAACCCAACGGACACTGGAAATTACGTCTGTCAAGCCGTTTTCAACAATGCTATCCATTTCTCGCAATCTACATATGTTTTTGTAAAAGGTGGTTTAAAGAAAATGAAGCTGTTAACGGAGATTTCAGGTACAAATCTATTTTTGGGTAGTTACAGCAAAGCATTGACTCTGCACAGAAAAGTGGATCTTTTTGATTTTATTGTTCCATGCCGTACGACAAAGCCGATAGAAGGTAGACAAGAATATTTTAAATGCTTATTAAAATTTAGCCGCTAAAATGAAGCTTTTTGTGAACAATGTGGAATGGTTGGCATTGTGCGGGTTTGTTTTGAGCGCACTATTTTCAGTTTCTGTCTTTTTCCCGGTTTTAGATCTGAAAATCGAAGTGTTTCCGTACTCTCGCGGGGACCAAATAATCGAAATCTGAGGGATTTCCGCTCACAAAACTGTTCTCAACTTTGGGAATATTACAATCCTAGGTAAACCTTTGCAAATTCTAACTTTGATCTAAATCAAAACGGGCAGTTGATTTGCCCGTAACCTGGTATTTGAGAGCCATTTGATTATTCGATTTGTCATAGGTTGGTGTAGGTGTACACGCTTCACATCAGGAGGCTAAAATATTTTTTTATACAAAATTTAACACATGAAAGCAATAAAGAGAACAGAATCGGCTAACACATACAGTCGTCCACAAAAGTAATGCCCCATTGCCATTCAAAAATATTTTTTGCAAAATTCCTCCTGAAAACATATTTAAAATATTTTTTTTTTCTTTTAAAATACTTTAGAAGTTCTAGTTGTTAAATAACTGGATTTTTTGATTGAGATCCTTCCAATCAAAAGATCGATGTGGAAGAGTGCAATTACCCCTAAAATTAGCTCCACAAAAGTAATGCCCCATTAATCGTTTTCATGATTATTCTTTTTGTTTTTCCTTCTATAAACATTAAGTGTATTCTATTGTATTATTGGGTTGGGGAGAATGAGTCGGCGCCGAAAATCAAAGAAATTTCTAAAACTTATAGCAGACTTTGTCAAATGATATGCGTTTGATATCCGTAGAAGGGTAACTAATTCTCTACAAAATAATATTTAAAAGAGAACTCAAACAGCGCCTCAACTCAACAAAGGATCATTTTTTTCACAAAATCGATAAACTGTCATCTAGAGTAAAGGGTTGGAGGGATCTTCCTGAAAATTTGGTAACTTATGTAATTGAGTGTGCTCTATCTTTTTTATATAAACACCAAAGGAGGTTTATGTGGAAGAAACTGTTCAAGCAATGAGTCGGACTTTCTGTCATTTTGATTAGCTGTGTTTGGGAATCCATAAAATCCCAAAAAAGCAAAGCTTTGTGGAATCTCTCAAAAGCCATTTTGTAAAGAATTAGTGGACCATTTTGATAAAACAAAACGTGTATTTAAAGAAGGTTTTATGGATGCAAAAAGTTTCTTTAAATTTCGGCGCCGACTCATTCTCCCCAACCCAATATTTAGATCCCTGACATGAAAAATCTCGACACTCCGAAGAAGCTCCAAATCGCTAAGGCCCGGAAAAATGGGATGCGGGAGAAGGATGTGGCCAACCACTTCAATTGCTCGAGATGGACAGTGCGCCGCATTTTTTCACAATCAAAAGCCGGCAAAAAGCTTCATCAAGGCCTCAAGAGTGGCCGACGACCAATCACAACCATAAAAAAAGATCGACGATCCGTGATCCAAATCATGAAAAACGATCCAAACAAAACATCTACCGATGGAAGCCAAATGATGAGGGATCAATTTAACAAGGTTGTATCGCCGGAAACGATCAGACGACGATTAAATCAAGCTGGATTATATGCAAGAAGGGCTGCCTGTAAACCTCTGATGAATTTTAAATACCGGAAGCAGCGCCTTGATTTTGCATGGACCTACCGAAGTTGGACAATAAGTAATTGGGCGAAAGTGCTATTTACCGAGGAGACAAAATCAATTTATTTCACGCGGACGGAAACCATCTTATTCGACGGCCGACTGGAAAGCGATACACACTCAAGTACATTCGGCCTACGGTGAAATTCAATGGAGGCAACATAATGTGTTGGGGTGAGAGCCTTTTTAGTATTTTGTCGCCTGACTGTTTTTCTTTAGGAGCGATGTCACGAACTTCAGTAGGTCCATTAGTTCACGTCAACTCAACGATGAATGCTGTGGTTACAAGAACATTATGGAGACCCAAATGCTGTCTTTTGCCATACAGACGATGCCTCCTGGATGGATGCTCTACCAGGACAATGACCCGAAACACAAGACAAGGCTCATGATGGGAACGGTGGTGACTCTTCAAAATGGTACACGAGCACGACTTGCGGGCTGGTTTGCGGCAAGTCGAGTCAAATTGATCAATCCGCCTCGCGACTCACCGGATATCAATGTTATCGAGCGTCTCTGGTCATTTGTGAAGTCGCGACTCAAGGAAAAGAAATTCGATTCGAAGGCTGTCTTATGGGTTCACATTCAACGTCGCTGGGCCACCATCCCCCAAAGTCTTTTGAAGAATCTCGTGGATTCCATGCCGAATTGACTCAATGAAGTAATAAAAGCAGAAGGAGGACCAACCAAGTATTGATTTTAAAAAATTGTGTTAATTCTTTGCAAATGGGGCATTACTTTTGTGGAGCTAATTTTCAAGTAGCTTATTGTTTTTGTTTTATAAGGTGCGTTGCAAAATGATAGGACCACCCCTAAATTTTACATTTTTGGCTATGAAATTTAATAACGCGAAATGGCTTTTAAATTCTAGAAATATATACAAAAATAGGCATCTATACCATTTTTAACATTATCTGAACAAATTGCAACAAAATTGGAACATTTTCTTTATTTAACACCTGTTGCGAAATGATAGGACCACATAAAAAATAACAATAAATTTGAGAATAAACAAAAGAAAAACCAATGAAGAGTTTATTAACAATCAATATATGCGTCCTTTTTCTTGATGACGTTTCTTTATTTAATACCTGTTGCAAAATTTAACACCTATTCTTCGAGTTCACCAAGTTGAGGCGTTTGTGGTGAAATTGACGTTTTGTGGTGAAATTTGATAAATATTCCTTACGAAGATGCCCCATAAGTTTTCCATTGGGTTTAGGTCCGGTGAGCAGGCAGGCCATTCGAGAAAATCGATGTTGTGTCGTTCCAGAAAAGCTTTAGTGGATTAGCTAACATGAATTGAAGCATTATCCTGTTGAAAAATATAGTGTTTATCTCGATTTTGTGCTAGGAAAGGAAGTAGTCGATCCGCAAGGACGTCCTGTTAAAGCTTTCGATAACGTCCCGGAGACTTTTTCTTGACGTCCCGGAGACAACTTGGTGCGAGCGCTTCATTTTTTTTTGCGATCTTCCGATTCGACAACTTTCTTCCTTTCAAAATCAAAACTTTCATCTGTTCGATCCGCGAAAGCGATTTTCCACGTCCCATCTTCCTAAAAAATAAATATTAGCAAAAAGTAAGCAAATCTAAAAGCCGATAATGTCGGCTGTTTGAAAATGGCGAGAAAAGACCGCATAGCAGAAAGGAGTGAAAATTTGGTATCAGCACGGTAGACCGAAGGTTGAAGACCTCATGGCTTGAGGAAAGCGCCACATCCACTGGAGGTGCCTGGAGGAAGCTGAAGGGGAAGAGAAGTCGAGTGGGCGGTCTGTGGTGCCGGCAAATTCTTCGATCGCGTTGATCACAAGGGCTTCCATCAAGGCTTGTTGATCAGCTGTCGTTTCCTAGTGTGGTTCGACTTTTGCGATCTGAAGCTTCGTGACAGGGAAGTCCTTCATTCCGGCGGCAATCCAAGAAGAAGCCGCTGTGAAGAAGCGATTGTTGGTGTAGCCAAGATTTTTTTTGAAAAAATTTTGGCTACACCAGGCACCTCCAGTGGATGTGGCGCTTTCGTCAAGCCATGAGGTCTTCAACCGTCGGTCTACCGTGCTGATACCAAATTTTCACTCCTTTCTGCTATGCGGTCTTTTCTCGCCATTTTCAAACAGCCGACATTATCGGCTTTTAGATTTGAATTTCTTTATTTTGTGTCTATGCCTTTTACTCGCAGCTAGCAAAGATTTTCCAGAGATAAGCAACTTTTCATATTTCTAACCACTACCACTAGATTTATCGTGTAACGATATTGCTATTTTCTTTCACCAACAAATTTGTAGACCAAATTTCCCCCGATTGATGTTTCGATCGAAATTAGCAGATGTTCGGCTTTTCTGTTTCAACAAGCTATTCAACAAGTTAATGCAATGAATTTATTATTTCGATTTGTTCAAATCATTTTTGAATCAAGTAAAATCAAAACAATCCCTTCGACACAGTGACCGTACCAGCCTTCAATCCACTTGGTATCACGATTTTTTTTTCGGCTTTCGGAAACATAGTATACTTATTATACTAAAATTTCACATAATGTTATGAATTTAACTCCTGTACTGTGCCTGGAAAACAGATTAAACAACAAAGCTTGATTGAAATCGATCGAATTGAAGAAGATGACCATTAAATTATCGCCAAAGAAAAGGTTTAAAAAGATGGCGAATAGATAAAAAATGATCGTATTTGTGAGGTTGAGAAAAGAATTTGTGAGCATCTAAAAGAGTTTTGTAAAAGAAAATCGGAAAACTGATACCTGGATCATTAGCAAACTCTCGACTCGTGACGTTTTCCCGTGCTGGTTCAGCTGAAACTAAGTAATGGGTGACTTTTACCAATGGATATTTGCTAGTTTGTTAGACTAATTTCAGGTCTTTGTCTTTGGGGTTACAGTAAGATTACAGTATGTCTAACAATAGACTAATAGGAATCTGTCACTACATTTTAGACCCTAAAGTTTGCCTGCTCTGTTTAGTAAGGTGCGTTGCAAAATGATAGGACCACCCCTAAATTTCAAATTTTTTTGGTTATGAAATTTAATAACGCGAAATAGCTTTTAAATCCTAGAAATATATACAAAAATAGGCATATATACCATTTTTAACGTTATCTGAACAAATTGCAACAAAATTATAGCAATTTCTTTATTTAACACCTGTTGCAAAATGATAGGACCACAGAAAAAAATAACAATAAATTTGAGAATAAACAAAAGAAAAACCAACGAAAAGTTTATTAACAATCAATAAATCCGCCCTTTTTCTTGATGACGTCTAGTAGTCTTTCTTTATTTAACACCTGTTGCAAAATTTAACACCTATTCTTCGAGTTCACCAAGTTGAAGCGTTTGTGGTGAAATTGACGTCCAAGCTGCAAAATTGCTTTTTTGAGTTGCGAAATCGTGTCGTAAGTCTTTCCATTAGCATAAATATTCCTCACAAAGATGCCCCATAAGTTTTCCATTGGGTTTAAGTTTGGTGAGCAGGCAGGCCATTCGAGATATTGTGATATTGTGACGTTCCAGAAAAGCTTTAGTGGATTGGCTGACATGAATTGAAGCATTATCCTGTTGAAAAATATAGTGTTTATCTCGATTTTGTGCTAGGAAAGGAAGTAGTTGATCCGCAAGGACGTCGAGTTCATGCGACAAGTCACAAATTCTAAATCAAGAACGTCATCCACATTGAAAGCGCCCCATATCATCAGCGATCCTCCTCCCACAAAGCATTGGATCTTTTCTCAAATCGTGCCAATAGTACTTGTTGCCGTCGAGACCATTCAAATTAAATTTTTTCTGATCGCTGAAGATGACCTACAAAGAAAAAAATAGCTAACAACTCAAGGCAAAAAGTTGACTTTTTTCAATCGATGGTGATGTGATCCCGAGCCCAAGACATCCTTTTTTCTTTGTGTACCGGCTTCAGTTTTGGTGCTTTCTTCATGATTGTTCTTTTGATGTAACGGATGTAACACTTGATTGCTCGAGAAAGAGTGTTTTTGTGAACGGGAGCTCCAATTTGTACCTTGACGTCCTGTAGCGACATCACAGAATTCGACAACAGACGTCCCATATGCCGTTCAGCGCGGACCGTGAGCTTTCGATGACGTCCCGGAGACTTTTTCTTGCCATACTTGAAAGGATCCTCCAAGAAATTTGAAACAACTTGGTGCGAGCGCTTTTTTTTTGCGATTCGCCAACTTTCTTCCTTTCAAAATCAAAATTTTCATCTTCCTAAAAAATCTTCGATCTTCCTAAAAAAATAAAAATTAGCAAAAAACATGGTTATTACAGGTAGAAAATCAAAAAGAAACGTAGTGGTCCTATCATTTTGCGACAGGTGTAAAATAAAGAAATGCTTAAAAAATTTTGCCTTTTAAAGTAAATTATTTGGCAAACGGTATTTGGGCGTACTTTTGTATCTAAAATTCGAATTTAAGCATCATTTTGCATTTTTAGTTATTTAAAATCAAAAATCGCAAAAATCGAGGGCGGTCCTATCATTTTTGCAACGCACTGTACTTTAGTTTGTATGTAATGTATACGGATAAATCTTATATTCTTGAAAAGTCGAGTCTTATGGGTCGGTAAAAATACCCTACTCTTTTTCTGAAATGTCGACTTTGCAAGATTTCCTTACAAAACATACTGTTGGATGGCAATGGGGCATTACTTTTGTGGACCACTGTATAACATAATCAGTCAATAAAACCTAATTTTCCTCTTCATCTTCTTCATTTTCGCTCAAATTTAAAAGTTCTTCAAGTTGACCTCCAAGTTTATCGATATCATCAACTTCAATTTCGGATGCAAAGGGATCTCCGACATCAAAAGACATCTTCAAACGTAATTGGTGATTGGTGCAAAAGATTACAACAAAAAATACAAAAAAATTGTTTTTTACAAAAGACCATTTACTAGAAAAACTAACGGAGCAATAATTTAGGAGCAGTTTCCTGATATTTTTTTCTATCAAGATCGAAAATCTTGCATTCGTAAATGTCAGTAGCCTCCAAAGGGCGAAAAATGATGCTGAAATGACACGAATATTTCCTTGAGAGTTCTGATACTAATATTTTGTTATGAGACTTACCTTGACTGTTAAGTGCAGACATTGAGTGGCTCCAAAATACCAAGTTACAATCAAATCAGCCAAAGCAAATCACCCCAGCCGGGTTTTTTTCGTCCATTTTACATAATAACTGCCAATATAAATGTTATCAAGAAAACGTTTTTTCTAAATCCGGCCCCAATTAATGCCCCCCCTTTAAACTAAAAACAATTGAAGCTGCATATGGCTCAATGGCTTCAGATGGCTTTGTTTTGACTTTTTTCTTCATACTAGCAATTTATAGCGCTCGAAGTCCAAAATAGCCGATTATTTACATGGGAAAAACAAAAAAAAACGAATTTTTAAAAATTTAGTTAGACGCATTTCAAAAAAAATTTTTTAATTTGGAATCAGGGTGCTTTTTTTACGTCGATTGGCATCTACCCCGTTAAAAACCCATAGAAATCACTTTTTCACCATTTTATTGCGCGAATGTGCAACATGCTATCAAAACGTTTTCAGAACGGGTTTCAACATCTCATCACTTTCATCAGCAATGCAATGGAGTCAGCTCAATAATAAAAGGTTCCGATGCGAATACGAACAAGAGAATGTGGAATTTTCAATTTGGGTAAAAAACAAATATCTGTTTAGAGTAACCAAAAAAATTTCAGGTCACACGAACAATCACGAAGTACAAGGGTGAGCTAGTTTACCATTTTTTGCATAATTGGAGATAAGTGACACACTTAAAATTTACATAAAGCCACAAAACCTTAAAAAGCTAACTTGCCAAGCAATCTAGAAGTAATTTAGCATTATGAATTAGTCCTATTAGTGATTTTTTGACTCGTACTACTACAAAACTCTAGGTGGCCATCATGAACGAAAGGGGTTCGGAAAGGGGTTCGGTGGTTGTCCTTTATCTAGCCATTCGGCTTTGTGTTTTCGGTTATGGTAGAGGACCCGTTTTTCATCACAAGTTACAATTCGATCCAGAAATGGCTCCTTTTGATTACGAATCAGCAATGAATACGATGTGAGGTAACGGTGCAATTTTTGATATTCGTTCAACTGATGAGGCGCCCACTTTTCTAATTTTTGTACTTTTCCGATTTCCTTGAGATGGTTCCCAATTGTGTGTGGAGTGACCCCAAAGTGCGTTGCTAATTCTGCCTCCGTTGTTCTGGGATTCGCTTCTACCAGCTCCTTTAATTCGTCATTGTCGAGACTAACATGGCGTCTGCGGCCTTCTTTGTCATTAAGATCCTCGTCGCCTTCCCGAAATTGTTTGAACCAGTGCTAAACTGCTCGAACTTTAGCTTTGCCTTCCCCAAAAGCTTGATTGATGTTTTGGGTCCCTTCTGACCAAGCTTCTGACCATTGTGGCCAAGCTTGAACTCATACAAGAAGCGAAGGCGAAAGTCTCGATTTTCCATCGATGTGAAACAACCTGAAAAAACCATTAAGAAAGATCCAAGCAAAAGTGTGAAACAGAAAAGAAAATTGAGAAAAAAATACTCAAATACATAAAAAACCCCAAGATCAATAAGCATCTGCAGCCGCGTAGGCAACGCCGGAAAGTGAGATCCACAAATACGACATTAATTTCTTTTTTTCCGTACCTAATATTATAGTTAATGAAACATGATCTAGAAATCGAAACGCGGAACCATCCAAAGAAAAAAGACAAGTACAACAAGTCAATGAAATAGAGGTAACAATGTCAATGTAAGCTTTGTCAAAGCAAAACAACTTCAGCAAATGGAGGACAAGGATCTTATTCACGACTTCTTGATTGGGAATGGAACGTATGGGATCGTTTACAAGCTAAAGAACCACGATCCGTAAATTTACTCTCGATTCTTCGAAAGCCATCCTTTAGGCCAAGAGTCGTCAAGTGGTTACAATGCCCAATCACAGAGAGCTCTTTAAAAGGCTTCAAACAAGAATGTGAAGCCTTGCAGAATTTAAAGCATCAACACATCGTTCAACTATTTCGAATAAAAGTGATTGAAGCATTAAATAAGTTTGGAATTGTAACCGAGTATTGCGAGCGAGGGGATTTAACGAAACGTAAACTTACAAAGAGCTTAATAAGCGTACAAAAACAAATTTAGTCTATCTTGAAGCCACAATAATCTACAATATGAGAACAGTTGTTGTTTGGGGTCGACAACTTTTCGATGCTCTAACGCATATGTACAAAACGCATAGCTACATTCATCGGGACCTAAAACCGGAAAAGTATTTTTCTTAAACTTTTAACAAAATGCATTTCAATCAAGCATCTTTGTCACGGAAGGTTTCTTGTTGAAAATTGGCGATTTCGGGCTAGTGAAGCACATCCGCAAAACGTGTGCTGGGACATATGCGGGAACCGAGAGATATATGAGTCCGCCGGATACGCCCAAACGGGCTAGCCCGCCGGATGTCGAATGGCCCAGCCCGAAGGTAAGTTGCTTAGAAAGTTCCAGAACCATTTCGAATTTTTTCGATCACCGATTTCGAATATCGAGCTGGTTTGTGTGTAATGGGTTCAAATTTTCGATTTAAATCCCTTGAAGTTTGTGCGTTAAAAATGAAGTTTCTGACTCTTGCGCTAATTATCTAACTGCGCGAGTATCAAGCTATCTTGCGTTCTTTGAAGATACAGTAGCGGACAGAACTTTGGAAACTTTTGTTTTTTCTAAAAAATTTTCTTAGTAAAATCTGATTCGGTATGTTTACTAGCGAAAATATGTAGACCTAAAAAGCACGTAATAATCCATAAACAGAACTGCTGAATTTTTTGAAAACTATTATTTTTAATGCATTTATCTATAAACCCAGAGGACATAAATTTGGAAACCTTTAAAAACAACTCTAAATAATGACGTAACAACCATTAAACTTCTAAATTAAAACAAAAACAAATAAATCAATTCAATACTTTGTGGAAGATCCTTTAGAATCTATAATAGTCTGGCACCGAGCGCTCATCGAAGCCACCAAGTTGTCGATGGTTGTTGTTTGAATTTCCATCTACTTCTTAGTCAAAAGCTCGCATTCTTCATTAAGATTATGGCTCTGAACGCCTGACAGGCTCTCTCCAGAACTTCCTATAGATGTTCAATATGGTTTAAATCAGAGCTCTGGCTCGGCCATTTCATAAAATAATTCCTTCCTTCTGACACCAGTCCTTTACAAGCCGCGAGTATGTTTGTCCTGTTGAAAAAGAAAGTTGGAAGGCATCAACTGGAAGGCATTCAACTGGAGGGAAGCTTATGTTTCGAATCGGGATCCCTGTTCAACAACGTTTGATACTCGCGCAGTCAGATAATTAGCGCAACAGTCAGAAACTTCTTTTTTAACGCACAAACTTCAAAGGGATTTAAATCGAAAATTTGAAGCCATTACACAAAAACTAGCTAGATATTCGGAATCAGCGAAAATCCTGCTATAAAATAGGTTAGGTCTCACTTCGAAACTCGATGGTAAATAAACAACGATCGCTAGTTAGGGTTCAGTTGGAGCAGCTCTGACCCAAAGAGTGCTTGCGACTAGTTCTGATTGTTGTGCAGCTGATGCAATTTCAGATTTCTCATCTAAATGACGTTTACAGTCTGGGACTTGTCTTATGGGAACTCGTCGAAAGAAGGTTTTCAAAAGCTAAAAAATAAGCAATGAATTTCAGGCTGGTTTTTGGAGACTATGACCACGGTAACGGTTTCTATCGAGATGGTTTTATTGCAGACATTGCAAGCGGAGCCCTTAAGAAATTGACCACTTCAATGTCATTTGTTCAAGATATTATTAACAGGTTCGAGGTACAGTCATAGAAAAACCAGAGAATTCTTTTTCGATGCGCCGACTTTCAACGTTGTTCTCGACCCCAAGCTTGTGTTATTTTGAAAGAGCTGAAGGAGTTGGAGGCGGGTTTAAGTTTTAAAATCAGAATCAAATTCTTCAGGAAGCCTTGGGCACTTCGAAATTACCACCGTTACCAATAATAGAGAAGGATCGTAAAAGACTTCTGCGACCAATCGATCGTCAAGAATTTCAGACATCAGTAAGCACCGCCTCTTCACTCTCTCCTCCTAATATTTCTAATGGTCTTTTAAATCTATAATAGATTCTCTTTTTGAAATGTATGTTTTTTGAAAAAGTTTGGTTTAGCCAAAAAAAAAATAAAATTTAGCAAGAATTTGGGAATTCCTTGGAGATTGGATTGTTTTGTACTTTTGTAAGTAACCCACTGAATAAAAGCTTTTGTTTTTCTTTTATCAAAAATTAGTTTCCTTTCTGTTCGCCGTGACAAGTTTGCAGTGTTCGCAATGGCAGGATTGGTTTAGTTTTTTTACACAGGAAGACAGGAAGAGATGTGATTGGGACAGGATCTTTGTGGTGAGAACTAGTTTTGATAGAAAGCCCAATCAAAAAGGCTCTTTTTTGGTTTTAGAGTTAAAGCAAACCAGCATCTTCATATTATCAGAACTTTTTTGAGGATAATTGTCAAAAAATCGGATAATCCTAATAGCTTTTTTTTGTTTTATCCAGACATTTCTGATGTTCATCAACGCTTGTTCACACAAAATTCATCTCTAATTTATCTCTAAACTACGAATCGTCATTTTCTTTCCGATTAACCGATGATCTTTGCTCTCAGAATTTCTCTGTAGCTTTATTTGTTGCTTTTATGAACGCAAAGAATCTTTTCCATTAGAATGTAAGGGTCCTAGTGATTGCTCTTGCTTGGCTCTTGCTTTTGTTGTTTCCCGTTTGCATCGTTTGGCACAACCAGATTTGGAGGATACAAAAAGTCGAGAACCCTATTCATCTGTTGAATCGATACCAATTTTTTTTTGCAAAAGCTCTGCTTTGATCAAAAAAATGATCGGAAATTTGAGGTGCTTTTGTGGCCCGTTAAGGCTCTTTTTCTACGTAAAGTAACCACATTCAGAAACTTTTAATACAAATATTGTAAAGACTGCGAACTTGATGGGAATAAAAGCTTCTATTGATTATTGGAAGTTAATATTGATATAGAAAAAGAACTTTGCTTTGACTTGCTTTCTTGACGAAGTCTAGCTTGAATTCATGGTTTTTGCAAAAAAAGAAAAGAAAACAGAAAAGAGCTACTTTTCTGCACAAAATTGTTATTCTTTAACAAATAATTATAGCTTATCATTGAAAAACTGAGAGCCTTTGAGAGCATTTTTGATGAAATAATAAGTACAGGGTGCGCCAAAAGTTCCCGTACTTGTATTTTCTGCATTTTTGGTAATTTTAGATAAAAGATACGATGTTAAAAGTAAGAAATTCGAATTCCTCGCGAAAAACTGATTTAGAAAACGTTTCTGGTTAATTTTTAAGTGCAACGCTATTTAAGACAAGTGATTGAGAAGGGTCCGCTCAGGGGTGCTTTGGTCGCACATTTTCTTGGGGCTTCAGACCTGTAACTTTTATGGATCAAAAGATTTACAAGAGCCAAGATGTTTTTCGAAAACTAGACATAAAATGTGACATTTTTTATATTGGGTTTATAAGGTTTTAGTCAACGGCCGAGTCGGAAGTCAGGTTAGAACTTGGTTTTCCCATACGAATTTCCATCAAAGGAAATAACTGTGACTGTGCCCTGCAACTGTGCCCTGCAACTGTGCCCTGCAACTGTGCCCTGCAACTGTGCCCTGCAACTGTGCCCTGCAACTGTGCCCTGCAACTGTGCCCTGTAACTGTGCCCTGTAACTGTGCCCTGTAACTGTGCCCTGTAACTGTGCCCTGTAACTGTGCCCTGTAACTGTGCCCTGTAACTGTGCCCTGTAACTGTGCCCTGTAACTGTGCCCTGTAACTGTGCCCTGTAACTGTGCCCTGTAACTGTGTCCTGTAACTGTGCCCTGTAACTGTGCCCTGTAACTGTGCGACCAAAGCACCCCTGAGCGGACCCTTCTCAATCACTTGTCTTAAATAGCGTTGCACTTAAAAATTAACCAGAAACGTTTTCTATATCAGTTTTTCGCGAGGAATTCGAATTTCTTACTTTTAAAATCGTATCTTTTATCTAAAATTACCAAAAATGCAGAAAATACAAGTACGGGAACTTTTGGTGCACCCTGTATTGCTTCTTTTAATGAGTCTTCTTCTTCTTTTAAACGCTTGAGATCGATTTTGTGAAACGAATGACCTTGAACGGTCAAAAAAGATAAAAAGAAGAACCATTGCCATATGAAAACTTTTCAAACAACTGTTTATTAATTACAATTTCATTCAATTAATTCATTCAAATGACTCGTCGATGGACTCTTGAGGATATTTGTGTTGCTGCTGCCTTTTTTATTGGTTGCTCTGGAGGTTTGTGAAAGAAATAAACTCTAAAAAACTTTATCGTCCTCAAGTATATAAATAGACTTGTTTGACAATCATTTTTTAAACATTTAAACTTGTTTTTTTCTTCAAAATGCCCAAACTCGGCTCGGCACAAAAATATTCGAAAAATGAGTCCAAATTTGCATTTTTTTAAAAACTCTTTATCGAAAGGAAGCCAAATTTATAAAAACTTTCATATCAAAAACACGATTCATCTTAAAACTCTTTCTTTAGTGGCACTTTTGTGCACGAGTGGATGCAAGCTGTTGAACAGGGATCCCGATTCGAAAAGGGGATGGCTGCTAGCCACACTCGGCTTTTTGGCAATCGTCGTGACAATTTGTGCGACAATTGGCGTGATTTTTCTATTCAAACACATTCACGATTCGAAGCCATTGGAGTATTATTGGACAAGGATTGATGACGATGATGATGCGGCGACGAATTCAACGGGTCTTTCTACGAGTAATTTCACAAGTTTTTGAGTATTCATCTTGAAATAGACCGACTTCTCCTTTGACCTTCACAGCAATCATCTTTTTTGATGGCAAAAGCGAATAGGGAGATTGAAATAAATGCCTACCGTAAATAGTGTAATTGAAGTCCCGAAGCTGCTAATTTTTCCCCTTCCCCTCAAGAGGGGCTTCTAATTTTCATTTGAAAAATATCACGTTACCAAAATTGGATATACTGACAGATGGATTCATTCGATAAACTAATTTTCTTCAATTTTATTTTAAAAAACCGTATAAACATCAAAAACAAGTGCCAATAATCAACAACATTTAGCAAAAACAAATTGGAAATAATCAAACTAGATATCAAAGTCAATCGAAACATCGGAGTCAATGAAATTATTCTGGAGCTCTTCTTAACTGCATTTTCTTACCGTAAATACTGTAATTAAAGCCCCGGGGCTTCTATTTTTTCCCCTCCCCCTCCAGAGGGGCCTTCTAATTCACCTGGTTTTTTGAAAAATTTCAAGCTACCAAAATTGGATATACTGACAGATAGATTCGTTCGATAAACTAATTCTCTTCAATTTTATTCAAAAAAACAGTATAAACATCAAAAACAAGTGCCAATAACCAACAAAATTTAGCAAAAACAAATTGAAAATAATCAAACTAGACATCAAAACCAATCTTTTCCATCGGATTTCCATTGGAATCAACGAAATTATCGGCTTCTTCTTCTGGATCATTACTTAAAAGCTGGTCAAGTTTAATTTTCTCACAGTTCATTTTCAGAAGAAACTCCTACTTGAAGACTTACTATAAATTGTTGGTAAAGCTTGTTGTCATCTTGGGGGGAGGTCTTATGCGCTATGAACCCTTAATGGACATTCTTTTTTATGGGTGGTGAAATAAATAATTTTTTATAGTTGATAAGTATCCAATTCTAGGTGTTCCAGTTCTAGGTGAACCGAGAAACCCTTTGAATTCGAACTTTTGCGCGATAATGAACGCACAGACGGGCTATTGGTTGCACTCGATCATTTTTCGTTCTTCTGCTCTATCGGCTTCTTCTTCTGGATCATTTTCTTCGCGAAAACCCTCAAATCCTGCCGATTCCAAGGGTTCTATAAGGTTGGAAAGAAAGTTCTCGGAAAATGTTTGTCTTTCAGCCAAATAAAATGCTTAAATGACTTTTGTTTCATGAGCATGTTTCCATTTGAAAGACAAAAATTTGAAGCTTTCACCAGGAACAAGTGTTTTCCTTTTTGCTACTAAGTCCGCAGAAATCGAGATCGAAAGTAATGTATTGAAGATTACTGCGAAAAGTTTTTTGTTGATGTTGAAAGTTGATTTTATTCACATTTAGTACTTGAAAGATAAAATAAACAAATTTTTTTCACTATTTGACAGGAATTGATTCGTTTTCTTCTATCTACAACAACGTGAGAGCCACTTGATTTGGCGTCATGGGTGGGCATTTCCAATTGTAGAAATAGTAGTGCAAATTGCCGTCGCCGATGCCAAATTTGAGCGGGCGGAAGATCTGAATGAAGATCACGTTATTTTACATCTCGAAACGTTACAAAGCTTCCATAAAAACCATTAAAAATCTCATTGTTACCTCTTCGAGATGCGTCATGTTGAGCGCATTGAATACATCGAAAGACTCAATATTGGCGAGAATCAGCGCGTCTTCCATCAACTCCTGCAACGAGACCGATGTGGCTATGTTGTAGAAAGAGTAGGCAATCTAAAGAGAGCGAGAACTTCTCAATGACTTCTGGCGTGGCTTACATTAAGTTTCTTGTGGATGGGATGTTGAAGAACGGAGGTGTTGACTGTGTAGAATGAGATGAGATCAGTCACCACATCGGATTTCTCGACGACAAAAGAATAGATAATGCCTTTTCTAAAAAAATGTAAAAAGGTTTTCGGATTTTCCCAATTACCTCGGCAAGAAGAAGTGCTCAAACTCAGGCTCCTCGAAAACCGGTCCAACTTGAAACTGTTTTGAGTAAGTGTTGAAAAGCTTGCAGGCTGATGAAATGTCTCTAAAAGTACAGTTTTTCCATCGATTGGTTACAAGAAAGAAAGAATAACTTTTTCTCCAAGGCCCTCAATCCGGGAATGTTTGTTGCTTTGGGCAAACTGTAAAAAGCGATCGTTTCCTCCATGTTCATCTTGCGACCAAGAGCTGAGAACTGACACTAAGTCTTTGTTGTAGCATTTTTGTTTTTCATTTACCTCGATGAGCTTCTTTGGATTGAGACTCCGGTGATAGTAGCGACACACGGCATACGGTCTTGGGATGATCGTCCCTGATGTAAAGGCCGCCTAATGCAAAATATGTGGGGGATCGACCAACACATGTAAGCGAAATTTGCGCTTTTCGCTGGGATTTTGAATGAAACCTTTAAAAGCCGATAGCTTTATCAAGAAAACTATTACCGTATTTTCTCTAATACCGCACCGCAGCGAGCCGAGTTGATGACTATTTTACGGTTTTCAGGTTTTTACAGAAGCTCAACACTCTAATCCTCCACAAGATCTCATCGTCAGCTTTAAATTTTAAAAAAAAAAAAAAAAAAAATTTTTTTTTTAAAAAAAAAAAAAAAAAAAAAAAAAGGGAAAAAAAAAAAAAAAAAAAAAAAAAAAAAAAAAAAAAAAAAAAAAAAAAAAAAAAAAAATTAAAAAAAAAATAAAAAAAAAAAAAAAAAAAAAAAAAAAAAAAAAAAAAAAAAAAAAAAAAAATACATTTTCCGACCCCACATCGATAGGTTCTGATAAGCGGTTCTCGAGATTTTGAATGAAACCTTTAAAAGCCGATAGCTTTATCAAGAAAACTATTACCGTATTTTCTCTAATAGTAGTGCCCGCCGGTGAGCCGAGTTGATGACTTTACGGTTTTCAGGTTTTTACAGAAGCTCAACACTCTAATCCTCCACTAGATCTCATCGTCAGCTACATTTTCCGACCCCACATCGATAGGTTCTGATAAGCGCCTTTCGAGATTTCGAGCAATTTAGGCGACTCTCTGGGTGCACTACTGTTAGAGAGAATACGGTAGCTTTTCTTTACAATAGACTATTAGGAAAAATAAAATACGCAGCATTGCCCGTGCCGTTTACCCTAAATGACGTCGTTTATAATTAGTTTACCATAAGAAAAGCCTAGAGGGCCAGATCAATCACCTGAAAGATCCCTTCTCGGTTCGCGCGACGCATGATTTCTTGATAAAGCAAAGGCGTGAGTCGGAGTCGACGAAATTTTGAATGAACACACAGGAAGTTCAATTCGACCATTGATTTGATCTCAAAATAAATATTATTTCCTTGACATTTTCTCGAACTTTATCGTAGATTCGAATTTTCTGTAGAACTGCCGAGAAGAAAGCAACCAATGCGTTGCTCGACGAACACCGAATGCCACAGTACCATTGCGGAAAGCTGCCTATGCATACATGATTTTGTTGTTGATTGATGTTAACTTTTAGCTTTCAAACAAACTTTGATACTCCTATAAATTGTGATCTGGCACTTACTAAAGCATTACGTCAAGTTTAGCCAACGAGAAAGGCAAGCTAGAGTGAATTAAAATGAAATACCTGGTGTGAGCAAAGCCCATCGCAGAAACTCGAGAGAGTAGTCGAAACGAAACATGTTATCGTCATCTTCCACATAGTGGTCCCTGAGGAAAACGTAGAGTTCACTCAACTGGTCGTCATCCTAAAATAATAAAGGATATTTGGGGAAAACTCTCGAAAGATCTCACCCTTAAATCGACGTCACTCCATTTAAGATTGGCCGGCAAAGTGAGTGGTTGGACTGAAATCTGAACAAGACAATCACATCAAATCCTTAACGACTCAAATATTGCTAACCCATTCACTTACCTGATCGGGCTCTCGATCAGCCAGAATAAACGTGTTCTCTTCAACAATTTCATCAAATTGGGGTACCGGTTGAGTGCTCCAAAAGTCATATCGATAATTTCGCGCTTCGTCGAGATTTCGTGGAGCTTCCCGCTGAAAAAGGCCATCAAAAAGTTTGAAATCAGTGAAGATATTTTTGAACTGACTTAAAATTTGAATAAAGCGGGAAATTTGGAATCGTATGGAGATATACTTTGATTGTTTTGCTGAGTGAAGCATTTACAAAGACAAATAAAAAACCAAACAAACGACCAAGAAAACCCACAATTAAAAAAAGCAGACACACGGCCCACCTTTAAGTCTTGGGTTTTTTGGGATACCACGAGAGGCATACATCTCGATGATTTCAAAGCAGCCAACATAGCAGATTGGGTCAATTTCTACGTTTAACAAGCAAGGGTTTAACAAGCAGTATTATTTGAAGTTTAAAAGTGGCAAACATTTCTTTTTATTCAAACCAGTTAATTTGGAATTTCAAGAGTTTTTAGTAAAAACTTACAATTGACAAGCTTTCCAAAAGATCTTCTAGAACCATTTTACAATGATGGAGGAATCTCTTGCGAAAATATGTTGACTAAAAAATAAAAATAAGAAATAAAAAGACTAAACAAGATAAGAATCTTTGAAATCTCTTTGAAAAGAGCAAATTTAAAGAGTGAATGCAAGTGGCCGACCTTGAAGTGATTCCTCTTATCTTTCGCAAGATAATTGCTTTATTAGAGCCATCGATTCAGCACATAAAAGGTTTGGTGAGATAGATTTTTGCAAGAAAATATCCCCAACGACAGTCAATCATTGATTTCCCTTTTTTGAAAGCTCAAAAATTGGTCTTTTATCTAAAATTCATTACAAATACAAATACAAATATATTTTGAACTAAAATATAGTACCAAAATGTAAGAAACCCCAATTTTTAGTAGAAGTTGAATCTAAAAGAAAACAGTTTTTCGTTGAATAAAAGAAATTGAATCAAACAAGAGTTGCCGATTTTTGTTGGTTTTTTGAGAATGCTGTTAGAGTGCAAAGCTCTACTTGTCATGCTGTTATTTAAATTCTATGAAAATTATAACTATACCTTTTTCAGGATTGCATTTTGCAAGCGCTGTTTGGTGGAGTTCAGCTTAAAAGTTTGGTGTAAAGATGATGCGTCTCGGTGACCACAGCCGATTTGGAAACCAACAATCTAAATGTACTTTCGAAAAAAGATCTGAAAATTTTTGTGAAAAACTTGTCAAACCTTTTAGTTTATCATTTAGATAACTTTTGAAAGCAATAAATTGAAAAAAGATAAGAACTGATTTGTTTTCATAAGGATTTTAATTTGTAATGAAAGGCGCCGAAACGAAGAGCAAAGTTTTCGGCTCGTTGGCCAAGAATTTGGCGGCAATGGCAATGGATGGGGGTTTTTTTCAGATAAAACTTCGAACAAAAACACTGAGCTGAATATTTTGTAAATGGGGAGCAATGGCTGCAGCTACAAAAACAATTGAATACTTTTAGATTTCACATGATTTTAAAAGTATTCAATTCAACTTTCATTCCTTCTCTCACGCTCTAAAATCTTTGTTTTCATTTAGAAAGAGGGCAGAAAGAGGGTTTTATTGGATTGGTGAATTGAAAACTGCCTTTGAAATATTGTTCTAGTTCTCAAAGAAAACTGTTGATCTATTGGGTTGGTGAATTGAAAACTGCCGGCTATTGTCATATCTCCCAGTTTGAGCACTTTCTTCAAAAGAAACCCATTTTGGTGTCAATGGAAAAGTTGTAGAGAACCAAAAATCAAGCTTATATCCTTATTTTCAGAACGATTCAAAAACTGGTTTTCAAGAAATGCCAAATTTACGAATTTTCCCAAAACTTGCATTTTAAGCGAAACTACTTTTGGTATCTTTTTGGAAATTTAGCTATAAGCCTAATTTTTGATTCTCTACAACTTTTCCATTGACACCAGAATGGTTTTCTTTTGAGGAAAGTGCTCAAACTGGGGCATCTCCAGTCCTCCATTTTTGAGTCTCACATTTGTCTCACACACAAACCAAAATCCTACGAAAGAGGAATCCGCAAATTGCCTGTAAAATGGGCAGAAGTCGTCAATAATAATGGAAATTATTTCGAATGAATTCATGGTTTTATGTTGAATAAATTTTAGTTCAAAGTCCCGCAGTTTTCAATTCACCAACCCAATAACACACGGACGGAGTGAGCGGAAATAGATCAAGAAAATTTCACACAAAGTGTAACATGACTTTGGGCATTACATCGTTAGTACTGCCCAAAGTAAAAGTATGCAGTTGAAAAACATTCTTGAGTTTCTTTTATATATTACTATGTTCTGGAGCCTTTGAAAGACAAATATTATGTTTTTCTTTATATTATATTTAAAAGTTTTTATTTTCAGTAGCTATTAGGAAGCTTTATGAACTCGAACAACAATCTGGCTTTAATCACCATTTTTTTTAAGACTCAAACAGGAAAGCTTCTTGAAGAAAGCACAAAGCTCGAACAGGAAAGAGATGGAAAAGTTCCGAGTTCTAGAAGAATAGTTTCAAATTCTAACAAAAATAAAGCCATTCTAACACCAACAAAGCCATTCTAACATCAACAAAGCCATCCTAACAAAGCCAGACGACTAGTTTTCTTCTGTTTCACATGTCACCACCTACAAAGCAGCTTTCAATATCTAAATTTACTTCAAAAAAGCCCACGTCATGTGTATTATTTTGTCCTTCCAGCCAAATTAGAACAGACAAAAATGGTTTAACATGGTTGAAGAGAAGAAACCCTGAAAAGACTTCAATCAGTACAATAACAATCGATGATACTCGTAAAATATAAAATGAGATTAGCATTCTGTTTTGAGTTCATTCATTACTGCCTCTTTCTTTTAATATATCTATGCTATGTCTATGTTGAGATTTGTTGTTTTTCTTTCCAGTTCAAAAAAGATTTAGCCAACTTCAATGAAAGGCTTCTCAGAAACTTTCTCAGACATTCTCAACCAAGTACAATTTTGCTAAGATTTTCTTATGCATATTATCATTCGTATAAAAGGAATTCCATGAGAAAATCTAGCCAATTTCTTTCAATAAAATACTTGATTCGATGCGTTTTCTCCTTTTTCTCGAACGATTTCGCGATTTCTTTATTGTTTTGGGATTGACTTCAGCTTTGGAAGGTATTAAGATTGAGTGAATGAAAAGTGCACACTTTCTACAGTAATCCATATCGTTTTGGATTATTGTTCAGCTCAGAATTGGCACATATCCCAAGTTGATCTCAATTTGACCTCGGTGAATGACATCAACAAATACATCTTCTTTACTTCTTTTTTAGTATGTTGACAAGAAAAGTTCTTTGTGTGAGTCTTTCAATTCAAATTTAGTCCGTCGTTCTCAGTATTTTCATTTTCCCGATCGCAGCTTTTGCCTCGGCTTCGAATGAATATTTGTCAAGACCAATCCGGTATGTATCGTCAATTTAAAATTAGAATAATCTCTAGCAATCTTCTACGACATCATAATTTCGAGAAGTGGTACCACACCTTTTCCAAATTTTTGATGCACCTAGCGTCAGCGTCATGATAATGCTCATTCAATCATTGATGGTCACATTGTGCTACTGCGATGTTATATGATGTGTGCTCTTGATTTGATCACATATCGACGTTTGAGAAAGGTTCACTACTTTTTCAAAAAGTTGTCCGGATAATTTTGAGACACCCTTAGGTAGAACTTTAAGAGTGTAAAGTCAGTTTTGGCAAATAAGGCTAGATTTTAGCTCAATTTGCTTAATTAGCCGCAATTTTATTTGAAAATTCCAGTTGAAACGACAAGGGAAAACGATTTCACGTGTTGACAAAATGCTGATGATACAGGTTTTGCATTCTTTCCGTTAAAGCACATTGCACATTCTACGGGGTTTTCTCTATCTTTTGATACCAAAAGCATAAAAATTGATAAACCCTATAAAAAGTTTTGAAAATAAAAAGGTGGTTTCTAGGTTATGGCACACTATATTGCGGATAAATTACCGTAACCCGGAAGGAAAAAAAAGCAAAATTAAATTTTTTTTTGCTACAATCAAACCATTTTCGCTTTTTTCAAGATGTTTCACATGCTTCCCGTTAAAGCACAGTGTTCGTTTAGATGTTGTCGAACTCATTGACGGCTCTCATCAGCACTGTGCTCTATGCAGTTGTTGCCATTCTTGTCACTCTATTCTTCGGCAAGAATCTTTTAACCGTCTATTGGGCGATCATTCTTTTTGTTCAACTATTTTTCTTCTGCTTCATAGCCAGGTGAGGGCTTCTGGCTGAAAAGATGTGAAGGAAGATTGAATTTTTGAATTGAACTTGAACAAGAAAAGAAAGAAAGAAGAAAAATTGAACAAGAAAAGCAAGCAAGCAAAAATTTGAGTTACTTCTTGAAAAACAACTGTACGTATAGACTTTATAACTTGATTTTTGAATATCTGGACCAATCCCGTCTCTGTGTGTTCGCTAAAATGGCTGTTTCAGTGTGATGAATGTGATCTGTTTGAGTAAACCTCGATCTCCACAAACAACGTCGACCATTTCGATTTCAACTCGACGAACAAATCCCTGAACAAAGGCTCAACTTTGTTATACTTTCTCTTTTAGACGATAAAATCAGAACGCAGACATACAAATTGATGGGAAATGAGCAAAGTGTTCCACAAAAGTTTGACCTTTTTTCGAGAGACAAATTATGGGACAATTCGGAGAAGAGCCCACGAGGGCTACGTGGGAAAAGTTCGCTTGATTGCAGTTGCTGTACTCGATCTTTTAAATGTTTGTATCTACCGTAAACACTGTCAATCTACGAATGGTTCCGGCGGTGTCATCGATGCCATCTAAACAACTGAATTTTAATGGGTCTTTAGGTGCTACCCAGGACAGGTTCACTACGCCCACGAAGAGGAGACGTGAGCGATACCACTCAACCTTAAGCGTAATGAACTTGTCCTGGTTTACACTTGTGCGAGAACATTCAAATAAAAAGAGGAAACAAAATAATACTAAAGCATTCAAATTTAACGCCGCGGAATTTTTTATGCGAAGAGAAACAGAAAAAACTGATTTTGTGGGAGAATCCGAGGCCTTTTATAGGCCTCCGACGTTCTTAGGTGCGGTACGTTTAGTGTTGTTTAAAAGTACCAGCGGGAGTTTAAAAGAATGAATTCGATGACATGAACAATTCAATTCGATGACATGAACATTGATGGAAACGGAGCGTAGGCTAGATATCGAAAATTGCAACAAACAGTTAACCCAAAAGACAACTCAAAGACTTCAACTCGACGAACAAATCCCCGAACAAAGGCTCAATTTTGTTATAATTTCTCTTTTAGACGATAAAATCAGAACACAGACATACAAATTGATGGTAAATGAGCAAAGTGTTCCACAAAAGTTTGACCTTTTTTCGAGAGACAAATTATGGGACAATTCGGAGTTCTTGAGAAAAGTTCGTTTGATTGATTGCAGTTGCTGTTCTCGGTCTGTTAAATAGAGGTGCTCAGAGAGCAAGGTTTTTAGCCCAGTTTTGACCCTTTTTAAAAAAAAACGATAAATAGCAAAAAGGTTTTTGGATTTGAGCAAATGCTTCGACGGTTTTGTCTTTATGTTTTCTGGTCGCTTCCTTTAAACGATGCTGAAAGCAACTCGATCTTCACCCTGACAAAAGAGAACGCCTTTCACGGAAATCGCTTCAAAGAAACTTGAAAGTGTTTTTTTGGGTATGAAAAAAAACGATAAGTTTAAGTAAAAGTTTGTGCATTTTTCAAGGTCTAAAATTTTTTATTTTAATTTTAATTTTTCAAGGTGAAAATTCTCAGAATTTCTTTATTTATTATATAGGGAAATTATAGTAAAGTAAAGCAAGCAAAGCAAGTAAAGCAAGCAAAGCAAGCAAATCCACAATGTGATCTCCATCATTTTCCAAAATTTGAGCTCATCGATCACGCAAAAGTCTGATTCCTCTTTGTTTGTTTTATTTGTTTACTGGAAGAAATCGGTCATTAATATGAGAAAGTTGAGAAATGAAAAAGTCGCGATCATTTCAAAACTTAATAGTTTAGTTTTCCGCTTTAGGAAAAACCCTGGGGATTTTCTATTTGTGAATTCTATTTCTATTTTCCCTTTCTCTTTTCGGCTTTTCTCAATTTTTGCATTGTGACTCATTTCTTATCAACTCTTTTTCTCTTTCTTTTAGCTCAATTTAAAATCAGTCAACTCACTCAATCTTTCACAGAAATCCAAAAATATTCGCTTTTAATGACTAATTGCTTGATTTCGGGGTAATCCTTGAAAAAAAACCTTTAAAAGTAGGCCCCTCTGAATCAAAAGAGGTGATTCTCATTTGAGCTTTATTGAAGAAACAGTTTAAGGAGAAATGGCAGCGATGAGAAACAAAAAAACTTTCAATCCACTAGTTTACTTGCACATGACCAGGTAGTTTTTCTTTAGAAATATTCCTTATCAATGTACTTATCTTTTTAAGAAATCTTTCTTCCAAAACGATTCAGTTTCAAGTCAAACTCTGGTCTAACTCCAGTTGTTTAATGATTTAGTTACTTCCAGACTAACGAAAATTTGAAAAGATGAAAAGAACAAAATTTCTAGACACCTCATCAGCGTGAGTCTAAAACGGATCAGGTATCAATTACACTTTAAAATCTAGTACAAGACTTTAATAGCATTTTCGTGATTCCCTTGTGCACCCCCCTCAAAATGGGCCAACCGATGTGGCATTACAGTAGTTAGAAAAAAACTTTAACTTTTACACGGTTTCAGTAAACTCTTGAGATCTGATTCGGATCCGTTACCCTTTTTTCACTTATTCACGTATTTAATAAATGTCTTTTCTAAATTAAAGCCTTAAGTCAGTTTTTGTGATTAAAAAGGTGGTGATTGACTTATTTCAAAGCTTTTAGGTAACAAAAAGTGTTTTGCTAAGAATTCAGACTGTTTAGAGTAATGGTCTGAAAGCTTACCTAAATAAATCCCAAAGTTTAGGCATCCAGTTCCAAAATTGCGGAAATAAATAAAAGAAATAACCTCGACTCCCGAATCGGAAGAGGTAAGAATGAGAAAATCGATTTGTTTAGCTAAGTTTTACAAAAAGCTATCTCAAAAAGCCATTCCTTTTCTGCAATGCCGCATTCGGATCACTGGGATTCCTTTCGGGGTCGATGAGAGCTTCTTCATCAAGCTTCTCGATCAGAAAACGATTCACGGTGTTTATGTGCATATCCGGATTGTAAAAGGCAAAAACTTGCAAGTTATTGACTTTGTTTGGTGCACTTTTGATTGATTTTATTGTTAAGAAAACAGGAGAAGGCAATAGGGAGATGCAGGAGATGCATGTCACCTGGCCCAAGCCTGTAACACTTGAGTACAACATTTTCAGACTCGTATTCACCCCAGCCACCACCAAGACAGCTCTGAACGGTCAATGTTTGATGAACTCGGTGAAAGCGGCAAAAGCTGTTTGTTTTCCAACGAAATGAAAGTAAAACTCAAATTTAGGTAATCAAGAAATTCAACGGATCTATCTTTCCTGATCGATCTCATCGAATTGGTGTCAATTTTTTTGGGTAAAATCTCGAGTCTACTTCTTTTCTCAAAATTTTCGAGTCTTTCTGTTCTGAATCTGTTCTGAATTATGAATTAGAAAAATTAAATAAATCTGTGCATTCAATTTGAATAAATATTCGTCGAAGTTTGACAAAAATTTGCACCAAAATGAGTCTGGTATCCGGTCCTAGGTATAAACGGATGTGGACTAGAATTTGGGTTAAGTTAAAGAGAGTGGATCCTTTTGATATCCCGCCATCTCTAACACCCCGACAACCCAACTCAACTCCTCCAACGTATTAGAGGGGAGTCCCTGTGAAATTACCGACCTTTACTGCAGTTGCATAGACCCGGAAGATATGTATCTTTATTTACAGTAGTACAATAAGACGAATAGATTACAAATGAGTGTAAGGGGAAGGAGGGACTCCAAATGAGAGTCTCACTTGTCCTCCTAGGCAATCCCAAGGACCGCCCCTTCTCGGCAATAAAAGGGATAAGCACAGGGGAGAACACATTTGCATAAGAATAGACAAATCATTCAATAATAACAATAGTAACTAAAATATCAGTTTGGCTCGGAGCTGACACTGGTCATATTACCTGATAGGAAATATTTGATTCAACTCTTAAGAAAACTTGAAAGTTCTTTGATCTTTGACAAGTAACTAGGGTTTTTTAGCATTCCGCAAATCATTTTTGCTCTCGAATACTCATCGGCAAGGGTGGACACCGATAGTTGGTTGGCCATTTGCTATCGATTCTAACAAGGGAATGTCAACCAGGCCAAATGACACAGGCCATAGACTATTCGATGCAGAATTTTACGCTGATTCCGAATCTGCTTTCCATTTTTGCTAAATAGCACTCTGTCAAAAGTTATAAGCGTGCAAAGTTTCGTATGGGATTTCAAAAATCATTCCTCAAGTTTATAAGCAGATTTCCCAGCGATCGTATAAAGCAGCGGTGGCCTAGTGGTCGTTGGCTAGAGTACAAGGCAAGGTCTCTCGAGTTCTAGTCCGGAGTTCAACTTTTATTTTGCTTTTTTAGGGGTAATTGATCTCCATTTCGCACTTTAAAGCCCCGAAACTCGGCTTAAAACATTTGGTCACCACATCCTGTTGGCATTCCCTTGTAAGTGACTCGAAAATGGTGACTCAGACGTTGCCAGATCACTTTTTTTTGTACCCAGAAAAAGTACGCTGATAAGACGATTCTTTCGGATTTCCAATTCGAAGCCACAAATTGTTTTTACTAAAATTTGTTCTCCTTTTTAGGATTTATCAAAACTTTTCTCTTTTCTGAACCAAAAAATTTCTTATTTATTCTTATCTAGTTTCACAGTTAGATTCTTCGTTTTTACCTACCGTAAATACTGGAATAGAAGCGCCGCCCCGATTCAGCATAGTCAAAAATCCCTGTGTGCAAAAAACCAGCTCATTTGGCAAAAAAATTGGAATTTGCCCTCTCCCCCCCAACTACTATGGTTTTAAAAACGGACATTTTTCCATTACTAACTTGCTTTAAAAATAACTTTTTCGTGATTAGCGTCATCAATTGCCCCAGGAAAAATGATTTCGGTGAAAAAAAGTGCCCCCCAAAGCCCATTTACCCATTTTTTGCTTCTTTTTTTTTCTTTTTTTTTTCTTTTAAGATTTTTCTTTTAAACACCGGCTGATTCGCTCTGTATCTAAGTTTAACTGTGAAATTATTATAGTGGATGTTTTTCTTGCCAAAAAGACCCGGTTTTTCATTATTTATCGCCCTCCTGATGTAAAGTACGAGAAATTCAGTTACTTTCCATTTTTAAGAAACAAATCGATGCTCTAGATTTAACGGCTCTCCCTCGTAGGTAATCTGATTATTTGCATATTCACTATATCTTGTGCTTTTACTCTATCTTATCTTCGTATCTTTCTTTTGTCTCTACATTTATGACTCGCTGTGCATTTCTCTTTGATTTATTGGGTTTCACTTTATTATATGAATAAAGTATCGTTATTATTATTATTTATATTCAAAAGCCTATGATTTTTCATGGGACTTATTTTTTTGAAACTTTCATCTTTAGTTCTTTAGTGTTCTCTACAAAACTCTCAGGATGGGTCTTTTCTCTTCAAAAGAGGTGAGAGTTTGTGTAAAAAAGAAGTGTAAACGGCTTTGGATTAATTGAAAATTTGTTTTGACTCCGTTTTGGATTTCTAAAACAAAACTATAAACTTAGATTTTATTAGAAACTTGAAAAAACGTTGATTTTCTATCAAAGCTTTCACTCTTTAAAAAGACAATGTATTCCCTTCCATTTCATGCGAATCGATATCCATCTGATTGCGAAAAAAAGCCATCCCCTTTGCAAAAAATATTGGCTCTTGAATGCATTTTTGTTTCCATTTCCTCCTTACCCAAAACAAAACAACCTTTAGCCTTACTGAAATTTAGTCTTTTCACATCACTGTACTGGCTTTTGTCAGTTTTTGAGTTATTTGTCTAGTAGTTCAGCTCACCTTCACTAGAGGAACAGCTCAACAAATTTTAGTCTTTAGCATTCTGTTCAAAAGATTTGCTTTCTAATGTTTTCAAAGTTTCTAATTTCTAAGTCTGGGTTTTTTGCTTACGATATGTAAACATTCTCTCTTTCGAAATGCCCCTTTTGGAGTCACCGTGCTCTCAAAAGTACTCCCGATTTTCATTGGGTAAGCCCAAAAAAAGCTTTCCCGTTTCATGCGGGGCTAATTAATTGGCTTAAAGGGGATTCCCCAAAGTAAAACTGTTTTCGGCTTCAACTTTATTCAAATTTCACACATTTTTTCGCCTTTTAAGCCAGTATCATTTTTAGCAGCTGAACCTTTTGCTTCGTGTTTTTAACAACGATAAGATTTTCTCATAATTCTAGTTATTCTAGTTTTGACAAAATTTCTTTTCAAGTCTTCGTTTTACCAAACAAAACAGTGTCAGTTTTTGCCTTGTCTTCAAAACTGTCCTGCTTTTCTTGATCTTTTTTTGAAAAAGCAACAATTTAGTGCTCTTCCTATAGTTCTTTTCTAAAAAACTCCTCTGTTTATTGATCCATAGAGAATTTCGGCAGCAGCCTAGGGGTGGGTTTTCAGGGAAACTCTTGTGAAATTCTCAGTAAATTAGGGCGGAACCCCGCATACCACTCCACCCAATTATCCCTGACAGGCAGCACGAGTGTTTTCGGAGTGTTTGGAAAAGGTATTCCTTTTTTTTCAAACAACATTTTGACTGCCCATCAGCTCTTTTTCGCAATTTTAAATAATCAACGCTCTCAATGGCGATAGTGCTTGGCATTCTGGCTGGTTGCGGTGTGCTGCTGCTGGGCTTTCTGCTGTTTAAGCAACAAAAAAAAGAGGCAACGTGTAGGTTGACAAGATAATGCTTAGAAAAATGCGATCAAGTTTACAAAGCGAACATTTTTTACCTTCCAATTATCCCCAACAAAAATAGGTATTTGAAAAAATTAGAGTCAAGTCAAAAGATTGTTCATTTTATCTCGACTACAAACTTTTTAAAAAAGTCAATCGATTTTTACCTGAATTCTCTTCAAAATCTATCCAATTCTGGGCATTCTAGCTGATTGCTATCCTTCTACTACTTATAAGCGGCAAAGTTTGTCTGTATGTGTGTCTGTTCCGCTGTTTGAGAGAAAATGACTGAACCGATTGCGCTGAAATTTTATGGGTAGGTGCAAACCTCTATCTATTTGCAAAATATAAAAATTGGTTCAGAAAAAAATGGAACAGACCAACAGCTACTGCGCAATTTTATTAATTCTTGAGTATTTTTCCGCACGGCCAACAGGTATGAAAATGACTTCGTGCGCGCCCGTGGCCGAGTGATAGGCTCGATCGAAAATCCATCGAACCAATTTTTTTGAAAAGTCCAAAAGCTGCAAAACTAGCCGAGCCCAATGTTGCTTAACTCCGCGCGCGCAGATGGCCAAGTGGTTAGAGTGCACGTCTCTCAAACGAGAGTGGGAAAGAGGAGTCGTGGGTTTGGTCCCCTCCGAGAAAATTAGTTCCAGTGTCGTTAGAAAATAGACTCCTTTGTAGACTAAAACATTTCATAAAAATTGCTTAGATTGTAAGAGAAGTTTTAAGAATTTCGTTATTTAAATATTGTCTCTTTATTTCGCTATGATTTTGTGCAACTTTAAGCTTTTAAGACAGAATAGCAAAGTGCGTTTACAAATTGATAAGTTAGATTTATCCCGAAACCCTCTTCTTGCTAAGTGAAAAAGTCCAAGTTCTACTTTAGTTTAAAAATCCAGAATTTCAGGAACAACCGGCACCTTCTGGAGCCAATTATTATCAGAATTTCAGCAATCAGCCCGTTTGTAGATGATTACCTTTTCTTTACAAAGTCTCTTTTAGACCCCCAGACCTCAACCCACCTACCACTATGTTGCAGCAAGACCGGCGAGACCAAACCCCCAGGTATGGTCTTAATTTTTACCTATGTACTTTTATTTATGTAAAAACGTCACAAACAAACATTTATGAATGTGATTCAGCCACAAACGACAAGACTTCCTGGATATGGGCAAGGAACGGGAGCAACGTTGGGCGGTCGAACAGCAACGACGACTGCACAGGTTTGTCTAGTAAACCGTAAATACCGTAAATACTGTAATAGTACCCCACCCCCATAATGACGGTGCTGGTTGATACTGGTTAACTGGTTGAGTTTAGTTTTAGTTTTAGTAAACAAGTTTTAGAAGAGTTATGTTTGAATTGAAAGAGGAAACCCGTTTAGGCTTCTTCCTCTCGAAATACCCTGGACGCACCAAGAGCCTACAATCCCTATGATTGGCTCGAACACAACACCATTCCACAGGTAAACTAGAGATCAGAGATGGGTAAAATAAATCCAAAGTCTAGTCAAGACCGTTGAAAGATTGGGTGAGCGTGTTGGGGGCTCAACGAAAAATGGCTCACATCCTCGACACGATCGAGCAGCATTCCTTGTGGAGTGACTACCGCTTTTTGATGAACACAAGCTATTCGGACAAAGTGCAAAATCGATATCAAGGCAGTGCTTCAGCTCAGCTAGCGTTGGTTTTGGTTTTTCAGATTTCAAAATTTTATTTGTTCTCTTCTATTTCGTTTTATCCAATCTAGATTGGACCGCCTGAACGAAACGCTTGAGCTGATCTCAAAGTATGTGCAGTTCATTTTGCCGACGAAATTGGCGCAAATCGGAAGAGTGGCTGGAAGTGGGGTTTGAAGGGTTTAAAATAGAATTAGCAAACTAGAAAACAATGTAGTTTTTGCTTGGGATTGAAACTAAATAAACAGATCTAAATTTGCTTTCTTTAGCCCCACTCATCAAAGATCTCGATTGGCTTCAAACGGGCATCGAAGTGGTCGGTTTTGTTAGAAAACAGATTCTAAAACCTTCTTAGGAAATGGCTGGAAGGCAGATGATTGTGGAGGGCCTCGATGAAGAGCTTCTCATTTATGGACTCCCATTCTTCCTCTTGAGAAACAACACGATTCGATCGATTTGGTGAGTGGTCATAGAATGCAAGAAACTGATTTAAAAGTGAGCACGTAAAAGAAATTGAATAGAGCGCAGCAAAAAAGGTAAATTATACTAACAAATGTGTATTCAAATCACCATAGTTTTTGTTTCAGGTTCTGGAAAGACACGGCGGGAACACAGTGCGCTTTCATGTCGCCAGAAGTCGACTTTCCTAGAGATCAACGAACTCGGGTTTTTTAGCACTCTAAATTTGAACTGGAGAAGTTATTTTTAATTGATTGAGTATATATAGTGTCATTTTTATTTATAAATTTTAATTTACAATCATTTCGTTTCACTATTTATTAAAGAAAAACTATTTTGTTTTACAGGTGGTAGACGTTTGGAAGCGGGCAAGAGCCGAGAGGAATCCCCGTCCACGAAACGAGCACAGAAATCTGCAAAGACCGAATCGACCGGGAACCGCAATGCCCAGGAACAGGGCTACTTCAGCAAACAACAACGACAACAAGTAACTTATCGAATATCTACTAAATATCCAAATGAACTTAAGAAAATTAACACTTATTTCGGAAATTTAGTGGAAACCGTCCATCAATTCCCACCACTATGCCGGCCGTTCCCTCGTCCGCCACCACTCAAGGCATCGAGGATTTGAGCTGCCCGATTTGCTATGAAGACTGTAAGTTAAATGTTTTAATTTAAACGTAAGAACTTTAATTCTTATTTCTACATCAAACTACAAAAGTTTAGACAACGCGGATGACTCAAAACCACTGAACCTCGTCCCATGTGGACATTCGGTTTGCTCTACGTGTCGACCAAGAATGTGAGTTTAAGTCAAACTCAACAGTGCTTAATTTGTTTTCATAAATAGGTTCTTATTTAGCAACTTGTTTCAAGTAATCCGAGAGCACTTCAACTTTTAGCCACCAATGCCCGACATGCCGCTCGAGTATCACTGGCAGCTCGGTGGCTTTCACTGTATTGGGTAAGTTTGGCTCTCTAAACAAGTTATACCCAAGAAAACATAAAAAAAATATAAAGAATTAAGATTAGAGTTATGATTTATCAACAAACAACCAACTCAAGGTGTCCTCGAGGCGCTGTCGAAAGAGAACGCCGAGCTGGCTGCACTTCGAGCACTGAAGGAGACACAAGTGGGTGGACTTGAGGAGTTTAGTGAATATGGCTGCTTAGAAATCTAAACGACTGAATAAAATTTTAGGAACGTGAACTGAAAGAGCTGAAGCAGAGAGAAGAGAAGCTGAAAGCGGAACTCAAAGCGGCCAAGACTGCCCCAAAAGTAGAGACCCCTGTTGTTGAGTCGAAAGAGGGAGGAAGACCAGGAAGGCAAAATGAGCAACCCAGAGATCTGGTAGTCTTATCTTTAGTGGTTTTTTGATACTAAAAAAATGTTTTTAGAGTAACAACCAGAACAAGATCTTCATCGATCAATTGCCGAACGAGTTCACGGTAAAGGGCGTGATCGAGGTGCTTTTTAATGGAGAAAAGGACTTGATGAGGCATGAGAGTGGAAGGTTTGTTGAAAAGCGGAACAGAAAAAGGCTAGATACCTAATAAGTATTATTTAAAGAGAATTTTGGTTTCTTCTAGGCCCGATGTCTCTCTTCGCCAAGCCGGTGACCATCAAACGTGTGTCGCGAATTTCACCTCAATGGAGGCGGCTGAGAGGGTAAGTCTTGTTCTGTAGCGTAAACTTTTTCAACTTTTTTGAAAACTTGATACAATAGTTAGAAAAGAAGTTTTGATACAGAAAAACTCTATTTTTTAGGTGATTTCAAAGTGGAACGGCATGCTCATGGACAATTGCAAGAACCTCTTCGTTCGAAAGTTCATCATTGCCAACAACGAACAGCCGCAGAATCAAAAAAATAGGAAGAAAAATGACGGTTTGTTGAGATATTCTCGTAAAAGGAATATCAACTTTAGGTAATCAACGACGGAACAAACAAAACAATCAAAACAATCAAAACAACCCATCAACGTCGAGACAAGGACAAAATGGACAGAATCTAGCGGCTGGGAAGAAAAATGGGAACTCGAATGGAGATACTACAACAACTGATGCTGAAAAAAAGGTTTGTTCAACGTTTTCTAATAGGTTATCAGAAAGTGACTCTTTCAGTTCATATCCTTGACTTAACCCCTAATAAAATAGGGGAAAACGTGAGGAAACACCAGTCGTTTGTTTTATTAAGAGTGTGAACCTGAGCTATTCTGCATACCTTTTGTTACTTGAAATCTAGGAAAATGACTTTAAAAACAATACTATAAAACTCTAGTTACCACATTTCAGCGATGCCGCCTTCGACTCACCAAAATCCCACACGGAATCGACGAGGATTTCATCCGATTGCTCTTCCATGGGAAATTAATTGACGGAGTTTATTGCGAGATCGGGATAGATAGAGGGAAACTTTTGTAAGTCTCAAAAAATATTTATAGGAGCAAAGTTTTACATCTCTTTCAGAATCGATTTTGTTCCGGCAACGAAGGAAACGTCTTGTGACGGCCGATGCATCATCACCATGGGTACGCCAGAGGCAGCGAAAAAGGTAGTTCTTTGAAAATTAAAGCTATTGTAAAATTCAGAATCTTTATTTCCGAACAAAAGGTAAACTCATTTTCGTTCAGATTCAAACCAAGTTCTGCAACTGGACCATCCCAGGTTCGAACAACAAGTTGGGAGTCGCCTACTGGCCATGAGAGTGATGATTTTGGTGAAATTTGGAGTTTATTATTGCCTTTTTGTTGCATAAAAATAGAAAATAAAACTATGTGCATGTCTCTTTTTGGCTAATCCCATCATCAAATCACTTTCCTTCGGTCTTTTTCTCAATCATGATCATTTAAAGAAATCATTAGAAAGACAAAAAATCTCATTTGCATTTGAAAATGTTAGAGCTAAATGTTTTATCGATCCTTTCATTGAAGTTCATCACCTTCTCCCAAAAGCCTGCTACAAAAAAAAAGAATTTCGAGCGAAATACAATGTATTTTTATGCTTTCCATCAACGGATCAAGTAACACAAGAGTTCTGCTTGTCAGATTTTTGCCCGTAGTTACAAAGTTGTAATAAACTTTTTAGTTCATCAAACCTTTCACAAAACATTTCAATTTTCTTTCAACGAAAAGACACGTTGCATAAAAATGAATGAAAATGATAAAAAACACATTCAATATGTTTCAATGAATGGTATTTTTTGAATTGACTGTTTCAATTGGTTTCATTGACATCAAAGTTGAAAGAACCCATAAATAGCCGGGGATTTCTCCTCGGACAGCTTTTTCTTCGTCAAAATGGGGAAAATCAATCAGTTTTCTTGAGGCTTTATAAATCTTTCAAATCTTTATTCAATTCTTTCCTGTGAAGACTGCCATAGCTATGATACTTTAAAAAATATGTCTTTTTGCTCAATTTCGGTTTGAATCGAAACTCTTTTAAAAAAGGCGATTAGAAAATCTCTTATGTACGATAGATTATCATATAATGTGAATGAATAAAGTGTTGGACTAAAAATCTATATTATAACTCTAATATGATACCACGATGTCAGTAAAAAGTTTTAATTTTATGATTTTCAAAAGTCTCATGATGGTGGTAAAAAATTTTCGTGTATTGAGGGTCGTGCAAATGACAAAATTTCGAAAAAAGTCATAACTTTTTCAGACAGAAAAAACACTTTTGGCATCAGAGTTGCCACCAAAAGCCACTACAGATCAAATTTTCATGAAAATGATTTCTGAATTTAGAAGCATTTTGTTTGCGAAGGTAATCCAAAAATAAAAAGGACAAAACAATGAAGGATCGTTTGAAAACACTCAGTCAGATCACCGGCTGATTAATTTTCTGCTATATTCGCTGATTTCAACAGATGTCCGATCCGCCACCTTGCCTTGCAGGCTTGCAGGAGCAGGTGTGAGCTCGAATCGCTAAGATCAAACTGAAAGATGAAAGATTTCAGCTAAACTATCGCTCATTAAGTCGACTTCATCATCAACAACAGAGTTACTGTTTTGAGGATTAATGGAAGCCTCTTTATGCTCTAAAACTCACCCACTATGCTTTTTTTTGTTTTCCATTTTTCACTGATGAATCCCATTTTTCGGAAAACTTTTTATAACATAAACGTCGAGTTACGGCTGTGAGGCAAGTTTCATTTCTTGCCCAATTGATTGTCCTTCACTCTCCTTTACTTCGTGGATTAGGGGTCGTGAAAATAAAAGATTTCAAAAAAGTCATAACTTTTTCAGACAGAAAAACACTTTTTTGGCACCAGATTTGCCACCAAAAGCCACTACAGATCGTGAGGAAATTCGACGCGAACTCACTTTCCTTTTTTTCGAACACCCTGGACATAGCCTACAATTATTGTAAATCATTCATTTTTAAGGCATATGCAAAATTAGCATATCTACGCAGAAAGCGTAACCAAAAACCCTTTTCATTTTCATTTTGCAAAATTTTCCTGCGGGTATTTTAGTATTTTTATAACACTCATTTTCTACTATATTCTAGCTCATTATAAAACTCTAGTAGATCTCAAACTGTCCAGGAGTTACTAATTTGCCCTCAAACGTAAAAACCAACTGTTAAACTGAAAATGGTGACTCAGACGTTGCCAGATCACTTTTTTTTGTACCCAGAAAAAGTACGCTGATAAGCTGGTTCTTTCGGATTTCCAATTCGAAGTCACAAATTGTTTTTACCCAAATTTGTTCTCTTTTTTAGGATTTATCAAAACTTTTCTCTTGTCTGAACCAAAAAGTTTCTTATTTATTCTTAACTAGTTTCACAGTTAGATTCTTCGTTTTTACCTACCGTAAATACTGTAATAGAAGCGCCGCCCCCCCCGCTCCGTACAGTCGCGTAGTCGCGAAAAATTTTTACTAAATCATTTTTCTAAGCGTCCATGATTTCTAAAAATGCATATTCGGTATCAAAAAATAGCCCTGAATTGCAGCTTTCATTTGATACTGAAGCACGCCTTGTAGCATGAACTGGTGGCGAGAAAAATGCGTTTCAAGTTCAACTACACCGAGAGTTGATTGGCAATATGCTATCGATCCTAAAAAGGGAATGCCAAACGGGTGTGGTGCTCAGACAGTCATTATAGGGGGAGCTTCGATTACAGTATTTGCGGTAGTGTTTTTCTCTTGAATGCGCATAGTCTTGCCTCTAATAGTAATAATCGACTTAATTTCTTTCAAACTATGATTCGCTCGAAAACCTATATGTTTTTCTTGCTACTACAGGGAGATGGCTTGATGAATCTTTTGTTTCCTCTATTCTAGATCCCGGAAATAATTATTCTATTTTGCGTCGTGATTGATCTGACTCTAGAAAATCTCGTGATGGTGGCGCCATTTTTTGGTACTATGGGCTTTGGGGGGGGCACTTTTTTTTCACCAAAATCATTTTTTCTGAGGTAGTTGATGATGCTGATCTAGGCTTTGGCTCCGCGCCTTAGAGACCCGTGGTTCCTAGGCTATTGCCTGATTCTCATACGACTGAGGTGAGTTTCGTACCGGAAGCACGTGGCTTCTAGCTGGAACGAAACTCACCTCAGTCGTATGAGAATCAGGCAATAACCTAGGAGCCACGTGCCTCTAGTGCGGAGCCAAAGCCTAGGTAAATATAGGAGTCTTGAATATTGTTAAAAGTTACGAAATGTTGTGTGAAACCATCACCAAACGATTCAGCATAGTCAAAAACCCCTGGGTGCAAAAAATCAGCTGATTTGGCAAAAAAGTTTGCCCCCTCCCTTCAATTACTATAGTTTTAAAAGCGGACATTTTTCCATTACTAACTTGCCTTAAAAGTAACTTTTTCGTCATCAGCGTCATCAATTAAAAAAAACTCCAGGAAAAATGATTTCGGTGGAAAAAGTGCCCCCAAAGCCCATAGCACCCATTTTTTTGCTTCTAAAATCTTTTAAACACCGGCTGATTTGCTCTGTATCTAAGTTTAACTGTCAAATTATTATAGTGGATGCTTTTTTGCCAAAAAGACCCGGTTTTTCATTATTTATCGCCCTTCTGATGCAAAGTTAACAGACACATCGGTACTAATGCACCTATAGCACTACCCGGCTTTACCCGTGCATCTAAAAGTTATCATCGTTATTTTACATTTCAATTTTAGTTATCGTTGTTACTTTGCGTTTTAAACTAGTTAACTTTCTTACTTTACAAATTCTAGTTATCTTCGTTACTTGAGATTTTAATGAAGTCAATTTTATAATTATAGGGCTGCTGTACGTGAAGTTTGCCGAAAAAGCCGAAAAAGTTTGCCGCCTCTCCCTCTCCCTCCACCCTTCAAGCAGCTTCGAAATTGGTTCAACTTGTTTTACTTCGAAGGAAAGGGATCAGGTCTGTTTGCATTTTGATTTTGTTTATGATTATGACAAAGCGGCGGTGTGTATACTAGATTCTCTAAATCGATCAGATTTTTGTGCCTTCTCAAATACTATTAGCGTGTGGTCATTCTCCTTGAATGATCCCGCCGCATATTTTGGGAGCTAAAAGTAGACTAGCCTATTCTTCCGTAGTTCCTAATATTCACTACCCTTAAACTACTCTCTAGTTAGTAAGGAACTGAATAAGCTCTCCAAATACTGTCGTAAATTTGAGGAAAATATTGAAAGAAATGCCATTAAATCCAAAAACGGGAAGTCTTTTTACACATATTAATTCTAAAACTAACGACTCAAACCAAGCTCCAAATCCCTTCCTTAATCCATCCAATCCTGGTGAAACCTTTTTAGACCTCAAAAAATTGTTCTTGAGTTTGCTAAATTCTTTCAGCCCGTTTACAATAACCAGAAACCTAACGATCCCTTTCCAGCTTTTCCACCTAAACAGATCCCATCACAAGCAAATTTTCTCATTCTCAAGTCTCCATTGAACGTTGGAGAAAATTCAGAAAGGTTCACAAAAATAACTTTATGGAAAATTGACTGTTCTAAATATTCTAGCTTGATTTATGGGGATAGACTTGCTCCTTCTAAACTAAAAACTTTACAACATCGTCGCTTTGTCATTGATCTAGTCGAAACTAGGTTATGGAACTGGTTCGTAAATGACATACGAGAAATTCAGTCACTTTCCATTTTTAAGAAACGAATCGATGCTTTAGATTTAACGGCTCTCCCTCGTAGGTAATCTGATTATTTGTAGATTCACTATATCTTGTGCTTTTACTCTATCTTATATCTTCGTATCTTTTTTTGTCGCTACATTTATGACTCCCTGTGCATTTCTCTTTGATTTATTGGGTTTCGCTTTATTATATGAATAAAGTATCGTTATTATTATTATTATTTATATCCAATGGCTAAATATTCAAAAGCCTAGAATTTTTAATGGGACTAGTTTTTTTATTTTTTGGAACTTTCTTCTTCAGTTCTTTAGTGTTCTCTACAAAAATCTCAGGATGGGTCTTTTCTCTTCAAAAGAGGTGAGAGTTTGTGTAAAAAGAAGTGTAAACGGCTTTGGATTAATTGAAAATTTGTTTTGACTCCGTTTTGGATTTCTAAAACAAAGCTATAAACTTAGATTTTATTAGAAACTTGAAAAAACGTTGACTTTCTATCAAAGCATTCACTCTTTAAAAAGACAAGGTATTCCATTCCACTCGAATCGATATCCATCTGATTGCAAAAACAAGCCATCCCCTTTGCAAAAAATATTGGCTCTTGAATGCGTTTTTCTTTCCATTTTCTCCCTTGCCCAAAACAAAACAACACCGTTTTATAGAAATCGATGAAAGCTTTGATCGTTCGAGATTTTTTTTGCTTTTGTTTCTATCCATTAAAATAGCTTTGTAGAGGGTTTTTTTTGAAAGCTCTGCTCTCAATCTAAGCTGTCCAGCACTGGGATTAGCTGCTCGGTTCAACTTTTTCTTTAGACTACATAAAAGAACCTTTAGCTTTACTGAAATTTACCCTTTTCACATCTTCACATCACTGTACAGACTTTTGTCAGTTTTTGAGTTGTTTGTCTAGTAGTTCAGCTCACCTTCACTAGAGGAACAGCTCAACAAATTATGGTCTTTAGTATCCTGTTCAAAAGATTTGCTTTCTAATATTTCCAAAGTTTCTAAGTCTTTGGGATTTTTGCTTACGATACGTAAACATTCTCTCTTTCGAAATGCCCCTTTTGGAGTCACCGTGCTCTCAAAAGTACTCCCGATTTTCATTGGGTAAGCCCAAAAAAAGCTTTCCCGTTTCATGCGGGGCTAATTAATTGGCTTAAAGGGGATTCTCCAAAGTAAAACTGTTTTCGGCTTCAACTTTATTCAAATTTCACACATTTTTTCGTCTTTTAAGCCAGTATCATTTTTAGCAGCTGAACCTTTTGCTTCGTGTTTTTAACAACGATAAGATTTTTCCATAATTCTAGTTATTCTAGTTTTGAAAAAATTTCTTTTTAACTCTTCTTTTTACCAAACAAAACAGTGTCAGTTTTTGCTTTGTCTTCAAAAATGTCCTCTTGCTTTTCTTGTTCTTTTTTTGAAAAAGCAACAATTTAGTGCTCTTCCTATAGTTCTTTTCTAAAAAACTCCTCTGTTTATCGATCCATAGAGAATTTTGGCAGCAGCCTAGGGGTGGGGTTTCATGGAAACTCTTGTGAAATTCTCAGCAAATTAGGGCGGAACCCCGCATACCACTCCACCCAATTATCCCTGACAGGCACAAGTGTTTTCAGAGTGTTTGGAAAAGGTATTCCTTTTTTTAAAATAAAATTTTGACTGCCCTTCAGCTCTTTTTCTCAATTTTAAATAATTAACGCTCTCAATGGCGACAGTGCTTGGCATTCTGGCTGGTTGCGGTGTGCTGCTGCTGGGCTTTCTGCTGTTTAAGAAGCAAAAAAAGAGGCAACGAGTAGGTTGACAAGATAATGCTTAGAAAAATGCTATCAAGTTTACAAAGCGAACATTTTTTTTTTCTTCCAAATATCCCCAACAAAAATAGGTATTTGAAAAATTAGAGTCAAGTCAAAAGATTGTTCATTCTATCTCTACTATAAACTTTAAAAAAGTCAATCCATTTTTACCTGAGTTCTCTTCAAAATCTATCTAATTCTGAGCATTCTAGCTGATTGCTATCCTCCTGTACTTACTATACTTATAAGTATAGTAAGTTTGTTGATTGCGATACTTATAAGCGGCAAAGTTTGTCTGTCTGTGTGTCTGTTCCGCTGTTTGAGAGAAAATGGCTGAACGGATTGAGCTGAAATTTTATGGGTAGGTGCAAACCGGCATCTATTTGCAAAATATCAAAATTGGTTCAGAAAAAATGGAAAAAAAAATTCTCAGACCAAAATGTTGGTTCTGTGCAATTTTAGTGTTTTTCTGCCGAGTGTTTTAGCCGAGTGGTTAGAGTGCGCGTCTCTCAAACGAGAGTGGAAAAGAGGGGTCGTAGGTTTGGTCCCCTCCGAAAAAATTAGCTCTGCTTTTCTTTTCAAAATTTCTTTTAACTGTTGGAAAGTCAATTTCGATAGTTTTCTACTATACAGTCGAACCTCTCTATAACGAACCTCGATATAACGTAAACCTCTCTATAACGTAAGGCGTGACCGGTCCCGGCCGACGTTAAGCTATATAAAACGGCACTCTATATAAAGTAAACCTCTATATAACGTAAGCTATAGCCGTCCCGTGAGTCACGTTGTAGAGAGGTTCGACTGTATATTAAAGGGAAGAGACGTCCGTCTGTCCAAATAATATTATGCACAACATTGTCTACAATAAAGTTCTCGATGGTGTCAGCATCATATCAAGTATACAAAGAAAGAAAGCGGTGCCGTATCCGAGTAATTTATTTTTTTTGGCTTTTGTGTCGAACATGGTTATCAACAATGAAGGATGGTCATAGTATTAGTTGGAAAATATCATGAATATCCGTTTTGGTGGGGTTGAAAGGGAGCAGAAAAAGAGCCATATCAAGCGTAGGAATTGTGGTCATGGGTGGACTTCAGATTAGAAAAAAAGGGAATAAAAGCAGTGTCGTTAGAAAATAGACTCCTTTGTAGACTAAAACATTTCATAAAAATTGCTTAGATTGTAAGAGAAGTTTTAAGAATTTCGTTATTTAAAGATTGTCTCTTTATTTCGCTATGATTTTGTGCAACTTTAAGCTTTTAAGACAGGATAGCAAAGTGCGTTTACAAATTGATGAGTTAGATTTACCCCGAAATCCTCGTCTTACTAGGTGAAAAAGTCCAAGTTCTACTTTAGTTTAAAAATCCAGAATTTCAGGAACAACCGGCACCTTCAGGAGCCGCTTATTACCAGGATTTCGGCAATCAGCCCGTTTGTAGATAATTACCTTTTCTTTACAAAGTCTCTTTTAGACCCCCAGACCTCAACCCAACCACCACTATGTTGCAGCAAGACCGGCGAGACCAAACCCCCAGGTATGGTCTTAATTTTTACCTATGTACTTTTATTTATGTAAAAACGTCACGAACAAACATTTATGAATGTGATTCAGCCACAAACGACAAGACTTCCTGGATATGGGCAAGGAACGGGAGCAACGTTGGGCGGTCGAACAGCAACGACGACTGCACAGGTTCGTCTAGACTGCTCCAGCACTCCGACTTTTTTTCTTTTTTTAGGAATTTATGTTAAACAAATCACAGTCTTTGTTTTCTTTTTGGCAATCCTTTTATTTAGCCGCAGAGACCTCGGCCTACCCTCGGACAAGGAATGAGAGCTGGAACAACACTCGGAACCCTATCTGCAACAATCCACACTCAGGTGAGCTCGAAAAACTTTTCTATTCAAAGTTTTGAACTGTTGCAATGTCAGAAAAACTAAACTCAATACTAGTTGAAACAATTTTTAGAAGAGTTTTGGTTTAAATTGAAAGGGGAAACCCGCTTAGGCTTCTTCCTCTCGAAATGCCCTGGACACACCAAGAGCCTACAATCACTATGATCTGTACGGACACAACACCATTCCACAGGTAAACTAGAAATCAGAGATGAGTAAAATAAATCCCAAGTCTAGTCAAAACCGTTGAAAGATTGGGTGAGCGTGTTGGGGGCTCAACGAAAAATGGCTCACATCCTCGACACCATCGAGCAGCATTCCTCGTGGAGTGACTACCGCTTTTTGATGAACACAAGCTATTCGGACAAAGTGCAAAATCGATATCAAAGCAGTGCTGCAGCTTTGCTAGCGTGGGTTTTTCAGGGTTTCAAAATTTGATTTCTTCTAGATTGGGCAGCCTGAACGAAACGCTTGAGCTGATCTCAAAGTATGTGCAGTTCATTTTGCCGACGAAATTGGTGCAAATCGGAAGAGTGGCTGGAAGTGGGGTTTGAAGGGTTTAAAATAGAATTAGCAAACTAGAAAACAATGTAGTTTTTGCTTGGGATTGAAACTAAATAAACAGATATAAATTTGCTTTCTTTAGCCCCACTCATCAAAGATCTCGATCGGCTTCAAACGGGCATCGAAGTGGTCGGTTTTGTTCGAAAACAGATTCTAAAACCTTCTTAGGAAATGGCTGGAAGGCAGATGATTGTGGAGGGCCTCGATGAAGAGCTTCTCATCTATGGACTCCCATTCTTCCTCTTGAGAAACAACACGATTCGATCGATTTGGTGAGTGGTCATAGAATGCAAGAAACTGATTTAAAAGTGAGCACGTAAAAGAAATTGAATAGAGTAGCCGCATTATACTAACAAATGTGTTCAAATCATCATGGTTTTTGTTTCAGGTTCTGGAAAGACACGGCGAGAACTCAGTGCGCGTTCATGTCGCCAGAAGTTGACTTTCCTAGAGATCAACGAACCCAGGTTTTTTAGCACTCTAAATTTGAACTGGAAAAGTTATTTTAATTTACAATTTAATTTTCTTTTCACTATTTATTAAAGAAAAACTATTTTGTTTTACAGGTGGTAGACGTTTGGAAGCGGGCAAGAGCCGAGAGGAACCCCCGACCACGAAACGAGCACAGAAATCTGCAAAGACAGAATCGATCGGGAAGCGCGATGCCCAGGAACAGGACTACAGCAAACAACAACGACAACAAGTAACTTATCGAATATCTACTAAATATCCAAATGAACTTAAGAAAATTAACACTTATTTCGGAAATTTAGTGGAAACCGTTCATCAATTCCCACCACTATGCCGGCCGCTCCCTCGTCCGCCACCACTCAAGGCATCGAGGATTTGAGCTGTCCGATTTGCTATGAAGACTGTAAGTTAAATGTTTAAATTTAAACGTAGGAACTTTAATTTTTAATTTTTATTTCTACATCAAATAACTACAAAAGTTTAGACAACGCGGATGACTCAAAACCGCTGAACCTCGTCCCATGTGGACATTCGGTTTGCTCTACGTGTCGACCAAGAATGTGAGTTTAAGTCAAACTCAACAGTGTTTAATTTGTTTTAAACAATAGGTTCTTATTTAGCGACTTGTTTCAAGTAATCCGAGAACACTCCAACTTTTAGCGACCATTGCCCGACATGCCGCTCGAATATCACTGGCAGCTCGGTGGCTTTCACTGTATTGGGTAAGTTTGGCTCAATAAACAAGTTATACCCAAGAAAACATAAAAATATAAAGAACTAAGATTAGAGTTATGATTTATCAACAAACAACCAACTCAAGGTGTCATCGAGGCGCTGTCGAAAGAGAACGCCGAGCTGGCTGCACTTCGAGCACTGAAGGAGACACAAGTGGGTAGACTTGAGGAGTTTAGTGTATATGGTTGCTTAGAAATCTAAACGACTGAATCAAATTTTAGGAACGTGAACTGAAAGAGTTGAAGGAGAGAGAAGAGAAACTGAAAGCGGAACTCGAAGCGGCCAAGACTGCCCCAAAAGTAGAGATCCCTATTGTTGAGGCGAAACAGGGAGGAAGACCAAGAGGGCAGAATGAGCAACCTAGAGATCAGGTAATCTTGTCTTTAGTAGTTCCAAAAAATGTTTTTTAGAATAACAACAAGAACAAGATCTTCATCGATCAATTGCCGAAGGAGTTTACGATAAAGGGCGTGATCGAGGTGCTTTTTAATGGAGGAAAGGACTTGATGAAGCATGAGAGTGGAAGGTTTGTTGAAAAGCGAGAACGGAAAAAGGCTAGATGCATAATAAGTATTATTCAAAGAAAATTTTGGTTCAAAATTAGCATATTATGACTTCTAGACCCGAGGTCTCTCTTCGCCAGGCCGGCGACCATCAAACGTGTGTCGCGAATTTCACCTCAACAGAGGCGGCTGAAAGAGTAAGTCTTGTCCTTAAAGAGTTTAAATTTTTTCCAAATACGGGATGCAATAGTTAGAAAAGCTAGAGTTTTGATACAGAAAAACCCTTTTCTAGGTGATCTCAAAGTGGAACGGGAGGCTCATGGACAATTGCAAGAACCTCTTGGTTCGAAAGTTCATCATCGCCAACAACGGACAGCCCCAGAACCAAAACAATAGGAAGAAAAATAACGGTTTGTTGAGACATTCTCGTAAAAGGAATATCAACTTTAGGTAATCAACGACGGAACAATCAAAACAATCAAAACAACCAAAACAACCCATCAACGTCGAGACAAGGACAAAATGGACAGAATCAAGAAGCTGGGAAGAAAAATGGAAACTCGAATGAAAATACTACAACAACTGATGCTGAAAGACAGGTTTGTTAAACATTTTCTGATAGGTTATCAGAAAAGTGACTCTTTCAGTTCAGGTCCTTGACTTAACCCCTAATAAAACAGGGGAAAATGTGAGGAACCACCAGTCATTTGTTTTATTAAGAGTGTGAGCTTGAGCTATTCAGCATACCTTTATTACTTAAAATCTAGAAAAAATTACTTGAAAAACAATACTATGAAACTCTAGTGCCCACTTTTCAGCGACGTCGCCTTCGAATCACCAAAATCCCACACGGAATCGACGAGGATTTCATCCGATTGCTTTTCCATGGGAAATTGATTGACGGAGCTTATTGCGAGATCGAGATACTCAGAGGGAAACTTTTGTAAGTCTCAAAAAATATTTATAGGAGCAAAGTTTTACATCTTAACTCTTTCAGAATCGATCTTGTTCCGGCAACGGAGGAAACGTCTTGTGACGGCCGATGCATTATCACCATGAATACGCCAGAGGCAGCGAAAAAGGTAGTTCTTTGGAAATTAAAGCCATTGTAAAATTCTAAATCTTTATTTTCGAACAAAAGTAAAATCATTTACGTTCAGATTCAAACCAAGTTCTGCAACTGGACCATCCCAGGTTCGAACAACAAATTGGGAGTCGCCTACTGGCCATGAGAGTGATGATTTTGGTGAAATTTGGAGTTTATTATTGTCTTTTTTTATTGCACAAAAATAGAAAATAAAACTATTTGCATGTCTCTTTTTGGCTAATCGCATAATCAAATCACTTTCCTTCGGTCTTTTTCTCAATCATGATCATTTAAAGAAATCATTAGAAAGACAAAAAGCCTCATTTGCATTTGAAAACAGTTTTCGCGATCGATGGGAAAAATGTAAAGCTTTACAACTTAAAAACGTTTTGTGATTGTGTAAGTCAGATTGTGTTAGGCTATTTTTAAACGCTTATTAAACGCGTATTTTGGTCCTTTTTCAACCTATGTTTTAACCGAACCGCAACTCTGCGTTGTGTATTTTTCGACTTTACCCGAACCGGGCCAAAACATAGACGTCGGCCTTTCCTGAACTTAATCGTAGCCGAAAAATGAACCACAACACGCCTAATACAGTTATTTTGCAAACTTTGCAATTTATTTAATGCATGCATGCAGTTTTCCTTTTACAACACGCTGATATTGCGAAAAGTTTTCCGTAAAAGATAAAAATAGGGGTCGATCTCTGAAAAGGGGTTCTTTCATTTTTACTTTTTTACTAATCCCCAACGCCCCCTTTCTGTTATCTATTGTTAGAGAAAAATGAAATCTTTCAGTTCAATGCCGATCCGTGTCCGTATACCGAGAGAAAAGTAGCTTATTTTTCCGAGTACAAAAGTAAAGGAGGCCATGAAAAGCGCACTTATTTCCGGCCGTCACTGATGTCCGCCTTGTATGCTTTATTTCTCATTGTGGTGATCGGTGCCCTAGATGAGGATGTTGACAAAACGTACAATCTTGACGCCAACTTTTGGAACCTCGTTTATACATCATTTGATGGTAAATTTTAATAAGGATCAGAGTGGTGCTTTCGAAAATTCGTTCAATTAAGGGAGCGGACGGACATTATTTCAACGATTAAATTTCAACGATTTTTGCATTCAAAAAGTTGACTTTATGGACTTCCAGAATTAAAGTCCATACAATTCTACACTAAATTTGTACAAATACAAGTAAAATTTCGAAAAAATGACGACTTTTTGAACGAAAATCGGGAAGTTTTCGTCCCATTTATTAGGTTGATGCAAAAGAAATTTCGTTTTTGTTTTTTACAAACATTACAATACAAACACCATACAAACAAACAGCTAACTTCCTTTAGATAACAATAGATTCCAAACAATAAGCACCATCGTTATCTATTAGGTTGGCAAGTTATGAACGATCGCTTGCTTTGCTCAATGATTTCTTAGAGTAAACTTGTTTATTTCATCGTAAAAAACGTTCTATAAAATAAACAAATTGTTGCCTAAAACGATCGTTTATAACTTGCCAACCTAATATAACATCCCTCCAGCGCTGCTTCAGATTGCGGATCCCCTTATCGAAGAACTCTTAATTCTGTGATTGAAAGTAGTCGATCACCCAGATCTCGACCTCTTGCCCTCTCGTGTTGTTTGCATTTTTTCCGAGTACAAAAGTAAAGGAGGCCATGAAAAGCGCACTTATTTCCGGCCGTCACTGATGTCCGCCTTGTATGCTTTATTTCTCATTGTGGTGATCTTCTGCATTGGATTGGCTTCTGCATTGGATTGACTTCTGCATTGGATTGGCTTTTGCATTGGATCGGCTTAAGTTGTTCCAATTCATTATTATCGATAGCTGCCGAGCGATGTCCATGTGGTTCGTCTCCAAGAGATTCAATACCTTCTCGAAATCCGGAAAACCAGATCTTTTGGCATGATCTTTTGCTCATAGCTTGTTCTCCAAAAGATCACCATGTGATTCGGCAGCGTTTTCGCCCATCTTGAAATTGAAGAGAAGACACGCGCGCACAACATACTTTTGACCCGCCATGATCTAAAGCAAATATCAATTAAAAATTGAAAGCTCTGACTTAGAAAAAAGCGTAAAAATAAAGAAAATATTCAAGAATACAAATATAAAGATCGAATAAGATTTTTAGATTAAAAAAACAACATTTTACATTTTATTTTATACGAATTTTTAAAAAAATTTTATACGAAATTTCTTTTGCATCAACCTAGTATGTGACGAATTTTCTCAATTTTCTCAATTTTTCTGAGCTAGATAGCAATGATTTGACCATTTTTCAATGAAAAAAGTTTTTTTTTCTTTTAAACCCGAAACTTCGGGACAGTTAGAAAAGGAGGTTTAAGTCTGAGATTATAAAACTTTCAGCGCAAGCCCCACAAACGATTCACATAAGCTGGAATGAAGAGGAAATCGGGAAAACGGCTCGAATCGATGTCTCTTGGCTTTGCCCTATGAAGCCTGTAGCTGTTATTCGAAATTTTTAATGTTTTGTAACCATTGAAATAAGTTCTAATTCGGTCTCATTGGTAAATTAAATTCATATTTGTAAATGAATGCATTAGTTGACCCATTTCTGTTTCAATATCGCAGTTTAAACACTTTCTACGCAGAAAAAGAGCCCCAGCTTGAAGTCCTGAAAACTTTATTTGTAGACTGAAATCTTGTATGAATGCATCGACGCGGTCGGGTGGATTATCGACGATGTGCCGCTGAGTTTCGGCCAAATACAAGCCTCTCCACAGTGCGCCGTTGAGTGAGTGAGAGGGTATTTTGTAGAGGGTTGGGCAAAATTACGGCTACACCTTTTCAGCAGATTGCATGCCAAACGCCGCAATCAATTCAAAAACCCTGAGGCTTATATAGAGAATTAAAGCCAGAATTCTTGCCGACATTTCTGTATCAAAAAGTCTGGATTAAAGTTTTGCAGCCCATTTTACAGAGCCTTAAATGAGCCCACCGCTCTCCGGGATGCTGTCATTTGTGACTGTTTTCTGACGGATATTTTCGCGTATTTAAAACATGAAGATGTAGGATTTTGTCTGGACGATGATGAACGATAACACCAAAGCGCTTAGACAATGTTAACCTAACCAAAAAATTGAGCTGAAGACAATCTTCTTTTGACGCTTTTCAAATCCAGCAAAAAACGGGTTCAACTCTCAGTCTTTTATATGCGTATAAGCTGTCCTGTGGCTATAAATTTGTTAAAAATAAATTTTTAATAAAAAAAGATATGCTTGGCTAAAGAAAAACCCTTTCTTAAAGCGAAATTTTTTTTCAGAAAACAGCCACAAATGACAGGTCCCGGAGATCGTCGTTCGGAGATCAGTCGAAATGGGCTCATTTAAGGGTCTGTAAAATGGGCTGCAAAACTTTAATCGAAGACTTTTTGGTGCAGAAATGTCGGCAAAGAGTTCTGGCTTTAATCCTCTATAAAACACTTAGGGTTTTCGAATTGATTGCGGCGTTTGGCATGCAATCTGCTGAAAAGGTGTAGCCGTAATTTTGCCCAACCCTGTAGGATGGTTCGAGGTTCAGAGTTCGGGGTTCGGTTTCGGTTTAGAGTTTGGGTTCGGTTCGGGGAGCTTCAAAAGCTCAGTTTCGCAGAGGTTCGGGTTCGAGAAAGTCCCAGACCCCGAACCCCTCCGAACCTGAGCTTTCCCAAAAAATTTTATAACCGAACTAAACTGAACCCGAACCTGAACTCATACTGAATTTTACAAAATGCCGAGTGAGAGGCCAAGAAGCAAATGTGTGTGCCATCCTTTACTCGACAAAATTTCTAGAGGGACTGATGCGGATTTCCTCTTTGTAACATGTTATCTCAACGGCTCTGTGCCGCCGAAAAGGTTCACCTACAACTCGTCGGTGGATCTGATTGGGACTGAATGGGGCTTCTATTCGGCGATTTCCGTGCAATCGGAGGATTTTTGCGATCGTAAGTCGAGATTTGCTGACTTCCCGGGTCCTAATGAATGCCGAATGTGCGTTTCGTTTCTGCATAAAACACTGCTAAGATGATAATTCAAATTGAAATTCACGGTTTTGTCTTTTTGTCTCTTTTCTGTTTTTAGCTTACACCGACTATCGCTTGTTGACGTTCACCAACGGCAACACAACAGCCATGCCATCGTTGCAAGAAGTAGATTTCGGGGGAAATTACCCGAGACTCCGGTGGAGCGTCCTTCCGCTTGGTTTGAACGGGAAAATCAAGCGAATGATTGCCCATTTGGGATTGGTTTGTCTTATAAGAATCATACTTTATTCAGTAAATAAAATTAAATGAGATACAAGTGAAAAAGAATTTTCGTCTTTAACCAGCAGAACAGCCCACCTAACTGCTTCAGAAATCGTAAAAATGATTGCCAGAAACGAATTCCCTGTGTTGGAAAACTTCAGCATGCAAATTTCGTAAGATGCAAATTGCATCCATGACGCGGTGTATAGCGCGCTCGCCTCACCCGCACACGGCCCGGCTTCGACCCCCGCCACTGACCACCTGCTTTGACTTTTTGCAAGAATTTTTTTAAAAAGCACATCTACATGAAATTTGATTAGACACGTGTTTCATCGTTTTTTAAAATACTCAAAAGGTCGCCCGTAGTGCGCGCACGGACGGACAGAGATTATTTTTTATATCTATTTGGTTGTTCGGATATAAACAAGCGTGGCTAAAAATTTTTTTTGTGAGAGAAGCTTTTAAAACCTGTCTTTCTTTATTTAAAAGTGTATTATCTTGTGCCCATTTGGAATTTTTTAAACGGATAATTTCTTATTTTTAAGATTTTGCTCTTTTCTTGCTTTAGATGACCGACTTCAAATATCAAGTTCGCGTGTGTCTTTTTCTGTTTCTGTTTTCTGCCTACTTTACGACTTCAAACTAGGCAAAACAGCCGCGGAATCCCATCGAGATTTGGTCAAAGCATTTGAGAATGATGTATTGTCCGAAAGCCGATGCCGAGCCTGGTTTCAACGCTTACGGAATGGTGATGAAAGTCTCGAGGATGACGAACACTCTGGTCGACCTCAAGCGGTAGACAACCTTATTTTCAGAACTACAATCGAATCGGATCCATGTCAAACGAGGCGTGAACTTGCTCAACAGTTTCTATGTTCAAATTCTACTATTGATGAGCATCTGCACGCCATTGGAAAGACGGTCAGATGCGGGAAATGGCTTCCTCGCGAGTTAAGCAGTGCAAACGAGGCTTCACGGGTTGCTATTGCCGGAATTCTCATTCGCCACGCTAAAGATCTTGGTTTTTTCGATTCTCTCGTTACTGGAGATGAAAAGTGGATCTATTTCGATAATACTATTCGAAAACGGCAATGGCTAGGACCAGGAGAACGGCCAAATCCGATCGTAAAACGGGACATTCATGAGGAAAAGGTCATGCTCTCAATATGGTGGAATAACAAGAGCCTTGTGTATTTCGAGCTTCTAAAACCCGGCCAGACAGTCACATCAGACCTCTACAAACAGCAACTTGATCGGGTCAAAGAAGCTCTCATTCGTCAAGGAGTAGACACATCAAAGATAAAGTTCATCCATGACAACGCTAGACCTCTCGTTGCAAAAGTCACTCAGCAAAAACTCGAGCACCTAGGATGGGAGGTTTTACCACCTCCAACGTATGCTAATCATTTGAAATCTAATTTTTAGTAAATGCACATTGCTTTATTACTTTCGCTTTTAAATATTCCAACCTCAATCTCCGAATCGGGCTCAATGTTATAGAAAATGAGAAAATGAGTCAAAGAAAATGTGATGAGAAAATGTGATGAGAAAATGTGATAGAGAAGCGATGCTCTGAGCCACGATGAGATGCTGAAGTTTTAACCCTTGCAAAGAATTTTTGCACTTTAAAATTTTCTATTACAAGATTTCATAGCTTTATTCTAAGACAAACTAAGAAAAAAGTTTTAATGCAAAAAAAAGTGGTGATAAAAATATTCACGTTGTTCTAAATAATGTTGCTCTCTCGAACGCGGCGGTGGAGAAGAAAATTGTCGAATACGTGGAAAAAGGCTAGAATGATAAGTTCAAACAATTTTAAAAAGGGGTTTCCCAAAGTTATCCCATTTTGACAGGCAAAAATTCCGATCACAACAAAGTTCCCCATTGAGCGCCTATTTTATATTAGATTGGTTAATAAGTCACGCGAAAGAGAAGAAATTTTACTGTAAAGTTTTAGTTGGCCCTCAGTGTTTACCACTAAAAGAGATAATCGACTTCCCTTATTTCAAAACAAGGCCTTTCAAAGTCGTCCTCGCCTCGTCGCATGCCTCGTCAAACCTCGTCAAATCGTTTACTGTCCATCCAAAGTCCTCCCTCCCGGTATGCTCGATTTTGCTCGACGATGGGTCTTTCATTGATTGAGCATGCTCTCTTATTTCTTTATAAACTATTAGGTACATGCAAGGTACATGCATAAGAAATGTGGATGAACTTTGATAGCTTTTATCTCATCAAATGTTCAACATTTTTATCTAATTCTTTTTGCATTTTTCTAGCCACGTTTGACTAGTTTCTATTACTTCTCAACTGCAATTGTTTCTATGCTTTTTATATTAGAGATCGAGAACCTCAAGTATCGCGTCCGTGTACGTATGCTCTACGACTTCAAGCAGGGAAATAACGCTGTTGAATGCCATGAAACATGCCCTTCTCATTTTCTAATCGTTATCGAATAGCTCGAAAACCTGATCACTTCTCTGATTATCCATATTCTATGCCCGGGCAACTCAAATGATGTTGATGCACACGAAAACAAATCGATAATCTTTCTTTCTTTCAAGATTTAGTAATGTTCGATCGCTTTTCCGGATGGAGTACTTTTAAAATCAATTAAATTTTTGGATACCTTTGCTGTGTTCTTTTGCAACTCTACGAGAACCCAAACAACTCAAATTAGACAAACTAGAGATCATTTAAAAGAGCGAAAAAACAATCAATTTGTCAATTAAGGCTAGCATTTCAACTAGACATAGTTAGCCTGAAAAGAAAAAGAGAAAACCTTGTCAATCTCTGTCACTGCATTCCAAATCATCTAAACTTCATTGATCTCGGAAATTTCTGTTTTTTCTGAAAAGAAAATGAGACTTATTTTTTATTTTTTTGGAACTTTCTTCTTCAGTTCTTTAGTGTTCTCTACAAAAATCTCAGGATGGGTCTTCTCTCTTCAAAAGAGGTCAGAGTTTATGTAAAAAGAAGTGTAAAAGGCTTTGGATTAATTGAAAATTCGTTTTGACTCCCTTTTGAATTTCTAAAACAAAACTATAACCTAAATTTTATTAGAAACTTGAAAAAACGTTGACTTTCTATCAAAGCTTTCACTCTTTAAAAAGACAATGTATTCCATTCCATTCTACTCGAATCGATATCCATCTGATTGTCAAAACAAGCCATTATCTTTGCAAAAAATATTGGTTCTTGAATGCATTTTTCTTTCCATTTCCTCCTACCCCAAAACATACAACACCGTTTTAAAGGAATCGATGAAAGCTTTGATCGTTCGAGATTTTTTTTGCTTTTGTTTCTATCAATCAAAATAGCTTTGTAGAGGGTTTTTTGAAAGCTCTGCTCTCAACCTAAGCTGTCCAGCACTGGGATTAGCTGCTCGGTTCAACTTTTTCTTTAGACGACATAAAAGAACCTTTAGCTTTACTGAAATTTACCCTTTTCACATCTTCACATCACTGTACAGAATTTTGTCAGTTTTTGAGTTGTTTGTCTAGTAGTTCAGCTCACCTTCACTAGAGGAACAGCTCAACAAATTTTAGTCTTTAGCATCCTGTTGAAAAGATTTACTTTCTAATATTTCCAAAGTTTCTAAGTCTTTGGGATTTTTGCTTACAATACGTAAGCATTCTAAACATTCTCTCTTTCGAAATGCCCCTTTTGGAGTCACCGTGCTCTCAAAAGTACTCTCGATTTTCATTGGATAAGCTAAAAAAAGCGTTCCCATTCCATGCGGGGCTATTTAATTGGCTTAAAGGGGATTCCCCAAAATAAAACTGTTTATACAACTGGTAAAACTGGCTTCAACTTTATTCAAATTTCACACTTTTTTTCGCCTTTTAAGCCAGTATTTTTAGCAGCTGAGCCTTTTGCTTCGTATTTTTAACAACGATAAGATTTTATTAGAAACTTGAAAAAACGACGTTGAGCTTTCTATAAAAGCTTTCACTCTTTAAAAAGATAATGTATTCCATTCCATTCTACTCGAATCGATATCCATCTGATTGCGAAAACAAGCCATCCCCTTTGCAAAAAATATTAGCTTTCGAATGCATTTTTCTTTCCATTTCCTTCTTTCCCAAAACATACAACATCGTTTTAAAGAAATCGATGAAAGCTTTGATCGTTCGAGATTTTTTTTGCTTTTTTTTTTCTATCAATTAAAATAGCTTTGTAGAGGGTTTTTTTGAAAGCTCTGCTTTCAAAAAGATATTTTTTTTGTTTAAACTGAGAGATCAGATTCATTTTCGTATTATATTTATACTATTAGGGTCGTCCAAAAGAAACTGCCGATGGGTATCAGCTCTCATTTATCAGAAACGAGCGATGCTAACGGCATTATTTTTTTTAATGTTTTGTTCGCATATTTGTTTGCTATTTATTTCGACATTTGAATTTTTTGGTTGTTGTTTATTTTATTTAAAAATGCTGATATTTTTTATTTAGATCATGGTCGAGCAAAAGTTTAACTTCAGATTGGAAAGTCTGCTGCGAATCGCATCGTTCTCTCTGTGCTGCTTTCGGAGATGGCAGTTTGTCTCTCAGGCAGTGTCAGCCTTGGTTTCAACGATTCCGAGAGGGAGACGAGACTTTGGAAGGTTACGAGCACGGTTCGAGGCCAGAAGTCGTGAACGAAGCCGACGTTGGACGTTATTCAGGCCGATCCATGCCAATCTGCTCGAGATCTTGCGAAAATATTCCATTGTGATCATGTCACCATCGAACGCCATCTTTTTTTGAATTTCCCGTCAAATCGGCAGTTTCTTTTGCACCACCCTAATATTATCATATCAGGCAAAAAAAATAAACCAAAATGATCTATAGAAATCCGCTGTTTTTATTTTTCCTGGTTTAGAACTGATTCTTTGGGGAATCTTTCACTGAATATCAATACTTTCAATCATAGATTGTGTTTTTTTTTCTTTAAATTCTTATAGATTAATATTGTTTTCAATTTTTGATTCAATATTTGTCTCTAATTTTTTCAGAAATGGCTGCAGAAGGCCCGCCACCCCGTCTTTGCCTTCTCACAAAGGATCGACAAAGTCAGGTAAGAAAAGTATCAAATCTGAGGAATAAACTGAAGAACTAAATTTATTTAATCACTATACGAAATAGTACGCTATGTACATAGTACTATTCGTACTTACGGTTGTTAGAATGTTTTTTTTACTCATTCATTGTAGAGAAAGAGGGTTTTTATCCCCGAAATTTTTGGATTTACGGAATTTTAGACTTTCCGAATGTGATTCAGCCACAAACGACAAGCCTTCCTGGATATGGGCAAGGAACGGGAGCAACGACGACTGGACAGGTTCGTCTAGACTGCTCCAGAGTAAGACGGCTCCACCACTATATTGGAGTAAGACCGGCGACGCCAAACCCCCAGGTATGATCACCAAACCAAACCCCCAATCTTTACCTACCGTAAATACTGTAATTGGACCCCATGGGGTACTATTTTTCCCTCTCCCTCTAGGGTGGGGTACTATTAGAGGGTGGGTTACTATTTTACACCACTATTCGAGTTACCAAATCAGGATACATTCAAATAATTTGTTCAAAAGCAAACTTTTTCTTTAGTTTTTATTGGTTTTAGCCATTTGAAAATTTAACAGCAAAACGAAACAAAAGCAACTAACAAGCGAAATTAATAGAAACATCCGAATCAATGAATTCATCATTTTTTTGGTCATCAATTCCTCGATGTCCTTGAAATCCCGTCGATGCGAGCGGCTCCAAGAGGTCCTCGATTTCCGTCTCTGTCCGAGCATTTCTCATCGCTTGTACAATAGATTAAAGATAATAATTAAAGATAAGTCCACCGAAAGAGCGTTACAAGTATTCCGCCGTGATCTCATTATCGAAGCACTTGCTTTTCGTCTCTTTCCAACAGAGCAATCCCTTTGATTGGAACTTTGTCTCGATTTTTTCGTTCATCGTTTTCCGAGGCACCACGACAAAAGGGCGCAACTTTTTCCCATCGGAACGAGCAGTGAGCATCACGGATATATTCATCTTGTCGTAGCCGCGGGTGAGAATACCAACTTCTTTGGCTCCAACCGCTTCGATGCACTTGCTCGTCGAAACATTCAGCCAAACCGCCGTCTCATCGCAAGCAACAATGGGCTTGTAATCGCCTTCTTTGATTGTCTTGTTCAGCCTCAGAATGTGCTCGACGATAGCCTTCTCAAATTCGCTCGGCAGCCCTCAAAGAAAGTTGGTGGCGCCTCAAGAACGACTCCATCCAGCCATGGCTTCTTTTGAAAGAAATTTCAGCTTTTTCAAATCGATTAGCCGCTTCATTCCAGATAATCACTCGTTTCTTGCGGCTCGACGATCCCGTATCCATTCAGCCAAACCGATATCAATCCCCTCCGAGTTCAAGTGGCTTCTAAGTGGTTCAAGTCTTCTAAGTGGGCCAATCTTTATGATTTTGGTGGTACTTTGTTGCACTTGTCGAGATCTACAATCATAAAGATTGACCCACTTAGAAGAAAGTGATGGCGAGCTGCGCAAAAAATTTGGCGCAAAGTAGCCACCGCAAATTTAAAAACAACAATTTATGAATAAAATTAAAAATACAAACGATTTCTGAAAATACATGAAAATTTTCCGCTTTAAAAGCGTTGTTCGTAATTACGCGTTAGGTGGGGGTGGGGTACTATTAGAGGGGTGGGGTATTATTTTTTTTCCCTTCCCCTCTAGGGTGGGGTACTATTAGAGGGGTGGGGTCCAATTACCGTATTTACGGTATGTACTTTTATTTATGCAAAAACGTCACGAACAAACATTTACGAATGTGATTTAGCCACAAGCGACAAGACTTCCTGGATATGGGCAAGGAACGGGAGCAACGTTGGGCGATCGATCAGCAACGACGACTGGACAGGTTCGTCTAGGCTGCTCCAGCACTCCGACTTTTTTTAGGAATGTATGTTAAACAAATCACAGTCTTTGTTTTCTTTTTGGAAACTTTTTATTTAGCCGCAGAGACCTCAGCCTACCCTCGGACAAGGAATGAGAACTGGAACAACACTCGGAGGCCGATCTGCAACAATTCACACTCAGGGGAGCTCGAAAAACTTTTCTATTCAAAGTTTTGAACTGTTGCAATGGCAAAAAACTAAACTCAATACTGGTTGAAACAAATTTTAGAAGAGTTTTTGTTTGAATTAAAAGAGGAAACCCGTTTAGGCTTCTTCCTCTCGAAATGCCCTGGACACACCAAGAGCCTACAATCCCTATGATCTGTACGGACACAACACCATTCCACAGGTAAACTAGAAATCTGAGATGAGTAAAATAAGTCCAAAGTCTAGTCAAAACCGTTGAAAGATTGGGTGAAGTGGGTGAGCGTGTTGGGGGCTCAACGAAAAATGGTTCACATCCTCGACACGATCGAGCAGCATTCCTCGTGGAGTGACTACCGCTTTTTGATGGACACGAGCTATTCGGACAAAATGCAAAATCGATATCAAAGCAGTGCTGCAGCTGTGCTAGCGTTGGTTTTTCTGATTTCAAAATTTTATTTGTTCTTGATTGGGCAGCCTGAACGAAACGCTTGAGCTGGTCTCAAAGTATGTGCAGTTCATTTTGCCGACGAAATTGGCGCAAATCGGAAGAGTGGCTGGAAGTAGGTTTTGAAGGGTTTAAAAATGAAATTAGCAAACAGCTTACTAGAAAAAAATGTAGTTTTTGCTTGGGATTGAAACTAAATAAACAGATCTAAATTTGCTTCCTTTAGCCCCACTCATCAAAGATCTCGATCGGCTTCAAACGGGCATCGAAGTGGTCGGTTTTGTTAGAAAATAGATTCTAAAACCTTCTTAGGAAATGGCTGGAAGGCAGATGATTGTGGAGGGCCTCGATAAAGAGCTTCTCATCTATGGACTCCCATTCTTCCTCTTGAGAAACAACACCGTTCGATCGATTTGGTGAGTGGTCAAAGAAGACAAGAAACTGATTTAAAAGTGAGCACGTAAAAGGAATTGAATAGAGCGCCGCAAAAAAGTAAATTATACTAACAAATGTGTATTCAAATCATCATAGTTTTTGTTTCAGGTTCTGGAAAGACACGGCGAGAACTCAGTGTGCGTTCATGTCGCCAGAAGTCGACTTTCCTCGAGATCAACGAACTCAGGTTTTTTAGCACTCTAAATTTGAACTGGAAAAGTTATTTTAATTTACAATCATTTCGTTTCACTATTTATTAAAGAAAAACTATTTTGTTTTACAGGTGGTAGACGTTTGGAAGCGAGCAAGAGCCGAGAGGAACCCCCGTCCACGAAACGAGCACAGAAATCTGCAAAGACCGAATCGATCGGGAACCGCGATGCCCAGGAACAGGGCTACTTCAGCAAACAACAACGACAACAAGTAACTTATCGAATATCTATTGGGTTGGGGAGAATGAGTCGGCGCCAAACTTTAAAGGGACTTTTTGCACACATAAAGCCTTCTTTAAACATACGTTTGGTTTCATCAAAAGGATCCACTAGTTTCAAAAGTTTTAGACATTTTTTTCATTTTCGGCGCCGACTCATTCTCCCCAACCCAATACTAATGAACTTAAAAAAATGAACACTTATTTCGGAAATTTAGTGGAAACCGTCCATCGAATCCCACCACTATGCCGGCCGTTCCCTCGTCCGCCACCACTCAAGGCATCGAGGATTTGAGCTGTCCGATTTGCTATGAAGACTGTAAGTTAAATGTTTAAATTTAAACGTAAGAATTTAATTTTTAATTTTTATTTCTACATCAAATAACTACAAAAGTTTAGACAACGCGGATGACTCAAAACCGCTGAACCTCGTCCCATGTGGACATTCGGTTTGCTCTACGTGTCGACCAAGAATGTGAGTTTAAGTCAAACTCGACAGTGTCTAATTTGTTTTAATAAACAGGTTCTTATTTAGCAACTTGTTTCAAGCAATCCGAGAACACTTCAACTTTTAGCCACCAATGCCCGACATGCCGCTCGAATATCACTAGCAGCTCGGTGGCTTTCACTGTCTTGGGTAAATTTGGCTAAACAAACAACCTATCAACAAACAACTAACTCAAGGTGTCCTCGAGGCGCTGTCGAAAGGGAACGCCGAGCTGGCTGCACTTCGAGCACTGAAGGAGACACAAGTGGGTGGACTTGAGGAGTTTAGGAATATGGCTGCTTAGAAATCTAATCGACTGAATAAAATTTTAGGAACGTGAACTGAAAGAGCTCAAGGAGAGAGAAGAGAAGCTGAAAGCGGAACTCGAAGCGGCCGAGACTGCCCCAAAAGTAGAGATCCCTGTTGTTGAGGCGAAAGAGGGAGGAAGACCAAGAGGGCAGAATGAGCAACCTAGAGATCAGGTAATCTTATCTTTAGTAGTTTTTTTGATACTAAAAAATTGTTTTTTAGAATAACAACAAAAACAAGATCTTCATCGATCAATTACCGAACGAGTTCACTGTAAAGGGCGTGATCGAGGTGCTTTTTAATGGAGGAAAGGACTTGATGAAGCATGAGAGTGGAAGGTTCGTTGAAAAGCGAGCACAGAAAGAGGCTAGATACATAGTAAGTATTATTCAAATTATTTGGTTCCAAATTAGCATAGTATTACTTCTAGACCTGAGGTCTCTCTTCGCCAAGCCGGCGACCATCAAACGTGTGTCGCGAATTTCACCTCAACAGAGGCGGCTGAAAGTGTAAGTCTTGTCCTTGTAGAGTTTCAATTTTTCCCAGATACTTGATGCAATAGTTAGAAAAGCTAGAGTTTTGATACAGAAAAACCCTTTTCTAGGTGATCTCAAAGTGGAACGGGAGGCTCATGGACAATTGCAAGAACCTCTTCGTTCGGAAGTTCATCATTGCCAACAATGGACAGCCCCAGAATCAAAAAAATAGGAAGAAAAATTACGGTTTGTTGAGATATTCTCGTAAAAGGAATATCAACTTTAGGTAATCAACGACGGAACAAACAAAACAATCAAAACAACCAAAACAACCCATCAACGTCGAGACAAGGACAAAATGGACAGAATCAAGAAGCTGGGAAGAAAAATGGGAACTCGAATGAAAATACTTCAACAACTGATGCTGAAAGACAGGTTTGTTAAACATTTTCTGATAGGTTATCAGAAAAGTGACTCTTTCAGTTCAGATCCTTGGCTTAACCCCTAATAAAACAGGAGGAAACGTGGGGAACCACCAGTCATTTGTTTTATTAAGAGTGTGAGCTTGAGCTATTCAGCATACCTTTATTATTTAAAATCTAGAAAAAATCACTTGAAAAACAATACTGTGAAACTCTAGTGCTCACTTTTCAGCGACGTCGCCTTCGAATCACCAAAATCCCACACGGAATCGACGAGGATTTCATCCGATTGCTCTTTCATGGGAAATTGATTGACGGAGCTTATTGCGAGATCGAGATACTCAGAGGGAAGCTTTTGTAAGTCTTAAAAAATATTTATAGGAGCAAAGTTTTACATCTTAACTGTTTCAGAATCGATCTTGTTCCGGCAACGGAGGAAACGTCTTGTGACGGTCGATGCATTATCACCATGAATACGCCAGAGGCAGCGAAAAAGGTAGTTCTTTGAAAATTAAAGCTATTGTAAAATTCAAAATCTTTATTTCCGAACAAAAGGTTTTCATTTTCGTTTTCATTTTCACTCATTTTCGTTCAGATTCAAACCAAGTTCTGCAACTGGACCATCCCAGGTTCGGACAACAAATTGGGAGTCGCCTACTGGCCATGAGAGTGATGATTTTGTTGAAATTTCGAGTTTATTATTGTCTTTGTTTATTGCACAAAAATAGAAAATAAAACTATGTGCATGTCTCTTTTTGGCTAATCCCATAATCAAATCACTTTCCTTCGGTCTTTTCTCAATCATGGATTTTGGATTAAAGCGCATGGTTTTCTTTTCGTGAAGATAAATCTATTTTCATTGAAAGGGTATTTTCATTCCGGACAACCTAATAGATATCATAGATAACCTGGATCTAGTGATGTGTCAACCAAGCTAAAAGAGCAACTCCCTTTGGAGATCACCTTGCAGGCGGTGTCCCTCGACACAAACGTGGTATAGTAGCTTAAAGTTATCTAATTTTCTTCACTTTTTTGAATTTTTATATTTTTAAGTTGTTTTGATTGATTGAATTTTAATTTTAAGTTCTCCGATTGATGTTGGATTGCTGAGAACTTCTTTTATCAAACCGTTGTTGTTTTGCGGTGAAGACGACACATAATTTTCGCTAAGTCACCTAGCTGACTTAGCGATTTCTATAGTAACACTAAGTCAGTGACTTAGCGGAAAATTTCACTCAGTGTCCTAAAGTGGTGGTGAAATGCTGACTTACTTAACTCACCTCGGCTAAGTCGGTGACTTAGCGTTGTAAAATAGTGACTTAGCTAAGTCAGTGTCCTAAATTGGTGGTAACATGGTGACTTAAGCATTTTAAGTCACTGACTTAGCGGTGGTGAAACCGGGCTCTGGTTCTGGGTACTTCAGTTTCTGCAGCACGAACCGATCCGAAATTAATCACTTCCCTTCATGAACTGAAGAAGAAACGTATTGAATATTCTTAGAATTTTAAAGTTCTATCAGTTTGGATAAGCTCTTTATTTCAGTTCGGTTTCGGCTCATCCCGAACTAAGGGAAAGTGCCCTGAAAAACACAAAATACTAAATATACAAAGACTAGCAACAAATGTTCCCATTTATTTACTTTTCAATGTTTCCTCATTCCAGAAAACATTTGACTTCTTGGTGGTGAAATGCTGACTTAGTTAAGTCATCTCGGCTAAGTCAGTGACTTAGTTAAGTCACTCTAAATCACTCTAATTGATGGTGAGATGGTGGCTTAAGCAGGTGCGTTGGGGACTTAAGTCACTCATTTACCGAGTCCTGGTTCTGGGCACTTCAGTTTGGTTTTCGGGTCAACACGAATCGAAATCAATCTCGGCAATCAATCTCTCAAGAAATGAAGAAAAAGAGTATTGAATATTGTTAGAATTTTGAAGTTTTATTAGTTTGAATTAGCTCTTTATTTCAGATCGGTTTCGGCTCATCCCGAACCAAGGAAAAGTGCCCTGAAAAACACAAAATGCTACAAATAGCAACAAATGTTCCCAACAAATTTTTATTTACTTTTCAATGTTTCCTCGTTCCAGAAAACATTAGGCGATAGAAAACGACAAAATAGGCCGTCCTTCGAACAAATTACATCAAACCTTTACGGACTTTTGGAGACAAAGCAAGACGGATACTACACGAGTTTCATCAAAGCATACTATCAACAATGCAATGGTGAGCGCTTCTAGAAAGGAATTTTTTCGGCAATTCATGTTGCAACGTTGAATAAAAGCCTTTATGCACGTTTTAATTTGAAGACAAAGCCAAAAAGGTAAGAGTGCAGTTTACCCTCCCCCCACCCACAAAAAACTTTCGAAAACCACTTTTCTGGGGGTTTTCGACCATGCTGAATTCGAATCACATAGTCTCGATCACTGGAAAGAAACAAACAAACAAGCAAACAAAAAAATTTTGCCTTGGAAGACCAAGGTAAAAAAAATTTAGAGTACAAAACTTGAAAAATCTGATAGTTTTTGTGTTGGGCAAAGCGGCCTAGCCTCAGTCGGGTAATATTTTTTTTGTGCGTACTCAACGCGTCACGTAGTTTCCGGTCCCTTTAAAAAAAACACTGTGTGACGCAGATCACTTCCCAGCCGCGCATCACGGGCTAGCACGGGCGTTGCCCACGACGCCGCCGTAGTTGAAAATGAGCAAATCATCATCAAACAACTCACTAATGTCCGTCATCCTAGAAGAAAAAAGATTAATTAGGTGTTAGTAAAATCGGTATAAAATCAACAAAAAAGAAAAGAGAAAGGGTTTAACTTTTTTGCTGGGTCCCCGAAGGCAAAATTTTTTCGTTTCCGGTGATTGGGACTATGTTATTCGGATTCAGCATGGTCGAAAACCCTGAGAAAAGTGGTTTTTTTGTGTGTGGGGGGGGGGGGGAAGGGGTAAACTGCACTCCAGCCACCAAAAGTTACTCGATTTAATCATTTCCGCTGATCGAGCAAAAGAATGCTCGCTGGGTTGAGCATTCACTGGTCTGCCATTGCCCAGATTCGGGACTCATACTCACACAAAGATTCGCTTTTGGTTCATCTGGAAAGCTTGAAAGTGTCAGCTCCAAGCCAAACTGATATTTTAGTTACTATTGTTATTATTGAATGATTTGTCTATTCTTATGCAAATGTGTTCTCCCCTGTACTTATTCCTTTTATTGCCGAGAAGGGGCGGTCCTTGGGATTGCCTAGGAGGACAAGTGAGACTCTCATTTGGAGTCCCTCCTTCCCCTTTCACTCATTTGTAATCTATTCGTCTTATCGTACTGCTGTAAATAAAGAACATATCTTTCGGGTCTATGCAACTGCAGTACAGGTCGGCCATTTCACAGGGGCTCCCCTCTAATAAGTTGGAGGAGTTGAGTTGGGTTGTCGGGGTGTTAGAGATGGAGGAATATCAAAAGGATCCACTCTCTTTAACATAACCCAAATTCTAGTCCACATCCGTTTATACCTAGGAACGAATAAAAGTAAAGCAAATTTTTTGAACAATTTGACAGAGAGCTCGTTGTATAGTTTACTTTTTTGTACTTGCCCATTATTTTAGACAAAAATCTATTACATTTCGACTTGAACAGAATTTACGTTAAAGCGAGACTAGACTGTATGTGCGTAAAGTGTACGCTAAACATTCGCTCGACCGACCTTTAGCCCAATTTTGATAAGTAACCGGCGTCCCATCAGCATACGTACAATTCCCATCCGAATTCAGCTCGATTCCAATAAACGATTCGCCCATACCCAGCTCGGTCAGTATCGAGAAGACAAACGAATTCTCGAAGGCATTTTGAATTTTTGCTGGAACCATCCCACCAAAGCTCGCACAGGTTCGATGTGTTGAATAGTAAGTGTCACCTGGAAATGTATCTACTTGACAGGAAACTGGTTTTGGTGGATCAACTTGTGATTTTACCACCGAATCACCCAAAATTCGAAAATTTTTCAAAATTTCAATTCGAATCAAAAAAAATAATCGATTTTTTTAATACCTTGGGTAATTTCACAGATTAGATTTCATATCGTGATTTCATATTAGATTTCATTTCATTATGATTAGATTTCGTTTCATTATGATTAGATTTCATTTCATTATGACTAGATTTCATATCGATCCCAATGAATAGTTATTATGGTGTGTTAATCTCGGACAAATAATGAATTCAAAATTATTTAAATGCAAAACGATAATGCATTTAAATAATTTTGAGCAAATAATTCATTATCCAAATAAATGGGTCAAATAATGGTTGGATAATGACATTCTAAAATGCATTATCGTTTTGCTTGCGTATATAAAGGCGAACATGATTATTTTGAAATCATTTTCATTTTCCTTTTAAATTTTTAAGTCGATATGTAAGTTTGTTGAATTGTGTTGTGTTTGTGTAAGTTAAATTGTAAGTTTTTGTTTTGTTTTACCATAGTTTTTTTCCTGTTTTCTGTTTTTTTTTTCAGTCGATCGGTTAAACAATGTTTTTATTTTAGATAACAACGGCAAAAGAAAAGAAGAAGTAGAAAGCGGCGTAACAACAGGACAGTTTTTTTTCTGTATATTTTTTGTAATGCAAATTTACTAGGGATTACCGTATTTCTTCGGCTAGAAGACGGGTCTTCTATTTCTTCGAAACTTTCTAACCTAGACCTGTCTTTTATTCGAGGTCGGTCTTCTATTTTTTGCATTCAAGGAAATTTTCAAAAAAGTAATCAACATTTAGAAAAACAGCTTTCTTTGTAAAAATTTATTTGGAACATGTTAATGACAAAACTTATCTTAAGCTGTTAATCTTTCTTCTTTTATTTCCTCGCGTTCATTTTCAAAACAATGACCGTTAGCGCTATTTCTACTTGTTTAAGTTGGTTTTCATCATTTAGCACTAATAGGGAGGCACCTTTGAGCAGAACGCTAAATTGGAGTTAGCTTTGAATAACCTTAAAAAGAACCTAACGTTGTTTGTTAGAGCAGGTGCTAAAATCAATAATCGCCCTGAGTCAATCGACTTTTTTGAGGGTCGGCATACATTCTAGTGACTTTAGAAAAAGTACGTTCTGCATCGACTGATGCTACAGGTGTGCATAGAACTTTGAAGTGATTTTGTAAAGCTATAATGCAAAACTTAATGTTAGGTTCATGTTAAATGTAATTAGAGAAGAAAATTCGGATTTCTTTGCCGCATCCACGCTTTAGAATTGCATTATCCGAGATCAACATACTCTAATCTAATGAATCTAGCTCTAATGAGCGTAACTGAACTTTAAGCCATTCAAGTAGCCTGGAATCGGCTTCAGCCAACAGGAAAGTGGAATCGCCTTCAGTGGAATCGGCTTCAGCCAACAGCGCTTCATGACCTGGTCTCTTCGATGCCGAGACGTGTTTTTTTGAAGTTGGACTCAAGCAAGGAGGGGCCACACACTATTAATTTATTTGGTTTGTGTTGTTACTTTTATTTCTGTTAACTTTTTCTTAGTACTTTTTCTAAAATAAAAGTGCGTCTATGATTTTTTGACAGCTGATAAAACGTTTTTTGGACGATAAAGTACTTTGGATGAGGGAAATGACTTGAAATTTTGCATGGGTTGTTTTTTTTTTACATTAAAGAAACTAAAAACTACTTTTCACTGGACTAGCACTTATATCCGGCTCTAAACTAGCAAAAAACAGGGTGCGCCTATAATTTTTTGACAGAGTGTAGTAATCCAGCTACTAAATTTTTGAGTTTTAGGCCGAATCGTGTTTTTTTGGGCTGAATTTCTCCAGACTTTCTGTAGATTTCCCCTGTCTCCAAAATGTTAACCCACGTTTTCGATCGGCCCTCATGCAAACGTTCTCGTTTGGCACTCGATCACTTTGTGGTGGACATTCGAATGAAAGGGCCACATTGAGTAAAAGACAAAATAAGAAATAAATTCGCATTTTGGTTGGCTGAAGAGGAACTGAATGGTTTCTGAATTGCTTATCAATTTTTTTTTCTCCTCTTTCCATTCATTTCATTCATCACTGAAATCTTTGTTGCTCAAAGATTGGTCGACTAGAAAGTATTTGGTGACAAAATATGAGAGCACTCGGAATTTTTTGTGCTAAATTATGCGTAATTATGTTCAAATTTTCATGACACAAAATATCGTGCAAACAAACAAAGAAACAAACACTATTTACCCTGGTGAATTGTTAAGTTGTCAATAGTCAGTGAGTCAGTGTGTTCCTCTCAAATCAAATCGTTCAAATCATGTTTACTAAAGGATGCTCGTTAGCGAAGTCATTTTCTAAAAAGCGCGCAAAGGCGGTTTTCTTTCATTATTTCTGGAAGTTTTGCTTCTTTTTCTCTATCATTATCGAAATTTTATAGTTTTAAACAAATATTTATTTTTAGAAACCACAAACAAAGGAAGAGGATGATCAACTAAAGGAGAAAAAGACGAGCAACGTGCCAGGACACTTTTTCTTCTGTATATTTTCGATATTTTAAAAATCTACCGGGTTTAATTACTTTTCTTTAGTGAAAGAAGACGAAAAAAAACTTCGAAAAATGAAAATAACTTTCTACTTATGAACTGCGAAATTACGGTAGTTTAACACTTTTCAGAAAACATGATTCGAGAGGAGCACACTTTAATCGTGAGACACTTGCCATGAGCCATCGTGATCGACGTGATCATCCGATAAAAACAAGGTTGTCGCCTTCAAAATGTTGAAAATTCGCTCCAATTTCTCTGATTAGTTCTGAGGACCGTATCCGGTATAAAGTCCTAGACTAGAAGGTTTCATTGCTTTAAATTATTCTCATAATTCGTGCCTGATTGGCCACATCGAATCCATGCCAAATCATCGCCACAACAGGCCCCGATTTCATGTAGCCAAGCATACCCTCGTAGTGGGGCAAACCCTTGAGATCCCAGTAATTTAGCTCCAATTGCCCTAGTGTTGCTGATAGCTGGAATGAGAGTTTAGAATCAATGATAGCATTCGGTTACCATTTTTATTGCGACAAGTTTGTATCCCCGATCCTCGAAACGTTGAATGATTCGACCGGTCAATCCCCTCCTCACTCCATCCGGTTTCACGACAATCATTGTCTGCTCATCGCTTGCTTGCCTGAATAATAAAATAAGAAAAGCTTGAAAAATTCATTCGAAAAATAACCCACTCAAAATCGATTGGAGCTGCCCAAATAACAGCAGCTAAAAGCAACAAAACCATAAAATCTTTCATTTTTAACGAAAAAACTTTTGTTTTCTGTTTATATTTGAGTTTTTTTGAGAAAACATTTCTCGTGAAAACGTGATATACTCAACGAATCATACCTGTGATGAAATCTTTTTTTTCGCTTTGACTTGACCTATTGGGTTGGTGAATTGAAAACTGAGGGGGACTTTGAACTGAAATTTATTCAACATAAAACCATGAATTCATTCGAAATAATTTCCATTATTATTGACGACTTCTGCCCATTTTACAGGCAATTTGTAGATTCCTCTTTCGTGGTAGGATTTTGGTTTCGAATCGAAAAACTTTTAAACCAATTTTTGACTGCTTCTTCCGAATCGAAGTGTTCTCCCGCAAGCTCATTACTCATGATCCGGAACAAATAGTAATCAAAAGGGGAGAGGTCCAGACTGTATGGGGAATGCGCCAAAAGTTCCCAAACAAGGCTATTTATTTTAGAGCGAGTCAGTTTTGCAACATGAGGGCGCGCGTTGTCGTGGATGAGAACGATCTTTGACTTGGAGGGCCTATTCTTTTTCAGGGATTCATTCACCTTTCCCAAAATCACAACTCACTTAAAGTTTGAGCAACATCCCCTGTTTGTATACCAACTGAACTTTCCTCAGATCTGTTAATCTTTTGTTCTAGATTATTTTCTAAACTTTCCAGACGTTGTTTACATGCTCAAAAAAAACTAAACCAAAGTTTTGATTTGTGGGGTTTGAGGCGGATTTTTGAGTCTTTTTGAGTATTCCCATCCCTTTTGAGGGATGGGAAACCCTTTTTGACAAAAGATGATTCGAATTTCTCATTCTTTTCGAAAAAACTCTTTTTTTTTACATCTGCCCACAGAACTTCATTTTCCCCAAAAAGCTCTTTGCTGATTTGAAAGAACTTTCAAATGTTTCGGTGCCTTCTGTTTCTACAGCTCCTTCAATGCATCACAGCTCAGCTTTCAATGAGCACAAATGGCTCGACAATGGTCAGTGAGGGTCAATACTTTATCCAGTAAAACTTTCAGGATACAACCCAATCATTGGCTCCCCTGTTCACAACGACTCCCACTCCTCCATCGAAAGTGACAACGATTGTGGTTGGGATGATTGGTGAGGGCTTTGTGTAATGATCTTTGCAGAAAAATTTTGGGTGGCTGTTCATGTTCAAAAATTCATGCTGGTGCACTAGGATTTCAAGAGATTAGCGACAAGCGAAATGCGGCCAAAAACGGCTTTTGAGAAGTGCTGAGAATTTCAAATACATACCATACTTGTTTATTTATTTAACATAACAAAGTCACACTCACTAGCTGCCTGAAAAACTTTCATTTTCAGTCACCGAAGTCGAGCAGGCTCAAATCGGCTTCTCGATCACCGGTGGCACGATTCCGTTGGCTCTCCAGCAGATCGCTCTTCTCAATTTATTGGATTCGGTTCAGTTCGAGTAAGTGCTGTGAACACTCTGACCTAAAGGGCGTTCAATATTTCATTTCTTATTTGGTTCAATTCAGTTCAATCAGTTCAATCAGTTCAATCAGTTCAATCAGTTCAATCAGTTCAATCAGTTTAATATTATGCGAACCACTCGACCACTAGGTTTAAAGGTCGTTTTTGTACAAATCTAAGGTTAAAAAAGGAACAAACATATCAAACAGTCGCATATACAGTCGACTCTCTCTATAACGGAACTCTATATAGCAGAAAACTATATAACGGAATGAAATTTTGGTCCCGACCGACGCTAAGCTATATATAACGGCACCCTATATAACGGAAACATTTTTTGGTTCCTTCCATTCCGTTATAGAGAGAGTCGACTGTACTTTAGCAAGCTTAAGTCACTTTTTTCAAAATGATTGCCTTTCGCGTTGATGTTTGTCTAGGAACTCGCGTGGAAAGCGCTCACTAGGGGACATCAATTTGTCACAAACTTTTGTTAAGTTTTCTTCAAAGAATCAAAACTGAAATATGATTCCAATATTTTTAATGTCTCATAAATTGTATATAGTGAAGAATTTCTTATCATTAAACAAAGAATAACCAGATCTGGCCCTTTCAGGTGTAATTTAATGATCGAGTTTAATGAATATGATGATTTTTTTTCCAATGAATCGCCTTTTCACATAAAAAATTGAGTAAACAGTAAAAGTAAGTGAGCATTTCATGCTTATCCCAACTCTGTAATTCAGTGCTTTCTTAATGATTTCTTTTATAAACCAATTTTTTATAACTGAAAGCGTTAAACAACCTTCAGACTCAAAAGTTCCCCTTTAAATATTGAACATCCTTTACACGAACTCTCGTAGATTTGTCGTCAACTACACTGACTGTTCCGAGGCAAACGCTGCCGGATTGGCCGTATATCTGATCACTGAGCGAAAAGTCGACGTGATCCTTGGCCCCGCGTGTAGTGCAGGTTTTTAAATAAAAATCTATTGATAATTGCAAAAGTAGGGGGCTTTTAGCGCTGTCTTTTTGAAGTTTACTGTAACTTTTTCAGCGATTATCCCAGTCGGCTTCCTCAGCACCTTCTACCAAACGCCACAGGTGAGAAATTTAACCGTGATCTTTGTGGAGAGTTTTTCTCATCATTTTCTCAAAGATAAATAATATTTCAATTGATTAAAAACTCTCGATTTTTTGTGTAAATTTTATTTAAACCATAACCTTGTTTTTTCAGATTGCCTGGGGCTTCTCATCAGCGTCAACCCTTTCGGACGCCACACGATTCCCCTATTTGACAACGATCTCCCCGAATTATCGACAGTGAGTAGAAAGAGTTGTGTAAAGCTAGGGAACTCTAAAAATAACAAAAAAAACTTGAATCCTTCAGGCTCGGCTACGCCTTCTACTCTCTTTGTCAGGTGTTCAACTGGTGAGTGTTGGATATGTTGCTTCGTGTTGCATTTAATATGTTTTTTTTTGTCTACCGTAAATATTCCAATAGGAGACCCGAATCTTCTATTTTTCAACTCCCCAAAATCGGTCGGCCAAAAAAGTAGGTAAGTCCCCCAAATCAATTCCATGTTTATGTTTAAATGTCCCATGTTTAAAGGTGAAATTCTTACCCGGATTCCATCGAGAATCTCCCAAAAGGATCCCTGTAGTCCCTCTCATGGATTTTTTCAAAACTTATCTCTTCATTTTTTTTGAAAGAAGGGGTAAAATCAAATTCGCCTTTCTAGGCCCAAATGACCTTTTAGGTCACAAAAATACGTAGGAATATGTCGAGGCAAAAAGAAATATGTAAAAGCTGGGAGAAGAAGGGGTTATGGGTTGTTTAAAAACTCAAAAAAACATCACTGTTCTTCATAGTTTTTTGATGCCTGAATCTGGAGTGAATTTTGGAATCCTGTACCGTTGTTGTACAGCATGTTGTATAATGTTGTACAGCAAATCTCCAATTCCAGGATCTTTAAAAATTCCAGGATTCCAATCTCACTACACCTGTGATTTGATAGCATTTTTCTCAATAGCTTTACACAAATTGCTGCTTTTTCCATCTCACAATGAAATGTTTTATAAAGTTATGTACGAAAAAATATGAAAACTACTGGGTTGGTGAATTGAAAACTGCGGGCTATTGTCATATGTGACAGTTTGAGCACTTTCTTCAAGAGAAACCCATTTTGGTGTCAATGGAAAAGTTGTAGAGAATCAAAAATGAAGCTGAAATCCAAATCTTCAGAAAGATTCAAAAACTGGTTTCCAAGAAATGCGAAATTTACGAATTTTCACAAAACTTGCATTTTAAGCGAAACTACTAAGTGTATCTTTTTGGATATTTGGCTATAAGCCTAATTTTTGATTCTCTACAACTTTTCTATTGACACCAAAATGGGTTTCTTTTGAAGAAAGTGCTCAAACTGGGACACCTCCAGTCCTCCATTTTTGAGTCTCACACTTGTCTCACACACAAACCAAAATCCTACTACGAAAGAGGAATCCGCAAATTACCTGTAAAATGGGCAGAAGTCGTCAATAATAATGGAAATTATTTCGAATGAATTCATGGTTTTATGTTGAATAAATTTTAGTTCAAAGTCCCCCTCAGTTTTCAATTCACCAACCCAATAGCTAAAAAAGAAGTTCGGAAAAGTTTCGATTTCAAGGGCTCGACAGGTCTTCTTACGGTACTTCATTTACCAAATACATCAAAATCTTTCCAGGGACCAAGTCGCTCTTGTCTACGGTGATGACGGCTACGGCAACTGTGCAAATATGATCAGCGATATAACGGTAGAGTTGTTTGGGTTTTGATTTCAATGACCTCTATTTTTCGATAAGCTATTGAATAGGGCTTAAAATACACATACACGCAAGACATACTGTAAATACTGTAATAGTACCCCATCCCCCTCGTACAGTTGCGTAGTCGCAAAAGTTTTTTAGTATTTCATCTTTTTTTCAAAGCGCCCGTACTTTCAAAAAATGCGTCTTTGGTATCAAAAAATAGCCCTGAATTTTAGCTATTTTTTGATACCTAAGCGCGTATTATAGCGTCAAGCAGTGTCGAAAAAAATCATTTAAAGCTAGACTACGCAACACATCCGCGTGAAATAACACAAAAATCGACTTACTCTAGGAATTGGATAGGAGGGGTGTCATTCGACGCGGAAAAAATGTGCTGATTCCGAGTCTAAAAGAATTTTTGAAATCTGTCTTGCTGAATTTTTTAAAACCCGATTTTACTGTTTTTCTTCCGTAAAATTTAGTGAATTTTTGACATTCAGCGAGTTTTCTCTAGAACTACGCGTTTAGACAAAAATCCAGCCGATAACTTTTATTCTACTGGTTCTTAGGAACATTTTTAAAAAAAGATCAATAAGATTGGACAAAATATGAAAAAGTTATCTTGTTGTAAACTTTTACACTCGATTCTTGATAAGGATGCGTGTATGGAAGAGCTACGATATACCGGACTTGAAAAGGCACAGGCTGAAAGGCATCCTTATCAAGAATCGAGATCCTTATCGGGATCAGCACATTTTTCCGCGTCGAATGACACCCCTCCTATCCAATTCCTATAGTAAGTCGATTTCACGCTATTTTTTGATACCTAAGCGCGCATTGTAGCATAAACCAGTGTCGAGAAAAACGCGTCCAAAGCTAGACTACGCAACACTCCGCACCGGCATTATGGGGCTTTGGTACTATTACAGTATTTACGGTATGTTTTGAGAAAGTTGGTCAGATCGATAAATTTGTCGAGTAACAGAAATCAAAGGGTACGATGATTTCTCGCCAACTTGATTCCTTTGCAGACAGCTTTCGCCGATCCGAACACCAATTTGACGACGATCGCTTCGAGTCAAAGCTACGTGATCTCATCGACGAGAACACCGATTGTCGCCATGTTGAAGAGGATTCAACTGAGGGCAAGGAGTACTGTAGCTTTGATAGAATTTAGAAAAAAAGAAACACAATGTCATAAGCTTTTATTAATTAGACTAGGTTTTTTTGCTATAAAAATTATTTAAACTTACTCACTTCCAAAAAGGTAAGAACACAAAAATGGAACAAAGTTCTCATCTAGAGCTCAAGAAGCCTTAGATTCAAGAACTTTTTGAGTTCAAGAAGCCGTAGAATGCTCTTGAACGAGATCTCTGAGTGGTGAATAGAAAGGAAATCCCTTGACGAATTAGAATATTTAAATTCGTAGTCAAAATGTAAATGATTTTTGAACATTTCAGTCATTGGTGTTTGCCTTCCCACCGATCAATCGAAAAGAGATTTCGCGATTGCAACGGCACAAGCTGGAATGAACACGTGAGGGTTTATGAAACCTGAAACGATTATTTGAAATACAAAAGAGCTCCGATTGGAATATGCATTTGAATATATTATTCAGTAATATTTCAGTTTAAGCCCGATTAATGAGACGAACAAGCAGTTTCCCCTCTACTTTTCAACCTTTTCTCAATTTCAGTTCCGATTATGTCTACGTGATCCTTGACCTTAGCGGTCTCGGCTTTGGGCAAACGCGACAAGGAGGGCCAAATACAACAAAATGTGGGCTTTCAACTGCAACTTTAAATCTCTTAATGTGAAATTTCAGTGGCCACTGGAGCCACTCCTTTTTGGTATGACACGGTCAACAATAATACCGACGGATTGGACGCGATGGCGCAGGCGGCTGCCAGAAACTTTATGGTGGTAAGTTTAAAGGCAAAACTTTCTTGCGAATTCTACTTACTGATATGACAATTAGATCATATCAGAAGTTGTGGTCGTTTCCTCAAATTAAACACATTTTTCATTGGCATTTATCGTTTTGAAGGCAAATTGGCATTTATCGTTTTGAATATTGGGTCGGTGGGTGTGAAATGTCACGATTTTTGGAGGACCCCATCTACTGGGAACTTTTGGATAGGCAAGGCAACACTTAACTAAATCAAATACTCCGCGCAACTTAACAAGTCGGCAAAATCTTTGCCAGAGAAAAGTCGTTCTTCAACATGATAATGACCACATGTTTCGAAGATGACTCGTTCTAAACTAAATTCACTTGGATGCGAGATTGATGACCCATCCGGCATACAACCCTGATCTTGCACCTTCTGATTACTACTTATTCCGGGCGATGAGCAATCATTTGGCTAATAAGCGCTTTAATTCCGAGGATGGTGGCAAAAAGTGGCTCACGGATTGGCTCACGGATTAAAAAGTGGCTCAAAACCAAAAATTTTCTGCGAAAGAGGCATCCGGTCTTTGCCAGTAGAATGGGCTCAAGTCATCCAAAATAATGGAGAAAATTTAGAATGATTGCATGTAAAATATTGCATGAATCAGTTGTTTATTTGTAGCGACATGTTTGTTTTGTTTTATTGACATTTCACACCCACCGACCCAATATTCAAAACGATAAATGCCAATGAAAAAGGTGTTTAATTTGAGGCAACGACCACAACTTCTGATATGATCTAATTGTTATATCAGTAAGTAGAATTCGTAAGAAAGCATGCATGTTGCATGAATCAGTTGTTTATTTGTAGCGACATTTCATACCCAACACCCCAATATACTCTAGCTTCCAGATTGATCTCACAAATCAAGGCACAGTGAACGGATCGACGAAGGCTCAGTTGGCTCCCACGGTTTTTGTTAATGCTCAAAATCACGCTTAACAAAACCCTAGGTTCGAGCCAATGTACGTGGCCCACCATTCTACTGTAACACAACGGCTTGTCTAATGAACGAACAACTATACAGTGGAGTAAGTTTACTGAATCACTTTGCGGTAATAGTTTATCGTAGTACATAAATGATCTATTTAATAGTTACCATCAAATATATTGGGTTGGTGAATTGAAAACTGCCGGCTATTATCATATGTGACAGTTTGAGCACTTTCTTCAAAAGAACCCCATTTTGGTGTCAATGGAAAAGTTGTAGAGAATCAAAAATGAAGCCCATATCCAAATTTCCAAAAAGATACACTTAGTAGTTTCGCTTAAAATGCAAGTTTTGTCAAAATTCGTAAATTTGGCATTTCTTGAAAAGCAGTTTTTGAATCGTTCTGAAAATTTGGATATAAGCTTCATTTTTGATTCTCTACAACTTTTCCATTGACACCAAAATGGGTTTCTTTTGAAGAAAGTGCTCAAACTGTCACATATGACAATAGCCGGCAGTTTCCAATTCACCAACCCAATAGTTATCATCAAATATAGAATCATATGTAGATTGGCACGTTTGCTCCTCAACTCTACGATGCTTTTATGTGGTATGCCTATTGTTTGAATGGATCGATAGCGATCGACCCGGTGAACGGACTGAAAAATCAGACAATCTTCGCGCAAGTCCAATCTCAACTCAACATTGTTGGTATGTGGAAGTTGATTAGTTAGATGAAATCATAGAAAGGATATACCGTATTTCCTGTAATATTAGGTTGATGCAAAAGTCTTTTTCATTTTTTTCGTACTTCTGTTAAAAAGTAACAAATGCACCAATTAAACTACGGTTGATTTCATTAGAAAAACCAATTATTTTTCTGCAAAATAACATTAAAACGGGTTTAAAAATATTTTATGCCTGGATTTTCTTGAGAGTATGAAGTCGGGTAGTCAAAAAGGGCTAACTCGATGATGCGGTTTAGACACCTTAGCTAAAGAAAACCTATCTTCGTGTCAATAGATAAAAGATAGAGAAAAAAAAGTTTGATATTTCGCCAAAATTTCAGAGAAATTCATTCAGCCAATTTTTCCGTAGAGTTTTTTTATAGATTTTTACGAAAAAGGCGTTTTTCACTCTCGAATTTGCTTGAAAGTGAACCGAAATTGATTTAAAAAGATGCAAATTGAACAAAAAAACACTTTTTTTATAGAGCAAACTATAGATTAATTGGTGAATTTGTTACTTTTTAACAGAAGTACGAAAAAAATGAAAAAGACTTTTGCATCAACCTAATAGAAGCCCCGAGGCCTCTACTTTTTCGATTCCCCTCCAGGGGGGGCTACTATTACTACTATAGAAGCCCCTTCTATTAGAGGGGGGGCTTCCATTTTTTCGATGACCGAATTGCATCGAGGGGAGGGGACAAGTGTTCTTTTAATGTAGTCCTTTGATCTTTGAGTTTGCACTTCTTTGACGTTGCCTTCTCGTTCTCGTACAACTAAAATAAACAAATTTATATATTAACCAACATTTCAGTAGAATAACAAAACAAAAAACATAAGAAGTAACAACAACAGTTAACAATTATTTCTAAAGGCGGATTCTATTCAATCGATGCCTCCGAATCGATTTCTCCTTCAATAGTTTCGATTTCTTCGCGAGAGGGGCAAATTTTGGTCGAATTAAGTAGAACCAACAATGTATCAATTTCCTTTCCAACGCGCGCATCTTTTAACAATTGTAATCCGGAAGGTATCGGTCCATCGCCTATCGCAGTAAGCCTGCGTTGGAATTAATCTGGGAATTGGTCGCAAAAATCGATTGGTGCAAGTGGTTTTTAAAAAAGTGCATTATTTTAGTCAAAAAAAACGCCTAATTTGTTGATTCGCAGACGAATTTGTAAGAGCTAACAAACAAAAAAGAGAGAGAGAGAAAAGAGAGCAAGCTATTCAGTCAAAAATGAATATTTAATGAACTCAAAATTTTGAATGTGAAGTTAAATAAAAATGGGGGAGATGGGAATAAATGATTTCTCCAATGAAATGAATAAATTGAATAACGAGGGATTAGCGACAATTGATAATAGTAATTAGAGGGAGGGGGCTTCTATTTTTTCGATGACCCTCTAGGCGGCCTACTATTAGAGGGGGGGGCTTCTATTAAAGGAAATACGGTAATTTGCTTAACCTAAACAAGCTGGGTGGCTAACTAGGGTTTAGGCTGGTCGGGACGTATCCAAATGACGCCGAATGCCACCAGAATCCCGTTTTTCTATCTCTACGCCGTCACTCCAACTGGAACCTCGCGATTTGTTAACTTCACGTGGGCGGGAACCTTTGACTACATTGTAAAGGAAGAAAGTTCTTTCAAAATATCGATCAATTCAGAGCGCCAATCCAACCTTCGTCACCGCTTCCACTTCGATCTGGGCCATAAGAGGAGGCGTTCAACCGTTAGCCACACCAATTTGCGGGTAAACCTTTCAACCTTTACGTTCAAAGCTTTATCTATTGATAAATTCCAGTTTTGATGGCATGAGTTGTCCATTGAGCGACTGGGAAAAGAGTGGAGTGTACATAACGATTGGTGGAGGGATAATCATTGTTTTCTTTCTGTTTCTCATCATCATTTTGCTCTACATTCAAAGGTCAGACAAAAGGTTTACGAACTAGCAGACTGTGTCTTTTAAAACAAAGGAAAAACATAGAAAAACGTTTCCTTTGCAGAGAAAAACGAGAACGTGCTCGTCGCGACGCCGATTGGCAGATTCCCTATGTTCTGTTAGGCCGCTTCGGGAAAGGCAAACACGGTGGATTGGGCTCCTCGTCACTTAATCTATCCACGGTATTACTCAAAAAAGGAATAACGATAATTAGGGGATATTTTAAGCATGAGGAGAAAAGCTTGCCCTCTCTCGAATCGGCTCGATTCTCCAAGTCTTCGTACTCGAAATTCTCTGGTAAAGGAGACACGGACACTATAGCGTTTTTTACCCTAAACGGTTTGACGATTTTCGAAGCCACTAAACTTGTTCTTAAATTTAGATGAACCCGTTTCTGCTTACAAATACAAAATGGGACATCGATTGACGGCTGAGGATTTCGTTGAGTTCAGAAAAGTAGGTCAGACAGAGGTGATTTGACCTTGCCCTTGACAGATGCATAAACTCGAGCACGACAACGTTCATCGCTTTTTCGGTGTGTGTCACGATCACTCACCAATGATGTCCATTTGGAAGTATGCGAGCAGAGGCACACTTGAGGTTGGATGTGTTATTGTATGATCGATATTTATTAGCCGTCATGGCCGACTAGCTAAGAGCCCAGTATCTTAGGCTCTTAGCTCTTAGCCCAGGGAGGTCAAGGGTTCAATCCGATCAGATTATTGGCTCTTTTTTCCCATATACAAAAATCATAGGCTTGTGGTAATGTCTTGGCTACATTTATCTATCGCAAAACTTGAAAATTATAAAATTCGATTCAACTACCAAGCTCAAAAATGAACTCTAGCCGGCCTTTCTTAACGGATTTCTTTAGAAAGAGTTTCTTTGATTTGAGTCACCCTGTATATGGGTTTTTTCTTCCCTAAATTTAGAGCTTAGCGGTTGTGCTTGTGTATTGTTTATACCAAATTATTATGAATAAATGTATTCAATTTATTGGCTCAGGAAGTGATCTCGAAAGGCTCTCTCACTTTGGATGCTTTTTTTGCAATGTCATTGATCAGGGATTTAACCGAGGGATTGCTGTTCATTCAGAACTCTTTTCTCGGCTTTCATGGGAATTTGTGGTGAGTGTTGTTTAAATAACTACAGTACTGGACAATGAAATAGCATATTTGAAAAAAGATCGTCACTTTCGCGCGTCTGTAACTCCCTTGTCTTTGAGTTTAAACTATTAGTGTTATACATTTTCTTAAAGCTCTTTTCAAGGACTACACAACGGTAATATTAATATTTAGAAATATGGTAAAGACAAGGGAGTTACAGACAAGGGAGTTACAGACAAGGGAGTTACAGACGCGCGAAAGTGACGATCTTTTTTCAAATATGATATTTCATTGTCCAGTAGTGTACCATTTATCATTTTATGTCTAGCTCGATAAACTGTTGGATTGATGAGCGATGGGTACTGAAAGTTAGCGGTTTTGGGTGTGCGAATCTGAGAAAAGGAGAGAAAATGGAGAAGAAGCGTAAGTGAAACTTTATAGTAGCTTTGATTTCATACATCGTTTTAATCTTTAAAGGCCGGCTATGGCTTGCCCCCGAGCTTCTTCGATCGCCGCTAAATGACGGGACAAAAGAAGCCGACATCTACTCGTTTGCCATTATTTGCTCGGAGATTGTCACGAGGAAAGAAGTGTACGATTTAGACAACAGAAATGAAAAGATTGAAGGTATGGCTCTATTTATAACTTTTTAGTTCTATTTATTCAACCTTTAAGAACTACTCTACATGATCAAACGCGGCTCCTCGACGCCTATTCGACCGACTTTAAGTATTCCCGAAGAAATGGAGCTCAACCCGGCTGTGGTTTGTCTAACAAATGAATAAACATTCTAATTATGATTATTTGTAATACATGAATGAAATCTTATTTCTAGATCCACATGATTCGTGACTGTTGGGCTGATCAGCCGGAATCTCGTCCCACTATAGCCACCGTCAAAACAATCATCAAATCGATGACTCAAGCCGATGGAAGTCAGCAAAACTTGATGGATCACGTCTTCAACTTGATGGAGTCCTATGCAGAGACATTAGAGAAAGAGGTACAATCTACTATACATAAAAGGGAAATGTCCGCCCGTTGGTCCTTCTCTCCGCGCGAGTTCTCGGCTCCTCGTGGGCCGATTTACCTACTTTTTAGTTTTTTAGGCTTAGAACTCTATGTAGTTGTGAATTTCATATTTCATTTTTTTAAAAAGAAAGTGCCACGACACAGCCGGGAGTCGAACCCGGGTCGTGTGGGCCGTAGACAAGCGTGCTCCCCACTGCGCCAAGGCGACAAAAGCCCCAAGACCAGACCGTTAGGCGGGTTTTTTGGCTGGAGTACAATAAGAATTGAAGAGACTTTGGGTTTCAGGTGCAAGACCGAATGACCGAACTGGTGGAGGAAAAAAAGAAGAGCGATCTACTTCTACAGAGAATGCTGCCAAAGTGAGAAAAGAAAACAGTTAACACAATGAAGAAATAATACATTTTAGACAAGTGGCCGAGAAACTGAAAATGGGTCAATCGGTGGAGCCGGAGTCGTTCGAAAGTGTCACGATCTTCTTCTCCGATGTCGTTCAATTCACAAACTTGGCGGCCAAGTGTACACCATTGCAGGTTGCTTCATTTTTTTGTTTGATAGGCAGCAAATTATTCCCTGTATTCAGATTGTCAATCTTTTTTGATAGGCAGCAAAACCCTGTATTCAGATTGTCAATCTTCTCAACAGTCTCTACACGACTTTTGATCAGATTATCGAGCAGCATTCTGTCTACAAGCTAATAACGCAGTAAGCACCTATATTGTAATAATGTTTAGACTACTTAAAAGACTCGAAAATTCTAGGTAGAAACCATTGGTGATGGCTATCTTTGCGTTTCCGGTCTGCCTCATCGTAATGGGATCATGCACGCGAAAGAGATCGCCGAGATGTCGCTAGACTTCTTAAAAGCCGTACAGGTAAACAGATGACAATACTACATTTCACAAAGAAGTTGTAGGCAATTTTGAAGAATTATTCTTGAATTACCCTTGAAACTATATTCTTCAAAATGAAAGCAATAAATTTGCAGCTCTTTCGCATTCCCCATCTCCCATCCGAGAGCATGAATCTCCGAATTGGGATGCATTCTGGTTCATGTGTTGCCGGAGTTGTTGGCTTAGTGATGCCCAGGTACCATTCTTTGCTAAGGCTGTGCGGCAAATTCGATTTCTTGCCCAATTAATTGTTCTCGACTTTCCCTTACTTCCGCCTCCTGGAATTTTCCCCCAAATATGACAATGTTGCAGCAAAAATTTCCAATTTTGATAACTCAAAAATGACGTACGTTTATCACCTTCAATAACGCCATCTTCGCTCGAGCTCATCTCGAATGAAAAAGTCCAAAAAAGAAATGATTCAAGGGGAGTCGTTGACACGTTGAAACCTGTCTGCTGCGGCAGGAGACGTTCATCAAAAAAAAGTTCGCCAACTAGAAATCTATCAACCGATTTGTTTCTAACATTTTTGGTATACAAAAATGATAGTTATCGGCAAAAAAAAAATTCGTCATCGTCCCCCTTTTCATGCTCAAACGGTTCTTTTTAGATACTGTCTTTTCGGGGACACAGTCAATACAGCTTCCAGGATGGAGAGCAACGGGAAACGTGAGTACAAGTGATCTGGCTTATTTATGCAAAGGTTTTTAGCCGGCAAAATTCACATCTCCGTTGACGCGTATTCGATTTTGAGTCGAATTGGCGGCTACGATATCGAGTCTAGAGGAGAAGTGATCATCAAGGTGAGTGTGTGTGTGTGTGTTTGTCTCTTTTACTACGTTTTAGCTTCATTTAGCGAACTTCGTGAACCCAATTTTTCTGATGTTGATTGCTGTATCTAAAGAATATACCACTCAATTGTTTTAGGGTAAAGGAGTGATGGAAACGTATTGGTTGAATAGCCGGCTGTCTGAAAAGAGAATCAAGAGTGAATTGCCTCGTTTGATCTCAAGAAACTCTGCCACTCCACCGGTGGACATCGAGATGAGGAGGAGAGCAAGTAAAACAGACGACAGAATATCGAAAACACCGTATTAACACTTTCCTCTCTAGGACTAGGTGATCTTTAACGTGGTTTTGGGTGTTTTTGAAATGTTTAAGTTTATAAATGGATTACCTTGATTTGGTTTTCACCGTTTGCCTATTTTTTGGTTACTTCCATCTTGATTTTAGCATCTTTTATCTTGTTCTTTCTTTGCTTTCTGTTTTTATTGGGTTGGTGAATTGAAAACTGCGGGCTATTGTCATATGTGACAGTTTGAGCACTTTCTTCAAAAGGAACCCATTTTGGTCTCAATCGAAAAGTTGTAGAGAATAAAAAATGAAGCTTATATCCAAATTTTCAGAACGATTCAGAAACTGGTTTTCAAGAAATGCGAAATTTGCGAATTTTCACAAAACTTGCATTTTAAGCGAAACTACTAAGTGTATCTTTTTGGATATTTGGCTATAAGCCTAATTTTTGATTCTCTACAACTTTCCTATTGAGACCAAAATGGGTTTCTTTTGAAGAAAGTGCTCAAACTGGGACATCTCCAGTCCTCCATTTTTGAGTCTCACACTTGTCACACACACAAACCAAAATCCTACTACGAAAGAGGAATCCGCAAATTGCCTGTAAAATGGGCAGAAGTCGTCAATAATAATGGAAATTATTTCGAATGAATTCATGGTTTCATTTTGAATAAATTTTAGTTCAAAGCCCGGCAGTTCACCGGCAGTTTTCACTTCACCAACCCAATAGCATCTTTTATCTTGTTCTTTCTTTGCTTTCTGTTTTTATATTAAATTTTTGTGAAAAAAAAACGAATTTATTTACAGTGGCGTACCTCTTGACAAATCTCGACCGCATTTTTCTTTTCTCCAATTGCTTTGAGAATTCCCGTCAACTGTTCCATTGAGTACTCATTTTCACATTCAATTCGTGTTTTCTGAACGAATTTACAGTTGATCATTTGTTTACTTTCATAAACATTTTCATAAACATTTTCATATAAAACATTCATTCATAAATTCACTATTTGACAGTTTTGACAATACTATTGGACAGTTTTTGTGAGTCCTGATGTTTTTAGCCTATCATTTATAGACATTTATAGACATTTATAGATACAAATTGATTATTTTTCCTTAATCATTAAATTTTAAATCCATATTCTCTAGAAATCAACAAAGAAACGAACGTTTTCCGTCGCTTCACACCCAAGCAACATGAGCCCATGAATCTGCTCGGTGTTCAGGGTTTTAAGTTCTTTAATATTCATAAACTCATTCATGTCAACCTGAAAAAAAAAATATGAACTTAACACTTACGTACATAACAACTGTTAGGTAAATGTATAAGTTATTATAGACTTTTAACGTTATTTTTTTTAAAGTATTGGGTTGGTGAATTGAAAACTCCGGGACTTTGAACCAAAAATTTATTCGACATAAAACCATGAATTCATTCCAAATAATTTCCATTATTATTGACGACTTCTGCCCATTTTACAGGCAATTTGCGGATTCCTCTTTCGTAGTAGGATTTTGGTTTGTGTGTGAGACAAGTGTGAGACTCAAAAATGGAGGACTGGAGATGTCCCAGTTTGAGCACTTTCTTCAAAAGAAACCCATTTTGGTGTCAATAGAAAAGTTGTAGGGAATCAAAAATTAGGCTTATAGCCAAATTTCCAAAAAGATACACTTAGTAGTTTCGCTTAAAAATGCAAGTTTTGTCAAGAATTCGTAAATTTGGCATTTCTTGAAAACCAGTTTTTGAATCGTGCTGAAAATTTGGATATAAGCTTGATTTTTGATTCTCTACAACTTTTCCATTGATACCAAAATGGGTTTCTTTTGAAGAAAGTGCTCAAACTGTCACATATGACAATAGCCGGCAGTTTTCAATTCACCAACTCATTAAATAACAACTGTTAGGTAAATGTAAAAGTTATTACAGACTTTTAGCCTTATTTTTTTTTAACTAACTTCACATTCGGCACATGTGCTGATTTGTTCACCATTTATCCAGACCAATGCGATGCTAATGAATAAAAAACGAATGAACATTTGGAACAGTAAAAAACAGTTATGAGAAAAATTTGTTGGTAAAAACTGATCTATCTCTTCTTTATCAAGGCTTGGTTTTCAAGGTCATCTTTCTATCTTTGCAAAACTACGATTTCAAAGCTATAAATCTTGATCCCCTCAACACGAGTTTAAGAAAGGGTCTTTTATCTCTGTTGCTCTGGCAAAAATCAAGAGCGTGTAAGGGGATGACTCTTCTTTCAAAAGTACAAGAAATGCTGTTTCCACAAATTTAGAAATGGGGACCAAAAAATTTGTTCTATTTTGAAGATAAAGTGAAGCACACTTTTTTTGATCACTAAATTGAGCACAAGCATAACAAAGTCTAATCCCTATAAGGATCAGCTTGATCTCACTTCTCCCATTTCCTGGCAATGTTGTTTCTTCTCTTTAAAATGCTTAGCTTGAACTCGACTACTATCAGTGCCTTAAAACAAAATTGCCAGGAAATGGGAGAAGTAAGATCAAACTGATTCTTATAGGGATTAGACACTGATAGTAGTCGAGTCCAAGCTAACATTTTAAAGAGAAGAAACCACTGTCCTTCATAGTTTTGATGCCTGAATCTGGAGTGAATTTTGGAATCCTTTGTACAGCAAATCTCCAATTCCAGGATCTTTAAACAATCTCACTGCACCTCTGATTTGTGCCTTAAAACAACATTGCCTACTTCTCCCATTTCCTGGCATTTCCTGGCTTTAAAATGTTAGCTTGAACTCGACTACTATCAGTGCCTTAAAAAATATAATAAACAGATCAACACAGTTTTGAACCGTCTTCATTATTCGCTTTATAGTTTCCATATTTTTTCGTACATAACTTTATAAAACTTTTCATTGTGAGATGGAAAAAGCGGCAATTTGTGTAAAGCTATTGAAAAAATGCTATCAAATGAAGAGGTGTAGTGAGATTGGAATCCTGGAATTTTTAAAGATCCTGGAATTGGAGATTTGCTGTACAAAGGATTCCAAAATTCACTCCAGATTCAGGCACCAAAAAACTATGAAGAACAGGGATGTTTTTTTTGAGTTTTTAAACAACCCATAACCCCTTCTTCTCCCAGCTTTTACATATTTTTTTTGCCTTGACATATTCCTACGTATTTTTTTGACCTAAAAGGTCATTTGGGCCTAGAAAAGGCGAATTTGATGACCTCATCGCTTACAATGAAATGACCCGCATTTATCAATTTCTTTTTCTAGGTAAATATGTTTTTATTTTTTTCTATTATTGTTTTTCTTTGTGTAATACGAATAAAAAGATAGCAATATTAAAGTTTGAAACACCTATAAAGAGGGGAAATGGAGAGGCGAAATCAAGCAACCAGAAAAAGTAATAAGTCTTTCATAAAAATGCAAATTCTCGTCTACTCTCTCATTTCGTCGGCATTTTTGATTGGGTTTACGGTAAGTTATTTGAGTTGTTTATTAGTTGATTTTGGCTATTAGCCGAGGACAACGACGTTCCAATGATTTTCAATTAAATCTTTCCTTTCACTATCACTCAAAAAGAATATACTTTTAAACCAAATCAACTAAAACTAAAACCAATTTAAAACTTTTATGAGAATAGATGAATTCTTAATTTTTACATAGAAAACTTTATTGGTTCAAATCAAAAATGAAAAAAAATAAGCAATGTGCACTGTTTATAACCAATAAAGCTGCTTTAGTACGCTCAGACTCTTGATCCATCGCACCCAATCTGCTTGGTGTGCCCCGAGTGCACTGAGTGTAGTGGTCCATTGCCGGAACGAAAGAAACGAGACGTGGTCGGAGATGGGGCCTTTGAATCCACCACTGAAGCTCCAAATACTGAAGCTTCAACAACAACAACGTCAACCACAACTTCGGTAACAACAACAACTTCGACAGCCACAACAACAACTTCAACCACCGCAGTTCCATTGAGCCGAAAGAAACGAGACGTGGCCGGATGTGGGGCCTCTGAATCGACCATTGAAGCTTCAACCACCGAAGCTTTAACAACAGAAGCTTCAACAACAACAACTTCAACAGCCACAACTTCAACAACAAATTCAACAACAAGAATTCCAACTACAACTTCAACACCAACAACTTCAACCACAACTTCAATAACAACAACAACTTCAACAGCCACAACTTCAACCACCGCAGTTCCATTGAAGCGAAAGAAACGAGGCGTGGCCGGATGTGGGGTCTCTGAATCGATCTCTGAAGCTCCAAACACTGAAGCTTCAACAACAACAACTTCAACCACAACTTCAGTAACAACAACAACTTCAACAGCCACAACTTCAACAACAACTTCAACAACAACTTCAATAACAACAACCACAACTTCAACCACCACAGCTCCATTGAACCGAAAGAAACGAGGCATGGCCGGATATGGGGCCTCTGAATCGACCATTGAAGCTGCAACAACGACAACTTCAACAACAACAACCACAACTTCAACCACCGCAGCTCCATTGAATCGAAAGAGACGAGACGCCGATAAAGTTGAGGCGACCCTTGACCCATCAAACCCAATCTGTCTGATGTGCCCATCATGCATCGAGTGTTCTGGCAATGTTTTGAACCGAAAGAGACGCGATGTGGAAGGAGCCTCTGATTTGACCACCGAAGTCCCAATCTGCGCTGCTCAATCGGATTGTCCCGATGGACAGGTGAAAATGCACATCTAATATTCTCTCTTTCAAGTTAAAAGCCATAGAAACAATATCTTGACCTCTCGCTTTTGATAGCAAATTCAACCTTACGGGGTTCAAATTCCGGGTTCTAAAAGAATCTCTGACTTGTACTCGACTACTATCAGTGCCTTAAAACATATAATAAAAGCTTTCGAAAGCAGCTTAGAAAGCTTAAAGTTTAAAATTTGTGATTATGTATAAAATTTATATTTAAACAAGACCCAGAGATGTGCAATAGAGCAAGTATAATTTTGAGAAGAAAAGGAAGATGTAAAGAATGCAAAACATAGCTGACCTTCTCCCAATTTCATTTTTGTTTCCATTTTAGCATTGCTGTTCCCGTCCTTGTCCACGAATTGCTGGTTCCAAGTGCTTGTCGCCATTGTTCAGGGTTTGTTTTAATAAAAAAAAAGCAACTCTATACATTTATCCCCCAACAATTCCACTATTATCTCGTAGTGATCCATTTCAATGCGATCTTTACACTAAATATTGGGTTGGTGAATTGAAAACTGAGGGGGACTTTGAACTAAAATTTATTCAACATAAAACCATGAATTCATTCGAAATAATTTCCATTATTATTGACGACTTCTGCCCATTTTACAGGCAATTTGCGGATTCCTCTTTCGTAGTAGGATTTTGGTTTGTGTGTGTGACAAGTGTCAAAAATGGAGCTCGGAGATGTCCCAGTTTGAGCATTTGAGCACTTTCTTCAAAAGAAACCCATTTTGGTGTCAATAGAAAAGTTGTAGAGAATCAAAAATGAGGCTTATAGCCAAATTTCCAAAAAGATACACTTAGTAGTTTCGCTTAAAATGCAAGTTTTGTGAAAATTCGTAAATTTTGCATTTCTTGAAAACCAGTTTTTGAATCGTTCTGAAAATTTGGATATAAGCTTGATTTTTGATTCTCTACAACTTTTCCATCGACACCAAAATGGGTTTCTTTTGAAGAAAGTGCTCAAACTGTCACATATGATAATAGCCCACAGTTTTCAATTCACCAACCCAATATTTGTAAGAGCTTTCTGATTTGATTTGAGGAAAAGGTATAAAGTTGAGAATTTGAAAGAAAGAAAGCAAGATTGTTGCTTAAATGTTTTTGCACTAAATAGAATAAAGTGCATCGTAGATATATCAATTACCTGGACAGAGGAAAAAAATTTCAGCGCTTCGGCACCTGTGAAACCGAATGTGCCCCAGGACAGAGCCCTATCGGTATTCCAAACAAACCAATTATTCAATAAGTTGAATCATATATTTTGCCACAACCAAAGCGAATCCTTTTTCAAATAAATATTGAAGCATTCATTGAGTTTTTAACATCGAACAATCTATCTTTTTATGTGCTCGACATAGTGCAATCATTCAAATGTATTAATTAAGTGAATCTTTCTAGCAGGGTTGCTCATGTAGGGCTTGATAAGGCTTGGCTTTTCTTAAAAACTACACAATGAAAAGTTTTGAAAATTCATAGGCTGCTTTAGCAAAGGCGGATAGATCGTTTTGCATTTGTTTCTTTCTATTTCATTTCATTTGCTCCTTGCTCAGGTCCCCTTTTTGGGATGGGACTTGATAGCTTGATAGGTGTAGCTATAGAGGCAATTCGGACTGCCACCAACAGCAAGACTGCACTTTGATTTTTGCTTCTCATCTAACTTGGATCGGAACTGAGTTTCCCCCGAAAATGAAGCCAGCGTTATCGGACATTTGCTACTCGCTGCGCTCTTTTTGCCATTCTAACTTTGAGCCTAAATTTCTTGGTGTTGGGCTGTCCAGTTTAAATAGTTTAAATAATTTAGTTGAAAAAGACTTGGCGCATCCAATGATACCAAAAATATTTAAATTGCACAACCCAGCTCCAAGATATTTGAGCTCAAAATTAGATTGTCAATGGCAAAATGGCCGGGGCGTTGTCAAATGTCCTACAATCCTTTTTAAAGCCATTGACAAACTTTAAAACTTATATTTTCGATAAAGAGTGGTTTGAAAGTAGACTTCGGAAAATAAAACTTAACCAAAACCAAAACCACCAAAACCAAAACCAAAACAAACCAAAACCAAAACCAAAACCAAAACCAAAACCAAAACCAAAACCAAAACCAAAACCAAAACTAACCAAAACTCGCCAATATCTCGCGATTGGGAGGAGCTAGCGAAAATCTGTTTGCAGATTTGAAATCAGCGTCCAAAAATCTATCCCATAGGCTATTTTTTGTTTCGAAATTTCGAGGTCGTGTTTTGGTCCTTTTTTCGGCCGCGAGATTTTGGGAGTGAGAAAAAGTGAAAGGCAAATTTGCATTTTACAATTTAAAATTAAAACATTAAATTAAAACATTAAAATTTGCATTTTACAATTTTAAATTTACATGTTAATTTATATGCAAATTGAGTTTTGGTCTGTTTTGGTTTTAGTTTTGTTTGCCGAACTCTATTTGAAAGTTTGGTAAAAGACGAAGGAATATGTATTAATAAGCATTTGGATCAATGTGCAACGGTTGAATCTCATCAGCACGAAACCACAAAGCAATCTCTTTCTTGGCGGCCTCAGCCGAGTCCGAGCCGTGGCACACGTTTTGACGGTTCTGAAATCTCAAAAATCAACATTTTTTTTGGTTTTTCTCTTGTGTCTTATGTTAAACGCAATTTTAGCTATAACTTTGGTGCAAAAAAGCAACAACATTAATAATAAATGAATCATTAATAACACAGTTCAATGAACCCCCAAAAACATGGCTCTTTACACTTGGCCGCCAAAGGTTAAATTCGATTTTATGCCCTCACCAATTTCTATTTTGCACTCGATTCTGTCGCATTTTTCTCCAGCTTAGCCAAAATTGAATTCTTTTCTACTTCCTCGCATGCTTTCGCCGTGCTTTTCAATTTCTTGTGAGCGCCTTCCACAACATTAAAGATAAATCTTATAAAATTTATCATTTTCTATTAACAAAAGCTATTCTCAACTTATTTTTTGTAAAAGAACTCTGGAGAAGCTCCAAAACATTGTTTCTTTTTAATTTTATTGGTTGGCTTTGAAGCAAACTTTTGGATGTGATCTACGGAGGGATTGTTCAACAGGGTAGCTGAGATTCGCCGAGTCTCGAGCCATTGAAGTTCCAAAGGACTCACCCAATTACACAAGTCAAGACCGCTTTTATAGAAAAATAAGACTCACATGAATAGCAAAATCGCCGCGAATCGAGCCGGGCGGTGATGTGACGGTGTGATTCGACCAGTTTGGGCTCACTAGAGAAACTTTAGTTCAATATCTTTTTGAAAAAAGTGCAATAGCCAACCTGGAGACGGGTTCTTTTCGGAGGGATGCCCGACAAGCATGATTCGTGCCTGATTGGCCACATCGAATCCCTGCCAAACCATCGCCACAACGGGCCCCGATTGCATGTAGGCGAGCATCTCCTCGTAGTAGGGTAAACCCTTGTGATCCCAGTAATTTAGCTCCAATTGCCCTAGTGTTGCTGATAGCTGGAATGAGAGTCTAGAATCAATGATAGCATTCGGTTACCATTTTTATTGCGACAATTTTGTAGCCACGGTCCTCGAAACGTTGAATGATTCGACCGGTCAATCCCCTCCTCACTCCATCCGGTTTCACGACAATTAGCGTCTGCTCATTGCTTGCTTTTCTGAATAATAAAATAAGAAAAGCTTGAAAAATTCATTCGAAAAATAACCCACTCAAAATCGATTGGAGCTGCACAAATAACAACAGCTAAAAGCAACAAAACCATAAAATCTTTCATTTTTAACGAAAAAACTTTTGTTTTCTGTTTATATGAGGTTTTTTGAGAAAACATTTCTCGTGAAAACGTGATATACTCAACGAATCATGCCTGTGATGAAATCTTTTTTTTCTCTTTGACTTGACCTAGATCAACGGTTTTCTTTTAAGAGCTAGAACAATATTTCAAAGGCATCGAAGCGGCAAGCAATCAAATTTTTGAAAAAATCAAACGCCGGCATCGAACCGGGGACCCAAAAATCGATATTTTTGCAAATTTTCATAAAGTTCAGTTGTGTTATTAACGAGAAACAAGTTGTGTACCACTTTTCGAGTTCAGCAGAACCATGAGCGATGTAGAATCTGAAATACTTAATTTAATGAATAGCTAAAGAAGAAGCTAGCAATTTACTTTATTGATAGAACCGAGATCATTTTTTTGTTGAGCAGATTGACACAATTGACATGATAAGAACAGGATCTTTCCGTAATCTAGCCGCACAAATAAAAGAAGCTAAAAACAAGCAAACTATTAGGTTGTCCGGAAATAAATGAGTGTTTTGTATTGTTTATTATTTGAGTACATTTTTCTCAATAAAGTATGCTCTGTACCTTGTAATGTTATATACCATTAGAAAGCTGAGTTCGCGCTCTCTTTAACCATGCTTTTAAATTTTGTTAAATATAAAATTTTTTGCGAATTTTAAGCTTCGTCGTTTTAGATGTCCGAAACCAACTTTCGCCAGATTTTCTTTTATGAGTTCAAACTCGGTCGCAATGCAGCTGAAACGGCTCGTAACATTAACGAAGTTTGGGGCCAAGGCAGTGTCGGCGAGTCAACAGTGCGAACTTGGTTTCGAAAATTCCGAGGTGGTGATTTTGATCTCGAAGATCAAGAAGGCCGTGGCCGTCCTGTTGAACTCGATGACGACGAACTGAAGTCCCTGGTGGAAGCAAATTCACGTACCACTATTCGAGAGCTTGCGGAGGAGCTTGGCGTGGACAAGACGACCATTTCTGACCACTTGAAATTGGAAAGTCAAAAAAAGCTCGATAAATGGGTGCCGTACGAATTGAACGAAAATCAAAGAAAATCGTCGTTTTGAGGTGTCGTCTGCTCTTCTTCAGCGCAACAAAAACGACCCATTTCTCGACCGGATCGTAACGTGTGATGAAAAGTGGATCCTCTACGACAATCGGGGACGTTCCGCTCAGTGGTTGGACGCCGGAGAGGCTCCACAACACTTTCCAAAGCCAAATTTGCACCAAAAGAAGGTTATGGTGACTGTTTGGTGGTCCGCAGCTGGTCTCATCCATCACAGCTTTCTGAATCCGGGCGAAACGATTACGGCAAAGAAGTACTGCCAACAAATCGACGAAATGCACCAGAAATTGCGGTGAATGTGCCCGGTATTGGTCAACAGAAAAGGTCCAATTCTTCTCCACGACAACGCTCGTCCGCACGCCGCATAACCGACCCTGCAAAAGCTGAACGAACTGAGCTACGAAACTTTGCCCGCCATATTCGCCCGCCATATTCGCCGGACCTCTCGCCTACCGACTACCACTTTTTCAAGCACCTCGACAACTTTCTCTGGGAGAAATGCTTCAAAACTCAAGACGATGCCAAAAACGCCTTCGCCGACTTTATCGCCACCAGACTTCTATGCTACCGGCATAAATAAACTTGTATCTCGTTGGCAAGAATGTGTTAATTGTAATGGTTCGTATTTCGCTTAATAAAGTTTTGTTTGGATCAAGTTATGGTATTTTAAATATTCAAGTTGAAAACGCTCATTTATTTCCGGACAACCTAATACAAAACTTTTCATTTTTCTCGAAAAAAAAACTTTTCTTTTCTGTTTACACAAGGTTTTATTGAGAGAAAAGTTTCCTAAAAAAAGAAAATTTTCCTAAAAACGTGATATACTCAGCGAATGATGCGATGAAATGTTTTTTTTTGGCTCCTTTTGATTGACCTTGATGGTTTCGTCAACGGTTTTATTTGTCAACAATATTTGTTAAGGCAATCAAATTTTTGAAAAGCCAGAGAACTGGAGACCGAAAAATACATATTCTTGTAGATTTTCATAAATTTAATTTGTGTTATGAATGAGAAAGAAGTTTTGTACCACTTTTCGAGTTCAGCAAAAGTATGAGCGCTAAAAAGACTTGTAGAATCCGAAATAACTCATTTAATGAATAGTTAAAGAAGAAACTAATGTTATATTTCGTTGTTAAGCAAAAATTTACACAATTCTTTGCAAGACAAGAACAAGATCTTTTCGTAAACCCATTTCCTTTCCATAAATCAATCTTTCCGTAAACCTGAATCGTGCTCATTTATCAGCAGAGGGCGTCTTTGATAGAAAGATTTGTCATTTGCATATCTCATCGCATATCTAATCGCAAAACAATGCTCTTTCTTTTGCTATTTTTGTTTCTCGACCAAGTTTTGATGATTTTCGGTGTTGTTCCGCTGAGGATCCCACACGGCCTCTCGGAATCGGTTCGTTATCGTCTAAGTTAACGTTTTGTAGATGTAAATCTTTTCAAATATGAAAAATTTTCATTTTCCGCACCTATCTTTCCTTGGAAAACCATTAAAAATCATCGAAACTAGCATTCAAGAGAGCTTTATAGTCTCGAGTTGAATCTGAGGATGACATGAGCAATCGTCGATCAGCAACAGAATCTTCTTTTTTGCCCAGTTTGTGATCCCAGCTTCTGAGAAACTTAACGACCACAAATAATTGAATATGTGCTGTCATGTGCTTATATTACACGAAACCATATTTATGCAACGTTCTTTTTTTTGAACTTTTTTCATCGGCTTAAGTTGAGCACATCGAAAACACTCTACAGTGACACTCTACACTCTACTCTACCGTATCTACACTCTGATACACTCTGATCACATATTCACAAGACAAAATATCTAACACAGCAAGCAAATGAACTAAATAAAAAGTCAAACTAGTCAGCAAAACTCATGTCAAATGATCAAAGAAATAAAATGTCTGAAAACTTTAGGCAGGTATTGGAGTTTGAATGTTCTCGAATTCTTCTTTTTCCTTTTCTTTTAACGACGCCGCGCTGAAGATCGGGATCCATCGCCGTCTGAAGTGTTTAAATTGAATGGATACTCTCCACAAAATATTTGGACTCGAAAACACAAACCCATTTGCATTCCAATTGAGCTTTAACAAAATATCCACATCGTCCTTCCCATTCGTGACTCGAATCTTGAAGTAGGGCCATTCAGCAGCATATTTTTGTTTTCTCTAAAACAAGTTTTTTTCTTTGAATTTTTAATGATTTTGAAAGCATTAATTGTTTTGTTTTTCATATTCTGGTGCTTCTAGCATTTTCCATACCATCTTCTTCAACCACATGGCAGCACGAGGAGGGCGAAAAGTGATTGCTATCGGCTCTCCCTCTTCGTTGATGGGGAACGCTTCCTGGAATGATTCGGTGCCTGATTAAGCCTTATAAGGAATTCTATACTATACCTGTGCACCCCATTCCCTCATAAAAAAGTTCCTAATATCTGTTTTAAGGTGCGACTTACCTTTTCCGGATTGAGCTCATAGTCTCTCAAAACGGCCATCCGGACTCCCTTTTTGAGTGGGGCTCGTTTGACGAAACGCGCCACGAGGCTCTCGCCGGCCACGGGAACCAGGTCGAACATCAACAAACTTTGATCAGAACGGATATCTAAAAACCGCTTGCAGCCGAGATGTTATTCGAAAATGAAAGAGACTTACTAACAGCCCGCAGGGATTCATTGATGAACTGATCCTTGAATAGTTTGCAGTTTCCATTTTTGAAGTGAAAACCACCGAAGAATGGACGTCGATCGACGAAACGCGGAAGCCAATGGGCTCTAAAACCACGGTTGCAAATTAGACTTTTCAAACTTCTATTACCTCGTTTTATTCCATTCGAACACGAGCCAAATCGTCTGCGACTTGATCTCGAACTCAATCAGGGGGTAGCACCCTTTGTCGTAGCGCTGAAAGTACAGCGTCTTCCTTACGATTAATACGTAGACCCTACTAAATAAGTCGTAACTGAATGACTATTCGACGTCTTAAGAATCTTGGAAACTATGAATATTCATTCAAAAATGAAATCAACTTACTTTAGAGCATGCTCCAAAGAACCCCATGGCCTTCTTGTGCCCAAATCCGATAGTCACGAGCCCGGTGATGGAGAACGTGTGGGAAGACTAAAAATTCTTCAGATAAGGATGCGACATACAATACAAAACTACCCTACGGCCGTTGATGTTGATTCCTGGAGCTTCCCACTTTACAGGTTTGATCCGCACTTTTGCTCCTTGTAGATCCAAAGTTTCAAAGAAGAATTTTTTTCCCACAAATTGCAGATCTGAAATAAAGGCTCCCAGTTAGTTTTTGATGGTTTTAACAAACTTTTGAATTCAAAGTCTTTTTCATCTTTGCATTGGTCAAACCGGTCATCGAGCTTCATCCTAAGGCGAGTAGGTGTGTTGGTGTGTTGTGGTGCATTCTTGTTTTTAATTTTGGGTTCGGCAAGGATACTCCTCGAAGATGCAGTGCTGACTTGAAGTTTCTTCTCGAACTCCTCGCCGAGGGCATCGCATTCATCGCCACTACTTTTGTCTCTATCAACCTAAAAATTTTCTTGAAAACGAAAGCACATTGCTTACAGTAAGAGCTATCAAAACGTATATTACTTTCTATGAAGGTTAATCCTTCAAGTACCTCTCTTTTCGCCTTTGGATGATATCTTCCGAGATCGAACTTCTTGTTTCCTTTGATAAACATCTTGACTTCTGAAAAATTAAGGAATTTCGAAAATCAAATTACGAAAAGGAAAACTACAATAAAGAATAAGCAGAAATTCGTTACTAGAGTTTTTAAATGTTTCGAAATTGATAAGTGATAAGGCTGATAGCTGCGATGAACCCATTACGTAAATGAGCCCATTTATAACTTTAATTAACCTCGCATAAGCCTTTTTCCCTCTCTCAGTCTTCTTTCTTCTATTTTAGCTCCCGTGAGGCATGACTTATGCCAGGAAAATGGAGGCCTGCAAGCTTATCTAGCCTTTTTTCACTCTCCCAGTCTTCTTTCTTCTAGTTTATCTCCCGTGAGGCATGAATTCCCTTCACAAACGCTGGCCACAGTGTAGCGTAATGAAGCCAATGTGTGAAGAAATAGTTGCCCGACACATTGAAAACAGTTCTCACGTGATCCCTTAATTGCGGGCCTATTAAAAGAAATTCATAGACAAAGATTTGTCAAGATGCTATAACGCTGATCCCATTTCTCAGTGTAGCACACCGAAATCAATTCGTTAAATGGATTGGGGGAACTTTTCAAAGTATAGAGCTAGTCAAGAACACAATGGCTGAGCAGTTTTAGAGGCCGGGAAAAGTTTCTCTTTTAAAGGTTTTAATTTTCAACCCAGATAAAGACCAATAACTGCTAACAATTTTAAAGCTCGTGTAAGCTGATTTCTTCCGCGGCTTAAGACAACGACTGACTTTCCCACAAGGGAAGTCTGACTCACCTTTAAGAAATAACGCACTTTGTTACGGGAAGGCGTCTGCTAGGATTTTTCTCAAGTTTTGAAAATATGAGCATAAGCTTTGCAGAAAAAACAACGGTGTAGCCAGTTTGGCAAGCAGAATGCAAATTGTCATCCTTTAACGTTTTATACTCAAACGGTCCTTTTTAGATACTGTGTTTTACAGTCAATACAGCTTCCAGGATGGAGAGCAACGGGAACCATGAGTACAAGTGATCTGGCTTATTTATGCAAAGATTTTTAGCCGGCAAACTTCACACTGTCCGTTGTGTCGTTTTTGTGTCGAATTAGCAGCTACGATATCGAGTCTAGAGGAGAAGTGACATCAAAGTGAGTGAGAGGAGGGTAAAGAAGAGTCTTCGTTTCTCTGTTGGCTTAGCTTAATTTAGCGAACTTCATGAGCCCAATTTTCCTGATCTTAATTGCTGTATTCAAAGAATACACTATTGTAAAGTTATACAACTCGATTGTTTTAGGGTAAAGGAGTGATGGAAACGTATTGGTTGAATAGCCGGCCGTCTGAAATGAGAATCAAGAGTGAATCGCCTCGTTTGACCTCAAGAAACTCTGATCTTTGACGTGGTTTTGGGTGCTGTTGAAATGTTGAAGTTTATAAATGATTAGCTTGGTTTGGTTTTCACCGTTTGTACTTGAATAAAGATACCGTAAATGCTGTGTTAGAATGACACCCTCTAATAGAATGACATCCCCCTGGACTGATAATATAAGTGATCATCATTGTCTAGATACGCTATAATGGGTTTTCATGTTAATACATTTTGAATTAAAAATATTAAAAAGAATTGTTTTATATATGTAAAGGCTTTCTGATTTGATTTGATGAAAAGGTTGAAAATCTGAAAGAAAGAAAGCAAGATTAATGCTTAAATATTTATTACAATAATGTAATCTAAAAGTAGAAAGGGCAAAGCAATGAAGGATCATTTGAAAACACTCAGTCAGATCACATTGTCCTCATCTTTTGTCGTTTCTTCTTCGTGATAATAGTTTTTACTGAAATCATCAATGTGCAAAATCTTTTTTTGTCAAAAATTGACCTGAAATGCAAATATCCATATCGTGTGGAATTGGCTTCCATTTGCCGATAAAATTCACGTTTTATTCCCGAGAATTCCGGTCGTTTCATCGGCTCTTCTGACCAGCATTCTTCAATAATCTTTTTACTGAAACTTAAATAAAACTAAATTCACATTTAACAAAAACAAACATCCAATCTGGAGTCGACTCGGGTATTTCCAAACGATTTCCATTTCTCAAAAATGGAAGAATTTCTTGATGAGAAAATGATTCGAATGGAGATTTCCCAAAAGAATACATTTCCCACAAAACAACGCCGAATGACCAACTGAAAAAAGAAAGAAAATGGTTTAAGGAAAAAAGAATTCAAATTCAACTTCTGAATTGAACTCGATTTCAAATTGAGGTCAGATTGAGATGATGGGTCTGGGTTGGAAAGCACCCATCTCCTTGTCTACTGGCCATTTTGAGTTCAACCACTGAACTACTGGCAAGAACATCCATCTTGGGGGAAAAAAGAATAATTCTCAAAGAAAAAAAGAGTGACTTGACTAAAGAAATGTATATGGAAGGATTTGAGTTGTGTAGAGGTCGGCGAATCGAGGCACCCATCTTCTTGCTTTCAGGGCTTTTTGATTAAACTGTCCTGCTGGAGGGCTTTATATTTGTATACTTTGATGACTACTTCTAACTGATATTTGCAGAGAAAACATAAAACTGATCCCTATTCTGTGCTCCTTCATCATTACCAAGTCTTTAGGTGCGTAGTGCGGAATAAAAGCAGAAAAAACAAAGTTCCATTTGTTAACAAGGAGTGAACTCGAAAAGTGCAAGCTATTTTAGTAGTTACCATATTTACTCTATTAGTACTGTGCAGTACTATTTTTTCGTGACGGCTCGGACCGCAATATTCTTAGAGGGGCAGCACTATTAAAGGTGCAGTACTAATAGAGTAAGTACGGTATTTCAATTCCACTTACACATCACTTTTCTCAGAGAATCTCCCCCATTCTATCGATTCGGGAGCCATCCATTTTAGGGGTAATTTCCCCTCTTTTGATTCATATTCTTCTTCTGCTTTAGCATAACAACAAAGGCCAAAATCGGATAACTAAAAGTGTAAAATACTCTATTAAATAATGAATTTGAAATTACCTTAACCATTTTTCTTTTTGTTACCAAAACATTTCTCGCAGCGACATCTCGATGAATGATTTTCTTTCCGGACAAAAAGGCCTAGAAAATAAAAATTAAGAACAAATTCATTCTGAAAGCATCAGAAAGTGATTTCATGAAAAGCATTATAGGTTGCAAAAATATCTCTTTCAAAACTCACCAAAGCGTCACTCAATTGCCATCCAATAGGCACAAAATCGTCGAGTTCCAGAGAACCTTCCTGAAAAATTTCCAATTACATAAAGAATAGATGTGAGCGCCGCTAGCTAAATTCTCAGTCCAGTCAATGAGCTATATTTTCACTGATTCAATCCACTGGATGTAGCAAATCTACTGGAATGCCTTGAGTGACTATAAATAGCTTGTCTGGCATTTTCATATTTGTTCTACACTGCAACGCAGCTCACTAAACCTCAGTCCAGTCAGTCAGGCCTTGAGCTGAATTTTCGCTGAACTGAATCACAATTCAGTCCATTCAATGAACTGAACTGAACCATCCTGAGCCAGCAGATGTACTGAATCTATTGGAATGACTGGACCGGGCTGACTACGAGTCGCAAGTCTAGTATTTTCATGTTTATTCAACTAGTGTCTTACCTTTACTGATTCATCTGATATTTTCCCTTCTTCTTTTGGCTTTTCTTTCTTCATTTTCCAAATGAGACCCAATAAATCGCCGAATTCACAAAGTTCAGTGACAATCAGGGAAAATGATGGATTGGTTGAACAGGCCAGAAGTGATAGAATGTGTGGGTGATATTCGAGTCGTTTCATAAAATCGATTTCCAGTAAAAATGATCGCCTGAATTTAGTTTTTGATGTTAAACTAGTTAGCTTTTTCACAAACTTTTCAGCTTTTGTCGCATTTTCATGAGCCACTTTCACGGCCACATCATTTCCGTCATTTGAAAGGAAAAATGAGAGCTTAAAGACACGTAAATTGTTAGATAAATGAATACTTATATCGTTTACAGTTTATTTTTACTTGTAATGATGGATTTATTGTTGCCACTGGTGGGATTCCTTTCAAATATCCTTTATGGACAATTGCATAAGCTCCAGCGCCCAAAGTTTCATCGAAAATCTTTAAATTTGCGGACGAAACTTCCCATTTGTCAACAAATCTAAAGTTTTTTTTGTTTTGTTGATTTCAGCCAAGACGACAGCCAGAATGCATCAAACAAATTGTGCCTTGTTAACTTAAGATCACGAAAAACGATTCTAAATCATGCTTATAGGCTCAAAACTGGACACGAAACTAAAAGCTTGAGGACTGCAAAATCGATCTGAGCTAGAGTGTGCTCCTCGCGGTTAAACAATTAACAAAATAAATTGGCATGACTGTTTTTCTAGTCGATTAATGGTCGGTTGAAGCGACGGTTAAACAAATTGATTTTTGCAAATGTTTTCGAATACACATTGCTACAAGAATTTTTATGATTCATGCTTTTTTTATTTTAACTTTGTTCTTTATCAAATAAAAATATTTAAATTTGCCCACGAAACTTCCCATTTGTCAATAAATCTAAAAGCACATAATTATTGATACAAAACAGAGCCGAATTCAACGGAAAAGTCGAAAATTTATGTGAGAAAGTGGGAATTTCCTTTAACCATTAAACACTTACGTTTTCTTCGTCGAAAGTCCTCTCAACATAGCATTTTTAAGGAAACGATTCTCAATTTTTGGTATATAATTTAAAATTTTACAAATCATTTGCTACCGAATTGAACACTTGCTCGATTTTCTCAGCAAACGGATTTTTCTGCGATAAAAGGAAACGAATGAATAATCTGAAAATCCAACATTTTCAGATTTCCTTTTGGATAAGGCTTCAAAACGAAAAAACCTTTTAATTTTATGTACTTATTTGATGTATGTATCTTACTAAGTGCTCACCGTGAATTCATTCCAAAAACACAGAAAATAACTAAAACAACGAGACAAACGAATGGCACCGATACGGCCACAATCAAAACCCAAGATTTCCTTCTGGATTTTGTTGTCCCATCATCATTTATCGATTTCTCAACATTATCGATGTGTATCCACAGAAGAGCTCCAGCATTTTCGTGTACCTTATCTGGATTCCAGTTCACACTCATTTTGGTCACTTTTTCATAAGTGAAATTTATAGAAAGTGAATAATTGTCAGAAGGTTTCCAACTAAAGATTATTGGTGAATCTTTGAAATAAAAAAGTGATTTCACGTTGTGTTCGGTAGGGTTTCATTTTGGAAACTCTGAAAATCGATTGAAATAATTCCACCATTTAGAGAAACAATTTCGATACGAATATGCCCAGATCTGAAATGCCAAAATAATCAAATTTATCTTTTCAACCAACCACAGCCTAAATTGTGAGTCAAAATGCGATTGAAATCAAAAGATTGCGAGGAATCAAGATATCCCGGAGAATCGATCATTACAATGCCCTCTTGACAGACGTTTTGTTCGATAACTCGTTCTAAAATCGAGAAAGATCTTTGGGCTGTAGATGTCTCAATGTAAGATTAGTGAAAGCGATAGTTTTCTAATGTGAGGAAAAGGGGAGATAGTTCATTGCCCGGTCTCCTCTACAGTGTCATCGTCTCGACTAATGCACTTTCTAAAAGTCATCTATTTTCCAAAACTAGCCAAATTAATAATACTCATTCAAATCAATTGTATTGCATTGTTCCATGAAATGAATCAAAAATTCGGTTATTGTATGTATTTTCGTGACTTGATCATTACAATGCCCTCTTGACAGACGTTTCGTTCGATAACTCGTTCTAAAATTATTGAAGATCTTTGGGAGCCTTTGCTGTCCTTTGGCCAACTGCCCTTTGATGGGTTCATACTGGAACTAGCAAAAATTTAGCGGTGCAGGGATTCGAACCCGAGTCTGCTGGATTACCGGTCGAATCTGGAAGATTTTGCCTCAAACTCTCGATATTTTCCGGTTATCTCTCCCAAATTCAGCGTCTTTTTGTAGTTGTTATGCCATTTTCCGCAATAAATGCAAATTTTGACTCTTAGCAAAGTTGTCTTTTGAAGAGAGCGTTAGTCGAGAGAAACGCATTCTCGTGACCAGAAGCAATTAAGATTCCTCCCCATATTCATTGTCTTCTTCATTCTAAATGCCGAAATCTCTCCCCAATCCGATCCCCACATTCTACTCTCGAAATAGGATCCAGATTTGCTTTTATACTTCATTTTTTCTTTGAAAAGTTTCATTACGATTTTTCACACTGAATTCTGTGGATGAAATGACAATTGTTGGCGAACATCCGGCAGGAATAAATAAACTGTAAATTCGATTTTCGAGATATTGTTCAATGAATGGATGATTTTCGCTGAAAAAAGTAATATTAAAAATATAAAACTTTTGAAGAAACGAACTAAAAAGTGAACAGAAAACGACTGCTTTCATTTGTTTCGGTTGTCGATTGTGGGGACGAAATGAAAAGATCATATTTACATTCGATTCCATTGCTTTCGTTTGACTGAAACTTGGCAAAATTATATGATTATTTGGATAAAAAATGGAAAATATAATAAAAACACAAACAGATTGTAATTTCTCGAAAATGTGTACAACATCTTCTTCTTCTCGAAACGCCAAAACGACCCAAATCTCTTTTTCGGAAACGTCAATTGTCACTTCGGGCAATCCATTTGGAAGAGCTTTATAGATTGTTGTGTTTTCTGAAAATGATTAGTGTTTTCAAAGTAATAATCAATTATATTCTGTTTCTACCTTCAAGAAATCTATCAGCTTTGATCAGAAAAGCCGCATTTTTGGCGAGTTCTTGATCTTCCCCTCTTTCCAGAACATTCCAATACAACCAAAACTTTGAATTTGTCCAATTTTTTGTCAATTCCACTTGGCAACTAATAACAGAGGAAGAAGAATTGATCGAGAAAGAGGAAAAACTAAAATATTGTTTATTTATTACCTTCTTTAGTTGATTTTAAAGATAACCTGATCTCACATTCATCCCATTCAATTGCTTTGTTTAATCCATTTGAAAATGGGACTCCAACTGATGTCAAGCAATTCTAAACTTTAAATAAAATACCTTTTTACAAAATTCTACAAACCATTTCACTATCCGAACAATAAAAAGCAAATTCGAGCGATATCCGACAATCGGCACATTTCTCGAAACAAATCGAACCCGGCGTGGGCATAGCTAAACGTCATTTGTTACAGCCCTCAATAAAATTGAATCTTTAGAATATTCTGCCTTAAATCATAATCGTATACTAAAAATAGGCATAGCTAAGCGTCATTTGTTATTTTTACAAGTAAAATCGAGTTCTTGACATCTGAATGTATGCACTTTTAGTTGGTTTATAGCTTCTAAACTATGTAGACAAAAACGTGTCTCAATGTGGATGTGAATGAGTGGATTGTGAGTGTATAGAATCTTTTGCAAAGTACAATCTACTGGGTTGGTGGATTGAAAACTGCGGGCTATTGTCATATGTCACAGTTTGAATACTTTCTTCAAAAGAAACCCATTTTGGTGTCAATGGAAAACTTGTAGAGAATCAAAAATAAAGCTTATATCCAAATTTTCAGAATGATTCAAAAACTGGTTTTCAAGAAATGCGAAATTTACAAATTTTTGACAAAACTTGCATTTTAAGCTAAACTACTAAGTGTATCTTTTTGGAAATTTGGATATAAGCCTCATTTTTGATTCTCTACAACTTTTCTATTGACACCAAAATGAGTTTCTTTTGAAGAAAGTGCTCAAACTGGCACATCTCCAGTCCTCCATTTTTGAGTCTCACACTTGTCTCACACACAAACCAAAATCCTACTACGAAAGGGGGATCCGCAAACTGCCCGTAAAATGGGCAGAAGTCGTCAATAATAATGGAAATTATTTGGAATGAACTGATGGTTTTATGTTGAATAAATTTTAGTTCAAAGTCGGGCAGTTTTCAATTCACCAACCCAATAGATAAGCTTTATACAAATTTTCATATCAAGGCACATGAACCAATCGTATGAATGAAATGTGAAACCTGCAAGCGAGTAGAGCTTATAAGCATGAAATGATAGAGTCGGTGAATCGGCATCCAATGAATAGGTGAATTGACAGGATGGAATCTCCTGGACCACTGCCAGAAAACCCGTTTGAGCTATGGTCCAACTCATATCATCAATGGGATACCAGATAACCTAGAAGCAATCAATAATTGTTCCGCAAAAAAAAATCACAAAAATAGGTAGCCTCTATACTTGTTTCATTTTATACTTGTTAAAAAAGCTTACCCTCAAACAAAATATATTTTCATAGTAGACTGGGTGATCGGAAACATCCGTGTAACTAAAAAAGCGAAACCCTCGTATCAAAAATTCCCCAACAGCTACCTAGCTTATTTTTGATTATTTAGTTTTTCTGAAAAGTACATTTGCTTCAGAATTGAACGTCTCTAGAAAAAAAATTGATTGTAAAAGTCGCTTTTCCACGCATATCTCAAAATGGCAGGAGCTCGAGGCAAACCGTTTTCAGAGTTCAAATCAACACCATTGAAATCACACAAAAAATACTTTCTAACTTTCTTAAATGCATTTGGAAGCTCTTTTGAAGTGAGATTAGATTTTTGTCACAGCTTCAAAAGCAAAAAGTATTTTAACAACAGCTTTAGTGCTGTGTTTTTTAGTGTGGAATTAAAACCGTTCACGGTCTGGCAACAGACTTAAGACTGGCAACTTTTAGGGGTGAGCTTATAGTGTTTTTTTTCTTCACCAGTGTAAAGCAGACAAAAGAAAACAAACTTAGCAATCGCTTTTGTTGAATTTACACACGATTCGATGCTATTGGCATAAGTGAAAAGTCGAGCCATTCCATTGGACATTTTGATGAATTCAACTCCAAATGCGACACTTGAAGTTGCCTGCAATTAACTGTCTGCAACAAATTCAATATCTTGAAGATTTTATGATATACACTACTGGACAATGAAATATCATATTTGAAAAACGATCGTCACTTTCGCGCGTCTGTAACTCCCTTGTCTTTACCGTATTTCTAAATATTAATATTACCATTGTGTAGCCCTTGAAAAGAGCTTTCAGAAAATGTATAACACTAATAGTTTAAACTCAAAGACAAGGGAGTTACAGACGCGCGAAAGTGACGATCGTTTTTCAAATATGATATTTCATTGTCCAGTACTGTATCTTGCATGGCAAACCTACCGTATTGAGTACGAGAGAAACACTTTCCCAATAATTTCGACTAATAATGTGGACCTGTAGACCACTTTGCGAATATTGTAGATCTCCAAACGGTCCCGATGAGTCCCATTGATCGAAGTTCCACGGGTAGAAATGTGGCGACAGAGTTGCCATCCCGTTCAATGGAATGTCTGGTACTTGTGGGGTTGGGGACACTATATTTTTTCCAAAACCACCTTTTCTGGGCCTGTTTTTTGCGTAGATCACGAATTTCATAGTGGGAGCTTGGGAAAATGCATTTTAGACCGACTTTCGGGTACCCGAAGTTACCCGACTTTCGGGTACCCGAAGCCTCTACAGTGTGCTGCGGACTTGTATAAGGAGGGTCCATCTAAAGCCTCAGAGGATTTTTTCCTCTGACAAAAACACTTTCCTTGGGTTAATTGAGTGCCCAGAAAATGAAAATTCCGAATTTGTCATTGTTTTCACCCATGTGAAAATTTTTATTTTTAAATTTTCTACTTGAATTTGATTAGAATTGCTCTAAATTCTCTAAATTATCTCCGAAAATTATCTTTTTGGACAGGAAAAGGCTCATTAAGCTTCTTTTGAATCCTTCTTATTGGAGCATTACAGTGAAATACACTATGGAGACGACGTCTTCAAGCCTCTAAAAGTCGATCTAAAACGCATTTTCCCAAGCTGCCACTATGCAATTCGTGATCTACGCAAAAAACAGGCCCAGAAAAAGTGGTTTTGGAATCAATATAGTGCCCTCCGCCCTACCCTACAAGTACCGAATGTATAATAATGACTATAAAGGATCGGTTTTTATTTTTCTCAACTTAGAAGAAATGTAGCTCAGTGAATATTTAACCAATTTTCACTTCTTTGACTGTTTTGAAGCCTGAACCATCAGAAAAGACGAAAAATATTTTAGGTTTCAAATAAAACCAAAGAACAAAGCAGAATTGCGTGGTTCATCTCCATCGGCTTGGGGGTGGACCGATTCTGGCCGAGTTGGGTTGAGTTTTTTTTTACACAGTCTTTCAGTTCACCCAATTCGATCCGACCAAATGAACGTACGTTTATCACCTGACAGATTGATTTCAAATATATCTATGTAGATTTAAAACTTTTACTTTTCAACAACACAATAACAAAAAGACCTATCCGGTTCAAAAAGTGAACTGAAGTTTTAATGATCCTATCCATTTCTGGAAGAAAAATTGAGGCTAGCTAGTGAACTCTTTAATTTCCCTTTAAAGTTTCCACACATTCTCACCCCATTGCTTTTGTTTTTCTTCTCTTGAAAGATTTCCAATGCACGCATTCATCATGTATCGCAAAGAAAAGGCACATCGATCATCGGTGAAAATCGAGGTGACTGACGAGGTGGAGACAACACGCAACTCGCTTAATCTGAAAAGAAGAAAAGTCTCAAATAGTTTATGAACAAACTTTTTCTATTAATTGAATACACTTATCACTTTTTGTTCTTTCAAACCCATCTATTATTTACTTTTCATCGATGAGGTGATTCTTCTCGTCCCTTTTGTTGCCCGGATCACCGCCAGCATAACTTTTGAAAAGGGTCTCTTTTTCACAGTTCAATGATTCCTGAAAATTTGCGAAAACTAATATTTCTCTTCTTAATCACCTCCGAAGCTTGACAATTGGCAGATGGTATTGTTGGAATGAGCATGTACTGTGGATAGGTACATCTCAAATCATATACATTCATTTCAGATGTACAGGGTCAACGAAAAGTATGGGCGCGTGCATTTTGGTGGCTTGGATGAAAACGAGAAGGTGTAATAGTATTACCATTATATACATAAAATTGTAAATTGTCTGTAGATTCTAAAAATGACTTTCTTTTTCCAAAAGATGGTATAGTCTTTTAGTTATGATCTTTTTGGTGACTTCCGCCAAAGGCCTCTGCGGTGCATTGTCGTTTTTAAAGTTTTGAATCCAAATTCTTCTCGCTAAAAACTAACTGTTTAACGTATTTTCTAACCTAAAACTTAATGAACTCATACCAAATCGTTGAAGCACAAAACATGTTTGTGAAATGCTTTTTGAGAATGTTATGAAACTTTAACTTTTATCATTTTTTTGGCTAATTCAAAGTTGATCTTTAAAAAATCCTCTTAACAATTTTCGTGTCATTTTTTTGCTATGTCACCTTGGGGAACTTTTAATAAAAAATTCGGGTCGTTTGTCGCATCGATGTCTTGGGTGGACAAATTTTTTAAATTATTTACTCTAAAACGGCAATGCACCGTAGAGGCCTTTTATGAAACTAAAAGTTAAAGTTTCATAACATTCTCAAAAAGCATTTCACAAAGATGGTTTGTGCTTCAACGATTTGGTATGAGTTCATTAAGTTTTAGGTTAGAAAATACGTTAAACAGTTAGTTTTTAGCAAGAAGAATTTGGATTCAAAACTTTAAAAACGACAATGCACCGCAGAGGCCTTTGTCAGAAGTCACAAAAAAGATCATAACTAAAAGACTATACCATCTTTTGGAAAAAGAAAGTCATTTTTAGAATCTATAGAGTATCTACAATTTTTTGTATATAGTGGTTATGCTATTACACATTCTCATTTTCATCCAAGCCACCAAAATCCTCGCGCCCATACTTTTAAAGACTGACTGATTTAAAAGTTCAAAAATTGACTCAGATTTAATCTGATCAACATTAATTTATATCTTTAGTTAATTTTCACTGTCACAAGAAGAAATCCCACAGATTATCTTCAAGCCCGGGAACAACAGTGACAATTGTCTCTTCGGGAATGGAAATTGAATGAAATGTGTTGAATGGAGGAGAAGTGGAAGTGGTGGTTATTCCCGGAATGATAAGTACTTTTTTCGTTACTGAAATAAATCTATCATTCACTTTTCACCATCACTAGCCAACCATTTATCCAATTGGCGACTCGAAATGAAACCGCCCACATCAATCCATCGGTTTTAGTGTTATTTGTTGGACCAAGAAGGAATGTTTCCTGTTGTTTTAGTCTGAAATGTTGAGTCCAGAAATATCCACCAATTGAAGGATCATCTTCTGATATCCAAGAGCTAAAAGATTAAAAATAATTATAAATCTTTTTTTGAGTTATAGTGCTTTTGACTCACATTCTCTCCCCAAAACCACTTTCAAACTCCACAATTTGTTCTCCATCAACAGTGAAAGGTGTGGGATCGATACAAAAAGTAGAACTCTTGTCTTCACAATCATTTCGACTTATATCGATCAGGATATCCACGACTGTATTGGCTCCAACGATTAATTGCTAAAAAACTTGATAATGGCTGTGCCAAAAAGCAGAGCCAGAGCAGGCCAGGTGAAAGGTGTGGAATCGCTTCTAGCTTATCGGCTAATGTCAGGATCAGACCAAAAATCAGGTCCATTTGCTTACCTACTTTGAAGGTATTCATTCGAAAACGAAAAAGTTTTTATGGTTAAAGGAAATGTAACTTTGCACCATTGTACAATTCGGGTCATGCACTTATTTTTCATCAAGTTTATGAAGTTGGCAAGCAGCTGTATGACTTCTGATTTGACAGTTTGATATAGGCTTTTAGATAGACCTCCTTTTTAGAGGATTAGAAGCAAAAAGCTATTAGGTTGGCAACTTAATAATGACGCGTCACTACTTAACATGTTTTTTGTAATTTCAAGCGCCGTTTCTTCCCTCTTTTTTGCATATATACAAAGTAAAAGATGTCTACATAAATAACATTCAGTGCTCCAAATTTCATCATTTGCTTTTTGGCAAAAAATGGAGGACAAAAAATTCCGTATTCGAGCTGCATTGTTCTACGATTTTAAACAAGGAAAATCACCAGCTGAATCTCATCGCACGATCATCACTGTTTTTGGGGAGGAAAGTATACACATTCGGCAATGTCAACGATGGTTTCAAAGATTCCAAGGCGGCGATGAAAGCCTCGTAGACGAGCCACACTAAGGACATCCTCCAGAAGTGGTCGACGATGACTTGCTCGCCTTAATTGAAGATTGCCCAACACTCACCGTTCGTGAGTTGGCAGAAATATTTGAAGTATCCCATACGACAATCAAAAACTATTTACACAAACTTGGGAAAAGAATCGAGTTGGAAAATGGGTTCCTCACGAACTGGCCCAAAGCAACAAAATTTCGCCTCAATTTTGCTACAAAAATGTAAATCAAACGACTTTTTTCACAAGGTTTTGACTTCTGACGAAACGTGGATCAACTACGAGAACGTTAAACGCAAAAATCAATGGCTATCTGCTGGGCAGACCCCTCAAACCACTCCCAAACCTGATATCCATGGGAAGAAGATAATGCTCTGTTGCTGGTGGAACTTCAAGGGATTGGTGCATTATGAAGTGCTGAAACCTGGCCAAACCGTCGATGCTGATCTTTATTCGAAGCAATTAATGAGAGTTAACGAGTCTTTGAAGAAATTGGGGCTCAAACCGGAGAGAGTCAGATTTTTACACGACAACGCAAAACCTCACACTGCAAAGATCACTTATAAGAAAATCGAGGAACTTGGCTGGAAAGTTTTGCCCCACGCGTCTTATTCACCTGATCTGGCTCCTTCAGATTACTTTTTGTTTCGGTCGCTGAAGCACTTTTTGGAGGGAGAAAAGTTCGATGATCATGGTCAGGTCATAAAAGCAGTGAATGACTACTTCGCCTCAAAAACCTCCAAGTTCTTCGAGGATGGGATCCGGGATTTGCGCAGAAGATGGGAAGAAGTCATAGATACTAATGGAGAATACCTTTCGAATTGAAAGCTCTTCTTTTGTGTTTTTTTGAAATAAATGATTTGTTACATAAACGCGTCATTATTAAGTTGCCAACCTAATATTTAGTTAAATCGCTTTCGAAATAAATCACCCCATATTGAAATGAATTTGCTCGGTCACCGTGAATGGCGAATGAAGGAGAATCTTCCGTCATAATGATCGTCCGTGGTACTATATTTTTAGCTGTTAGCTATTTCAAATAAGATGGCTCAGTTAAGAAAGATAATAAACTGCAGAAGAAATAAATGACAAAGGTTGACCGCTGTTTACCTTCTTTCAGCTTCAGCAGAAAGCCGCTCCCATTTTCATTTGCATCACTCGCTTTCCAGTTTATCTGTGCGTAAACATTAATAAATAAAAGAGTAAAAAGTTACGACCAAACACCTAATTGCGGGTGTAAGTTGTGTTGATTCCGTGAAGTTGTCCAAGCTGAAATTTTCTGAGCAATTATTTTTGTACGATGCAATTAAAATTCTGGTAAATAGGGCTGGACGGATCCTAAAATTCCAGAGCTTTCTAATCCATCTCCTCAGAAATCCAGATCAAATGCCCGGCTCCTCTAATTTCCGGATCCAGATCCTGTCCAGCCCTGGTGGTAAGACTCCTCGTAGCACCAATCTAGCAAGTGATGCTTGGACAATCCAGACAATCCAGGACAATCCAGACAATCCAGACAATCCAGGACAATCCAGGACAATCCAGACAATCCAGACAATCCAGGACAATCGAGACAATCCAGGACAATCCAGACAATCCAGGACAATCCAGACAATCCAGGACAATCCAGACAATCCAGGACAATCCAGACAATCCAGGACAATCCAGACAATCCAGGACAATCCAGACAATCCAGGACAATCCAGACAATCCAGGACAATCCAGACAATCCAGGACAATCCAGACAACCCAGGACAATCCAGACAATCCAGGACAATCCAGACAATCCAGGACAATCCAGACAATCCAGAGCTCGTGGGTTCGAATCCCAGTAAATTTTTGGCAGTTCTACTTCCAATCAATCAAAGTGCCGCTGCTCTAATCCTGACAATAATGGGAGAAAATTTCAAAAAGATACGTTTGATTCCAAACTGGTGACGATCCCCAGCACATATAATCATAGCCCAAGATGTCTAAGCGACCACCAAAACCTTCTCGAATCTTAATCAATATTGGCCTCCAAATGTCGTTCTAAAAAAAAGAAATCAAGTTTCTCAATTTTTCATATCAAACATAAGTTGCGAAGGTCATAGTAAGTGTGTAGTTTTTGTTCTTATTATTGAAGTCTTTTGCGAGTCCTTCATCGAAAACCCATGGATAGTAGGGTGAACTCCACACAGAACTCCCAGTCAAACTGGGAGTGATTTCTGAAAGACAAAATTTACACAATAGATAATTAAAAATATAAAAATTGACCTCCGTTTGTGGCGAATTTCAGACAGAAAACACATGACGAATTAGTGAAGACAGTTGTCGAGGAACTAGTCGAATAAATATCGATTTCACCACTAAAAACAAATATTTTCCTTTTGAATGTATCTCGTCTCTGGAATTTTCGTTGCTAATTTATAAGAGTTCCTTTATAAAGTAGATTATATATAATACTTTTCAGTGGTCAACAACTCTCTCGGATTTGTGTTTAAACCATGTGATGAACCGGCACGAAAAGTGAATTCTGTGTCACGGGGACAATCCGTTTTACCCATCTAAATTTGAGTTATATTTCTTGAATACGATAAGATGTAATAAATTTGGTTTATAGAAAAGAGAAACGAACAGGTGTATTAATGCAAGACGAGTGTTGTGCTTGTACAATCAATAAAGGTTTATTGTCACTGAAATCTTATAAAAATTCATTCCAAAATAGTTTAGTTTATTCAAATTCATTTAGAATCTTTTTTGATAGCTTAAAATAACTTACGAAACACGTTGTTCTGCTCGATTTGGATGAACGACAAACGTGGCAATTTCATTTGACATCACAAGAGCATTGAAGGCTCCATTCGACGATCCGTCAAGTCCGGGGATCAGGAAAAGAGAATTTGTTTCTATAAAATATTTTATTATTAAATTTCATCAACATTTATCTACCATCAATCCATTTTTGGACTCTCACTGAGACAGCAAACTCGGTCGTTTCTTCGTTGTTTAGTGGCAAAAAGAGGAGAGAGGGTTGGCTTTTTACCGTGAAGTGCCATTGATAGAGAATGCGAACTGAGTCCTCCGGCTTTCCGCCCACATTTTGGCAAGGTCTAAAAAGTGATCTTCAGGATGTTAAACGTTAAATAAATTTCAAAGGGTCAATTCTATTTTATCTGTAGGAAATGAGTGGCACCGATTTCCCTTGACCACATCATCGTTAAGGGTGACGTTGACAATAAACAACACATTGTCCATACACTGCAATTGCTTTAAATAAATTGATGATGAGTATATTTTACAACAAAATTGTCATCTGGTTTCTTGCAACCATTTTGTGTGTAATCGATGAGGAAATGCTCGATTTTCTCGGTTGTGGCAATTGTGATCGTCTAAAAATTGACGACAATATCATCATTTCTTCTTAAAGCATACCTGAGCTTTAAGAAGACGAGCCCCATGAAATGCAAATGATGGATTGATTGGAGAGAGGGTGAAAATCGGATTACTCTCCCCATTTGTCAATGGGATCAACAAAAAGAACCACGAGTTAAACATCGTCACTGGGCTTGAAAAAATGTAGTTTCGAGTTTTTTCGCACTTTTCACACCTTTGTTATCGTTTCACTCTTTTCAGGGACAAAGGAATCTTACAAGGGGTTTAAAACTTGTTCTGTGGCTTCAGAAAACACGGCACAATCCGTTGCGAAGAAAAAAGAAGAAATGAGTTGTTGTGTTTTTGATGAAAGCTGTGAAGTTAACGCCTCGAACAAGTTGTAACACGTGCAGAACAAAATGCCATGCATCATGAATATCAAAAAAAGCATCGCGTTTGCATTTTGTTTGTAGATTTTTACGTGCTACGAAAAATTTCATGTTTCTTCGTACTTGATATGGGGGCGGCAACTGGATTGTGAAGAGGGGAAGAGTTTCACAATAAAACATTCATTAGGAATTCGAAAGTCTTGAGAAAAGTCTAGACATTAAGAATGATTGTGAAAAGTGGTGAAAATGGAGAACGAGATAACTTTAAGAAGGAACCGGGTGCGAAACTGCAAGTTTAGCACTCCCTACATTCAATTGTAATTGAGTTGTAAGTGAAAAAAAAAATTTGTAAGTGAATGTATTAGGTTGGCGACATTGAAATTTCGTTTGCGTTTCTCTTTATGGATTTTAACACTGTGGATACTATTACCACCGCAATCTCTTCTGTTTTAAAGATATAATTATTGTGCTTTATTACGCGTCTTTTCTTTATTCCGAGTTGAAGAATTTTAATAGAAAAATCTTTTAGATGCTAGACGACCTCAAATATCGACTTCGCATCTGTTTGCTGTACAATTTCAAACAAGGAAAAACATCAACGGAATCGCATGAATCACTTTTTAACGTATTTGGGAAAGATGTTATCACTGTTCGTCAATGTCAAAACTGGTTCAAAAGATTTCGAGCGGGTGACGAAAGTCTGGAAGATCTGGAACGAGGACACCGCTCGCAGGCTGTCGCAAACGACGATTTGAAGCAGATAATCGAAAGTGATCCGACAAAGACTACACGTGAACTTGCGGAATATTTTAATTGTGATCATAAAACAATCGAAAACCATTTGCATGAATTGGGCAAGATCAATAAAGCTGGTAAATGGATTCCACATTTACTAAGCGATGCAAACAAAGCAATCAGAGTTCTTCAGGAAATTTGCTTCGAATCTCCAAAAATAGTGGATTTTGGGATTCAATTTTAACTGCTGATGAGAAATGGATTCATTATGACAATATTACAAGGAAAAGACAATGGCTCGACCCGGGTGAAATTCCAAAGCCAATACCTAAACCGGATTTTCACGGAAAGAAAGTTATGCTGTCGGTTTGGTGGAATACCCGAGGCCTGGTTCATTTTGAAGTGATAAATCCTGGTCAGACTGTTGATGCAAATCTTTACGTTCAACAACTAGATCGCGTGAACGCGGTTCTTCGCTCAAAAGGAATTGATCCGACAACAGTGCGATTGTTACACGACAATGCTCGTCCTCACGTTGCCAAAATTACGCAAGAAAAAATTGAGCAATTGGGCTGGGACTTCTAGTTCATCCGCCTTATAGTCCAGATATTGCTCCATCTGACTACCATTTATTTCGAAGTTTGCAGCATTCACTCGAAGGCCACAAGTTCCAGAACATTGACGACATCAAAAAATGGGTCTCTGCTTTCTTTCAATCAAAACCAGCACAATTCTTTCAAGAGGGAATCCATAATTTGCGTCAAAGATGGAAAAATGTTATTGATAGCTGTGGGGAATATATTGTTGATTAATTGTCTCCAGTTTATTTTTTACGAATAAATTTTGTTGTTGCTCAAAAACGAAATTTCAATGTCGCCAACCTAATATATTGCATTTCGAGGAAAATCTAAAAGCTAAAATTACAAATATGCATAAAATACTGTTGCATTTTTGCATCTTGCATTTTCTATTGAACGATTTAAATGCTTTGGTAACTAGAATACGCCTTACTCTAGTATTCATCCGATTCGTAGGTCTTTGAGCAGCAACGCGACGAGTGGTGCCGTGTTGTCGCACACCGAACAAGTTTTAAACCCCTTGTAAGATGCCTTTGTCCCTGAAAAGAGTGAAACGATAACAAAGGTGTGAAAAGTGCGAAAAAACTCGAAACTACATTTTTTCAAGCCCAGTGACGATGTTTAACTCGTGGTTCTTTTTGTTGATCCCATTGACAAATGGGGAGAGTAATCCGATTTTCACCCTCTCTCCAATCAATCCATCATTTGCATTTCATGGGGCTCGTCTTCTTAAAGCTCAGGTATGCTTTAAGAAGAAATGATGATATTGTCGTCAATTTTTAGACGATCACAATTGCCACAACCGAGAAAATCGAGCATTTCCTCATCGATTACACACAAAATGGTTGCAAGAAACCAGATGACAATTTTGTTGTAAAATATACTCATCATCAATTTATTTAAAGCAATTGCAGTGTATGGACAATGTGTTGTTTATTGTCAACGTCACCCTTAACGATGATGTGGTCAAGGGAAATCGGTGCCACTCATTTCCTACAGATAAAATAGAATTGACCCTTTGAAATTTATTTAACGTTTAACATCCTGAAGATCACTTTTTAGACCTTGCCAAAATGTGGGCGGAAAGCCGGAGGACTCAGTTCGCATTCTCTATCAATGGCAATTCACGGTAAAAAGCCAACCCTCTCTCCTCTTTTTGCCACTAAACAACGAAGAAACGACCGAGTTTGCTGTCTCAGTGAGAGTCCAAAAATGGATTGATGGTAGATAAATGTTGATGAAATTTAATAATAAAATATTTTATAGAAACAAATTCTCTTTTTCTGATCCCCGGACTTGACGGATCGTCGAATGGAGCCTTCAATGCTCTTGTGATGTCAAATGAAATTGCCACGTTTGTCGTTCATCCAAATCGAGCAGAACAACGTGTTTCGTAAGTTATTTTAAGCTATCAAAAAAGATTCTAACTGAATTTGAATAAACTAAACTATTTTGGAATGAATTTCTATAAGATTTCAGTGACAATAAACCTTTATTGATTGTACAAGCACAACACTCGTCTTGCATTAATACACCTGTTCGTTTCTCTTTTCTATAAACCAAATTTATTACATCTTATCGTATTCAAGAAATATAACTCAAATTTAGATGGGTAAAACGGATTGTCCCCGTGACACAGAATTCACTTTTCGTGCCGGTTCATCACATGGTTTAAACACAAATCCGAGAGAGTTGTTGACCACTGAAAAGTATTATATATATAATCTACTTTATAAAGGAACTCTTATAAATTAGCAACGAAAATTCCAGAGACGAGATACATTCAAAAGGAAAATATTTGTTTTTAGTGGTGAAATCGATATTTATTCGACTAGTTCCTCGACAACTGTCTACACTAATTCGTCATGTGTTTTCTGTCTGAAATTCGCCACAAACGGAGGTCAATTTTTATATTTTTAATTATCTATTGTGTAAATTTTGTCTTTCAGAAATCACTCCCAGTTTGACTGGGAGTTCTGTGTGGAGTTCACCCTACTATCCATGGGTTTTCGATGAAGGACTCGCAAAAGACTTCACTGGCAATAACAGCACCTCCTATTCATTGCGTCTTTCAACGGTGAATTAAGTTTAAAATTGTTTGTTAGTTGAGATTTAGAGTTTTTACACAACTGAATTATTTATTGAAGTTCAAATGGTTTCGATCGGAGATCTGAATCTCATGAGTTATCTGACATCAATGACCTGTTGGAAATCGTCGCCAAACTTAAATCGAACGTATGTTTTTCTTAATTAGCAGAAGCACGAGACAGCAGCTGTTGAAAATTGTCTTTTGCGTGGCTATCCGAAAGGCATCAGGGACGATTTTCGTGGCTTTTCTGATGTTTTTTCTAGTCCATCCTTGGACCGCATTGACTACGGTGGCCTGGTTACTGAGCCAAACTAAAGCCATGCCTCAGAACCTGTGGTTTTGGGCTGGCTTTGCTTGACCTAAAAATTCGGGCTAAGGAATGCCTTGGCCCTGGCGCTATGTATTCAGTTTGTCTAATGGTTGCCCCGAGCTTCAAGCAATTCCTTTTTTTTGCCAATTTTAGTTTCACCGACGTCACAAAACCGCAAAAAATCGGAACCACAGTTATTTGTTTTGGGGTAATTCATACTTCGAAATTTGTTGGATGACGTCAAAATCAATTTACAGATAAATTGGAATATAAATGGAAGTGATGAAAGTGGAAACGGAATCGGTTTTCTGATACGGACAAGAGAAAGTAATCGATTTGTTTATTTTGTTCTATGGATGTGGAAAAGGACAATGTTTTTCTCTAAATACATGGATTCAGTATCGCGAACGATCATTTTAACGGAAGAGACACCGTCATTCGCTATCCACGGTGACCGAGTATCGTTTAATGGAAAGCCACTGCAACTACAGGTTTCAAAAATAATTCGAAATTTGATAAAAAGAAAGTTTTATTGATACTTTCTTTATCTTCTTTCTTGTATTTCCTTTTTTTCTCTTGGCAAGGAGAAGTCCGAATAGCTCAGTGGTTAGAGCTTCTGCGACTTGATCGGAATCTTGAGTTCGATCTTGGGCTCGATCGCCTCCCTAGAATCATAGAATCAACTTTTTCTTGCCAACTAATTAAATTATTTCTTATTGCAGACGATAGCAGTAGGAGCCAACATAGGCACGGATATCCTGATCGATATAAGTCGAAATGATTGTGAAGACAAGAGTTCCACTTTTTGTATCGATCCCACACCTTTCACTGTCGATGGAGAACAAATTGTGGAGTTTGAAAGTGGTTTTGGGGAGAGAATGTGAGTCAAAAGCACTATAACTCAAAAAAAGATTTATAATTATTTTTTATTTTTAGCTCTTGGATATCAGAAGATGATCCTTCAATTGGTGGATATTTCTGGACTCAACATTTCAGACTAAAACAACAGGAAACATTCCTTCTTGGTCCAACAAATAACACTAAAAACGATGGATTGATGTGGGCGGTTTCATTTCGAGTCGCCAATTGGATAGATGGTTGGCTAATGATGGTGAAAAGTGAATGATATATTTATTTCAGCAACGAAAAAAGTACTTATCATTCCGGGGATAACCACGACTTCCACTTCTCCTCCATTCAACACATTTCATTCAATTTCCATTCCCGAAGAGACAATTGTCACTGTTGTTCCCGGACTTCAAGATAATCTGTGGGATTTCTTCTTGTGACAGTGAAAATTAACTAAAGATATAAATTAATGTTGATCAGATTAAATCTGAGTCAATTTTTGAACTTTTAAATCAGTCAGTCTTTAAAAGTATGGGCGCGTGCATTTTGGTGGCTTGGATGAAAATGAGAAGGTGTAATAGTATAACCATTATATACAAAAAATTGTAGATACTCTGTAGATTCAAAAAATAACTTTCTTTTTCCAAAAGATGGTCTAGTCTTTTAGTTATGATCTTTTCTGTGACTTCCGCCAAAGGCCTCTGCAGTGCGTTGCCGTTTTACAGTAAATAATTTAAAAAATTTGTCTACACAAGACATCCTGCGACAAACGACCCGAATTCTTTATTAAAAGTTCCCCAAGGTGACATAGCAAAAAAATGACACGAAAATTGTTAAGAGGATTTTTTAAAGATCAAATTTGAATTAGCCAAAAAAAACAGTTAGTTTTTGGCACGAAGAATTTGGATTCAAAACTTTAAAAACGACAATGCACCGCAGAGGCCTTTGGCGGAAGTCACGAAAAAGATCATAACTAAAAGACTATACCATCTTTTGGAAAAAGAAAGTCATTTTTAGAATCTACAGACAATTTACAATTTTATGTATTAGGTTGGCAACTTAATAATGACGCGTTTATGTAACAAATCATTTATTTCAAAAAAACACAAAAGAAGAGCTTTCAATTCGAAAGGTATTCTCCATTAGTATCTATGACTTCTTCCCATCTTCTGCGCAAATCCCGGATCCCATCCTCGAAGAACTTGGGAGTTTTTGAGGCGAAGTAGTCATTCACTGCTTTTATGATCCGAGCATGATCATCGAACTTTTCTCCCTCCGAAAAGTGCTTCAGCGACCGAAACAAAAAGTAATCTGAAGGAGCCAGATCAGGTGAATAAGACGCGTGGGGCAAAACTTTCCAGCCAAGTTCCTCGATTTTCTTATAAGTGATCTTTGCAGTGTGAGGTTTTACGTTGTCGTGTAAAAATCTGACTCTCTCCGGTTTGAGCCCCAATTTCTTCAAAGACTCGTTAACTCTCATTAATTGCTTCGAATAAAGATCAGCATCGACGATTTGGCCAGGTTTCAGCACTTCATAATGCACCAATCCCTTGAAGTTCCACCAGCAACAGAGCATTATCTTCTTCCCATGGATATCAGGTTTGGGAGTGGTTTGAGGGGTCTGCCCAGCAGATAGCCATTGATTTTTGCGTTTAACGTTCTCGTAATTGATCCACGTTTCGTCAGAAGTCAAAACCTTGTGAAAAAAGTCGTTTGATTTACATTTTTGTAGCAAAATTGAGGCGACATTTTGTTGCTTTGGGCCAGTTCTTGAGGAACCCATTTTCCAACTCGATTCTTTTCCCCAAGCTTGTGTAAATAGTTTTTGATTGTCGTATGGGATACTTCAAATATTTCTGCCAACTCACGAACGGTGAGTGTTGGGCAATCTTCAATTAAGGCGAGCAAGTCATCCTCGACCACTTCTGGAGGATGTCCTTAGTGTGGCTCGTCTACGAGGCTTTCATCGCCGCCTTGGAATCTTTGAAACCATCGTTGACATTGCCGAATGTGTATACTTTCCTCCCCAAAAACAGTGATGATCGTGCGATGAGATTCAGCTGGTGATTTTCCTTGTTTAAAATCGTAGAACAATGCAGCTCGAATACGGAATTTTTTGTCCTCCATTTTTTTGCCAAAAAGCAAATGATGAAATTTGGAGCACTGAATGTTATTTATGTAGACATCTTTTACTTTGTATATATGCAAAAAAGAGGGAAGAAACGGCGCTTGAAATTACAAAAAACATGTTAAGTAGTGACGCGTCATTATTAAGTTGCCAACCTAATATATAATGGTTATACTATTACACCTTCTCGTTTTCATCCAAGCCACCAAAATGCACGCGCCCATACTTTTCGTTGACCCTGTACATCTGAAATGAATGTATATGATTTGAGATGTACCTATCCACAGTACATGCTCATTCCAACAATACCATCTGCCAATTATCAAGCTTCGGAGGTGATTAAGAAGAGAAATATTAGTTTTCGCAAATTTTCAGGAATCATTGAACTGTGAAAAAGAGACCCTTTTCAAAAGTTATGCTGGCGGTGATCCGGGCAACAAAAGGGACGAGAAGAATCACCTCATCGATGAAAAGTAAGTGTTTGAGATAATCTAGTTTTTATTCAATCGCAGATTAGCAAGAGTATTATATAAAAACTCAAAGATGGTTATATTTAGATTAAGCGAGTTGCGTGTTGTGTCCACCTCATCGGCAACGACGATTTTCACCGACGAGAGATGTGCCTTTTCTTTACGTTACATGATGAATGCGTGTATTGGAAATCATTCAAGTAGATCGTTTTTACAATAAATTTGAAAATCTTGCCTTCAGAAAATAAATCAAATCGGTTGAACATCGGTTTATGTTAAAACATACAACCAAACCAAGTCTATCTTTTTGGTTTCAAAGTTGGCTTGATGAACGCACTAAAATTCTCAGTCCAGTCTAGCATTTGCATGAACTTGAATTTCACTAGCCCATCTCGCCGAGGAACCTTTTAGATTTTGATTCTGAGAACTAGACCATCTTTTGGTTACCTTACCTGGGACCAAAAAAACGTCTGAGAGACGAAAAAACAAATCAATCGCTGCTTAATTCTAACTTGAAAAGGTTCCTCATCAATTCAACCAATAGAACTGGTCAATGATAAGCTGGACTGAGCTGGACTGAGCTGGGCTGAGCTGGACTGAGCTGGACTGAGCTGGACTGAGCGGAAAGACCGACATTACATGCCTAAGCTCTTCGAAACCATCCTCCCAACTCTCTCAACTTTAGAAATTCCATTAGATGGGATGGCCCTTTTGTCAACTTCTTTCTACCCATGGAACTTCGATCATTCGGATTTATGGAAAAATTCCACCGATCCCTCGACTGAGATCTACAACTCGGTGAATTGAAAAAACTAAAAAAACTGGAACTGAACGGATTCTGAAAAATCAAAGCATTCGAATTTCCTTAGGAAAACTAAAAAAAAATCAGAAATGTCTATTTTTCAGATTCAAATTTTTATTAATTTATTACAGAGCGCCGCAAAGGGCGCATTTACTGTTGAATTCACGAAATTTTACGGAGTAATCGTTTTTCTCCAAACTTTTCTGCATGGTGAAGCCGAATGCTCGAATGTGTCAAAACCAATTTTCAATGAGAGGTTTGAAATAAAAAAAAAACTTGAAAACCTACATGTTTAGTTATTCAACGACGAATCTACCCGATCAGCCTCTTTATTTTGATGCAGCATGTGTAATTGTAAGTGTTTTTGCTTAATTTTGAAAACATAACGTCAAATAGGAAATATGGCAAGTATACGTTCCTAGGTGTAAACGGATGTGGACTAGAATTTGGGTAAAGTTAAAAAGAGTGGATCCCTTTTTGATATCCCGCCATCTCTAACACACCGACAACCCAACTCAATTCCTCCAACGTATTAGAGGGGAGTCCCTGTGAAATGACCGACCTGTACTGCAGTTGCATAGACCCGGAAGATACGTATCTTTATTTACAGTAATACAATAAGATGAATAGATTAGAAATGAGTGTAAGGGGAAGGGGGGACTCCAAAATGAGAGTCTCACTTGTCCTCCTAGGCAATCCTAAGGACCGCCCCTTCTCGGCAATAAAAGGGATAAGCACAGGGAGAACACATTTGCATAAGAATAGACAAATCATTCAATAATAACAATAGTAACTAAAATATCAGTTTGGCTCGGAGCTGACACAAGGTAGATTTCAAGTAAATACTCTACAAATTTTTTTGTTTAAACAAAAAAAAAGTTTAGATGTATTGGTGGAGAAACGATTTCAGCGATGCGGGTTTTCTGGCAGTGGTCCGGGAGATTCCATCCTGTCAATTCACCTATCCGTTGAATGCCGATTCACCGACTCTATCATTTCATGCTTATAAGCTCTACTCACTTGCAGGTTTGACAATTCACAAATACTGAGCAAATGGTGCATCTACAAGGTTCTTATGGAGTATAGCTGGGGTAATTGCATTATCGCTGGGGAAAATTTTGATCACATGCGCAAGAATATTCAGCCAACAAATATGTTGCCTTTTTAAAGTTGCAGTCGCTGTTTGCCGCATTCTTTCCAGCCCTTATCAATTACTTTTTGTTGCGCTGTTTGTTACTTGTTATTACGTTCACTCTCACAATTCACAACGTTCACTCTCAAATCACTCAAAATTCCATCGAATCAACAGACTCTTTGAAATTTTCAAGGAAAGGTAAAGTACGAACAGAATTAGGTAATGAGTTCCATGGACTAGGGACACGATTTCGGAAAAAAATTAAAAGTTGGCACAGAATTAGGAAAAGAACCTCGAACAAGGAGAGAATCCCTCCTAGAATCCGACCTTATTTTAAAAAATCTTTTAATAATGGGTTGTTTTGCTCATTATGCAAAATTTTGCAACATTCCACAAAATCTATGACCAAGCGGCGGTGCGACAGGGTTTTTAGATCAAATATTTTTAGTATACGATTATAATTTAAGGCAGAATATTCTAAAGAGTCAATTTTATTGAGGGCTGTAACAAATGACGTTTAGCTATGCCCACGCCGGGTTCGATTTGTTTCGAGAAATGTGCCGATTGTCGGGTATCGCTCGAATTTGCTTTTTATTGTTCGGATAGTGAAATGGTTTGAAGAATTTTGTAAAAAGCTATTTTATTTAAAGTTTAGAATTGCTTGACATTAGTTGGAGTCCCATTTTCAAATGGATTAAACAAAGCAATTGAATGGGATGAATGTGAGATCAGGTTATCTTTAAAATCAACTAAAGAAGGTAATAAATAAAAAATATTTTAGCTTTTCATCTTTCTCGATCAATTCTTCTTCCTCTGTTATTAGTTGCCAAGTGGAATTGACAAAGAATTGGACAAATTCAAAGTTTTGGTTGTATTGGAATGTTATGGAAAGAGGGGAAGATCAAGAACTCGCCAAAAATGCGGCTTTTCTGATCAAAGCTGATAGATTTCTTGAAGGTAGAAACAGAATATAATTGATTATTACTTTGAAAACACGAATCATTTTCAGAAAACACAACAATCTATAAAGTTCTTCCAAATGGATTGCCCGAAGTGACAATTGAGGTTTCCGAAAAAGAGATTTGGGTCGTTTTGGCGTTTCGAGAAGAAGAAGATGTTGTACACATTTTCGAGAAATTACAATCTGTTTGTGTTTTTATTATATTTTCCATTTTTTATTCAAATAATCATATAATTTTGCCAAGTTTCAGTCAAACGAAAGCAATGGAATCGAATGTAAATACGATCTTTTCATTTCGTCCCCACAATCGACAACCGAAACAAATGAAAGCCGTCGTTTTCTATTCACTTTTTAGTTCGTTTCTTCAAAAGTTTTATATTTTTAATATTACTTTTTTTAGCGAAAATCATCCATTCATTGAACAATATCTCGAAAATCGAATTTACAGTTTATTTATTCCTGCCGGATGTTCGCCAACAATTGTCATTTCATCCACAGAATTCAGTGTGAAAAATCGTAACGAAACTTTTCAAAGAAAAAATGAAGTATAAAAGCAAATCTGGATCCTATTTCGAGAGTAGAATGTGGGGATCGGATTGGGGAGAGATTTCGGCATTTAGAATGAAGAAGACAATGAATATGGGGAGGAATCTAAATTGCTTCTGGTCACGAGAATGCGTTTCTCTCGACTAACGCTCTCTTCAAACGACAACTTTGCTAAGAGTCAAAATTTACATCTATTGCGTAAACTGGCATAACAACTACAAAAAGACGCTGAATTTGGGAGAGATAACCGGAAAATATCGAGAGTTTGAGGCAAAATCTTCCAGAAGCTACCGCAAACAAATCACGAAAATACAGACAATAACCGAATTTTTGACTCATTTCATGGAACAATACAATACAATTGATTTGAATGAGTATTATTAGTTTGGCTAGTTTTGGAAAATAGATAACTTTTAGAGAGTGCATTAGTCGAGAGAATGACACTGTAGACGAGACCGGGCAATGAACTATCTCCCCCTTTCCTCACATTAGAAAACTATCGCTTTCACTAATCTTACATTGAGACATCTACAGCACAGAGATCTTTCTCGATTTTAGAACGAGTTATCGATCAAAACGTCTGTCAAGAGGGCATTGTAATGATCGATTCTCCGGGATATCTTGATTCCTCGCAATCTTTTGATTTCAATCGCGTTTTGACTCACAATTTAGGCTGTGGTTGGTTGAAAAGATAAATTTGATTATTTTGGCATTTCAGATCAAGGCACATTGGATATTCGTATCGAAATTGTTTCTCTAAATGGTGGAATTATTTCAATCGATTTTCAGAGTGTCCAAAATGAAACCCTACCGAACACAACGTGAAATCACTTTTTTATTTCAAAAATGATTCACCAATAATCTTTAGTTGGAAACCTTCTGACAATTATTCACTTTCTATAAATTTCACTTATGAAAAAGTGACCAAAATGAGTGTGAACTGGAATCCAGATAAGGTACACGAAAATGCTGGAACTCTTCTGTGGATACACATCGATAATGTTGAAATATATCCAAATGGTGGTGATGGGCCCAAGAAATCAACGATGAAATTGTGGATTTGGATTGTGGCCGCATCGGTGCTCTTCGCTTGTTTAGCTCTCCTCATTGGAGGTTGTGCATTTGGAATTCGATCTGGGTGAGTGATGGTTATCTCTTATTGAGAATTGGTCAGAATTTCCTGTCTTTATGAACTTTTCGGAAATGGAGTTTGCGTATTGTTAGCTTAGCTTATGGCATACATAATTTTTCAGTCTTTTACTTCGAGTGCTTTTGTCGCCGAAAAACCCGTTTGCTCATCGTTTTAAGTACTTATTTGCGCAGGTAAATGAAATTTATTCATTGATAAATAAGGAACGAAAACCTAGAATCATTTCCTGAGAAGTGTGATGGAGAGAAATTTGAAGAAAACGTAAGTGCAGTCTTGAAAGGTGTTTTTCGCAGAGAAACTTGCCGCAAGCATGACCGTTGATACAGTACTGGACAATGAAATATCATATTTGAAAAACGATCGTCACCTTCGCGCGTCTGTAACTCCCTTGTCTTCGCGTTTAAACTATTAGTGTTATATATTTTCTGAAAGCTCTTCTCAAGGGCTACACAATGGTAATATTAATATTTAGAAATACGGTAAAGACAAGGGTGTTACAGGCGCGCGAAAGTGACGATCGTTTTTCAAATATGATATTTCATTGTCCAGTAGTGTAGGTCTGTGCTAGGACTCTCTACAGGCTACGCCGGAATTACGGCTACATCTTTTCAGCAGAATGCATGCCAAACGCCGCAATCAATTCAAAAGTCCTAAGTCTTATTTAGAGAATTGAAGATCTTTGATTGGAATTTCGCAGTTTTAGTTAGAAAACAGTTAAAAATGGAAGCGTGCCGGAGACTGGCCGAATTGGGCTCATTTGGGGGTCTGAAAAATGGGCTGCAAAACCCCAATCAAAGATCTTTTCGTACAGAAATGTAGGCAAGAATCCAGGCTTTAATTCTCCAAATAACAATTGGTGTTTTTAAATTGATTGCGGCGTTTGGCATGCAAAAGAGGTAGCCGTAATTCTCGCGCATCTTGTAGAATAGAGCCGGGGCTCCGGTTCGGTTCAGTTTCAAGCCAGATTAGAGTGTGTTCCTCTCGGTTAATGCGTTTCCTAAAACGCGTGCTCAAAAAAAGACGCGTAGACGCGACGTAAATTTTACATTCAAAATTTCCAAGGAAAATTTTTATTCGAAAAGCTTTGTTCGAATTTATTATTGGTGTTCCATCTATTTTTTTTTTATTATTAACTATATTATTCTATAACATCTACAGGGTGCGTCATAATTATTGCAACAAGATACTCAAGGCATTGCACACCAAGAAGTTTCACTGGAAGAAGATTTTTAAACAGAAATAGCTTTATTTAACAGTAACAAATAAGGAAACAAGAGATCATTCGATATGACCGCCTTTTGCCTTGATGACAGCCCTTAATCGGTTCGGATATGCCTCCACTGCGGCCCGAATGTCATCTTGAGGAGTCACCTTCCATCCTTTGGTCAAAGACTTCTTCAAGGTCAAAAAGCAGACATTAGCCTCTAAGATTGCCCAAATGGAAAAGTCCATCACATTGAGATCCGGTGAGTTTGGAGGCCATTCATCCTTGGTGATCACTGAGGGAAAGTTGGCCACACACCAGTCCTGAACCGTCTTCTTCGTGTGAGCGGGAGGCAATTAGGCAAGAATAAAGAAGATAGAACGCAACACAATAAAAAAGGGGGCAAAAAAAATAAGAAAGCTGTTTGGAAAACGGTCTTTGAACTCTTATTGCAATAATTATGACGCACCCTGTATATTATTAACGTTCCATCTCTACAAAAACATTTCATCTATTTTACATGATCAGTCAGATAGATGCGCGGAAATCACTCTATTGGCTGTTCACTAGATGAAGAAAGCAAAGAACTTAGCGATGAGGAAAATTGTTCATTTGATGTTGTCCCACATGTTGTGACTGATTTCTGTCGTTCATAATGCAGAGTTAATCTATTGGGTTGGTGAATTGAAAACTGCCCGACTTTGAACTAAAATTTATTCAACATGAAACCATCAATTCATTGGAAATAATTTCCATTATTATTGACGACTTCTGCCCATTTTACAGGCAATTTGCGGATTCCTCTTTCGTAGTAGGATTTTGGTTTGTGTGTGAGACAAGTGTGAGACTCAAAAATGGAGGACTGGAGATGTCCCAGTTTGAGCACTTTCTTCAAAAGAAACCCATGTTGGTGTCAATAGAAAAGTTGTAGAGAGTCAAAAATTAGGCTTTTAACCAAATTTCCAAAAAGATACACTTAGTAGTTTCGCTTAAAATGCAAGTTTTGTGAAAATTCGTAAATTTCGTATTTCTTGAAAACCAGTTTTTGAACCGTTCTAAAAATTTGGATATAAGCTTCATTTTTGATTCTCTACAACTTTTCCATTGACACCAAAATGGGTTTCTTTTGAAGAAAGTGCTCAAACTGTCACATATGACAATAGCCGGCTGTTTTCAATTCACCAACCCAATAAAAATAAATGTTGTTTGATAAAGAACAAAGTTAAAAGAAAAAAGGCAGAAAATAAAAAAATAAAAAAAAGCATGAATCATAAAAATTCTTGTAGCAATGTGTATTCGAAAAAATTCGCAAAAATCAATTTGTTTAACCGTCGCTTCAACCGACCATTAATCGACTAAAAAAACAGTTATGCCAATTTGTTTTATTAATTGTTTAACCGCGAGGAGCACGCTCTAGCTCAGATCGATTTTGCAGTCCTCAAGCTTTTAGTTTCGTGTCCAGTTTTGAGCCTATAAGCATGATTTAGAATCGTTTTTCGTGATCTTAAGTTAACAAGGCACAATTTGTTTGATGCATTCTGGCTGTCGTCTTGGCTGAAATCAACAAAACAAAAAACTTTAGATTTGTTGACAAATGGGAAGTTTCGTCGGCAAATTTAAAGATTTTCGATGAAACTTTGGGCGCTGGAGCTTATGCAATTGTCCATAAAGGATATTTGAAAGGAATCCCACCAGTGGCAACAATAAATCCATCATTACAAGTAAAAATAAACTGTAAACGATATAACTATTCATTTATCTAACAATTCACGTGTCTTTAAGCTCTCATTTTTCCTTTCAAATGACGGAAATGATGTGGCCGTGAAAGTGGCTCATGAAAATGCGACAAAAGCTGAAAAGTTTGTGAAAAAGCTAACTAGTTTAACATCAAAAATTAAATTCAGGCGATCATTTTTACTGGAAATCGATTTTATGAAACGACTCGAATATCATCCACACATTCTATCACTTCTGGCCTGTTCAACCAATCCATCATTTTCCCTGATTGTCACTGAACTTTGTGAATTCGGCGATTTATTGGGTCTCATTTGGAAAATGAAGAAAGAAAAGCCAAAAGAAGAAGGGAAAATATCAGATGAATCAGTAAAGGTAAGACACTAGTTGAATAAACATGAAAATACTAGACTTGCGACTCGTAGTCAGCCCGGTCCAGTCATTCCAATAGATTCAGTACATCTGCTGGCTCAGGATGGTTCAGTTCAGTTCATTGAATGGACTGAATTGTGATTCAGTTCAGCGAAAATTCAGCTCAAGGCCTGACTGACTGGACTGAGGTTTAGTGAGCTGCGTTGCAGTGTAGAACAAATATGAAAATGCCAGACAAGCTATTTATAGTCAGTCCAGTCATTCCAGTAGATTTGCTACATCCAGTGGATTGAATCAGTGAAAATTTAGCTCATTGACTGGACTGAGAATTTAGCCAGCGGCGCTCACGTCTATTCTTTATGTAATTGGAAAGTTTTCAGGAAGGTTCTCTGGAACTCGACGATTTTGTGCCTATTGGATGGCAATTGAGTGACGCTTTGGTGAGTTTTGAGAGAGATATTCTTTCAGCATATAATACTGTTTATGAAATCACTTTCTGATGCTTTCAGAATGAATTTGTTCTTAATTTTTATTTTCTAGGCCTTTTTGTCCGGAAAGAAAATCATTCATCGAGATGTCGCTGCGAGAAATGTTTTGGTAACAAAAAGAAAAATGGTTAAGGTAATTTCAAATTCATTATTTAATAGAGTATTTTACACTTTTAGTTATCCGATTTTGGCCTTTGTTGTTATGCTAAAGCAGAAGAAGAATATGAATCAAAAGAGGGGAAATTACCCCTAAAATGGATGGCTCCCGAATCGATAGAATTCGGGAGATTCTCTGAGAAAAGTGATGTGTAAGTGGAATTGAAATACCGTACTTACTCTATTAGTACTGCACCTTTAATAGTGCTGCCCCTCTAAGAATACTGCGGTCCGAGCCGTCACGAAAAAATAGTACTGCACAGTACTAATAGAGTAAATACGGTAACTACTAAAATAGGTTTCACTTTTCGAGTTCACTCCTTGTTAACAAATGGAACTTTGTTTTTTCTGCTTTTATTCCGCACTACGCACCTAAAGACTTGGTAATGACCAAGGAGCACAGAATAGGGATCAGTTTTATGTTTTCTCTGCAAATATCGGTTAGAAGTAGTCATCAAAGTATACAAATATAAAGCCCTCCAGCAGGACAGTTTAATCAAAAAGCCCTGGAAGCAAGAAGATGGGTGCCTCGATTCGCCGACCTCTACACAATTCAAATCCTTACATATACATTTCTTGAGTCAAGTCACTCTTTTTTTCTTTGAGAATTATTCTTTTTCCCCCCAAGATGGATGTTCTTACCAGTAGTTCAGTGGTTGAACTCAAAATGGCCAGTAGACAAGGAGATGGGTGCTTTCCAACCCACACCCATCATCTCAATTTGATCTCAATTTGAAATCGAGTTCAATTCAGAAGTTGAATTTTAATTCTTTTTTCTTAAACCATGTTTTTTTCTTTTTCAGTTGGTCATTCGGCGTTGTTTTGTGGGAAATGTACTCTTTTGGGAAATCTCCATTCGAATCATTTTCTCATCAAGAAATTCTTTCATTTTTGAAAAATGGAAGTCGTTTGGAAATACCCGAGTCGAGTCCGGATTGGATGTTTGTTCTTATTAAATGTGAATTTAATTTTATTAAAATTTTAGTAAAAAGATTATTGAAGAATGCTGGTCAGAAGAGCTGATGAAACGACCGGAATTCTCCGGAATAAAACGTGAATTTTATCGGCAAATGGAAGCCAATTCGACACGATATGGATATTTGCATTTCAGGTCAATTTTTGACAAAAAAGATTTTGTACATTGATGATTTCAGTAAAAACTATTATCACGAAGAAGAAACGACAAAAGATGAGGACAATGTGATCTGACTGAGTGTTTTCAAATGATCCTTCATTGCTTTGCCCTTTCTACTTTTAGATTACATTATTGTAATAAATATTTAAGCATTAATCTTGCTTTCTTTCTTTCAGATTTTCAACCTTTTCATCAAAGCAAATCAGAAATTCATTAAAATTTATTAACATGAAAACCCATTATAGCGTATCTAGACAACGATAATCACTTATATTATCATTCCGGGGGGATGTCATTCTATTAGAGGGTGTCATTCTAATACAGCATTTACTGTATCTTTATTCAAGTACAAACGGTGAAAACCAAACCAAGCTAATCATTTATAAACTTCAACATTTCAACAGCACCCAAAACCACGTCAAAGATCAGAGTTTCTTGAGGTCAAACGAGGTAATTCACTCTTGATTCTCATTTCAGACAGCCGGCTATTCAACCAGTAGGTCTCCATCACTACTTACCCTAAAACAATCGGTTTGTATAACTTGCAATAGTGTATTTTTTTGAATACAGCAATCAACATCAGGAAAATTGGGTTCATGAAGTTCGCTAAATTAAGCTAAACCATTAAGCTTATTAACTTGAAAACCCATTATAGCGTATCTAGACAATGATAATCACTTATATTATCATTGCAGGCGGGTGTCATTCTATTAGAGGGTGTCAGCATGTCAGCATTAGAGGGTGTCTAATACAGCATTTACGGTAGCGTATCTACAGCGTGCCCCAAAAAAGCTCCCTTTTCAAACCGAATTTTGGAAAAACTTTAAGTGGCTATTGGTGGCACTCCTAGTGCCAAAACTGTTTTTTCTTCATGGCAATTTTTTCATTTTCTTTTTTTTCTTGTCTTTACCCCTTTACATGAAATTTCTGTTGGTGGTGAAAGACAAGAAAAAATTCGCAAAAAGAAAATGAAAAAATTGCCTTAAAGAAAAAACAATTTTTTGGCACCAGGAGTGCCACCAATAGCCACTTAAAGGTTTTCTGAAATTCGGTTTGAAAAGCGGTCTTTTTTTGGGACACCCTGTATACTGTTATAATCACTTATATTATCATTGCCTAACAATTCAATGTTTTTGTTTTTTTTTTTTCATTCAAATATTCAATGAACATTTCAATTATGCGCGCCAGCTTACATGAAAATCGAAAAATTAAGAAGAAAAGAATCAAACGGTTCGACTTTAAGCAACTTTAACAAGCACACTGACACTTTTTGGAAACAAGAGCTCTAGTATACGAAAAACAAACTTCTTTGGCTTGATTTTTCTATGAACAACGTTTTGCTCGTCAAACATATAACGAAGAGCATCGAAAAGTTGAATTGACCAAACAATACCTTAAGATTTCCCCAATATGTTTCCGCAAAAAGTTGCCGAATTTCTCATTTTGGAAAAAAAGTTGCTAAAATTGACTGCTCACGGAAAAGCAAGTGGGTTCCGTATGTAAATTTGCAAAATCTATGCTAATCTTTAGTCGTATGCTAATCGTATGCCAATCAGCTTTCTTAATTTTTAGCCAAGTAACAACTTTCGTAAATGATCAAAGCTCGACACTTTTTTGATTGCCTAGCAGGTGCTTCTCAATCTTTTTTGTGAGTACTTTTTCTCTGAAAAACAACTTTCTAGAATGTTTCTAGCTTAAAAAGTTTGAAAAGTTTCCAAATTTTTGATTTCTCGAAATGTTCGAAAACGTGGTTGTCAGAGTTGCTTATCATTGCCTTTCTCTGTTCGCTTCATTGATGGTGATCTTCTGGATGTGGCTCATCATAAAGCATTCCCCGTCAGAGATGAAACACTTCAAATGGTTTCTATTGAAGCTAGCGGTTAGTGAGTGTTCAGTTTTGAACTGCAATCCTCTAAATTTACATTGAAAACTACACAGTCTTCTAGGTATTAGTCTGCTTAAATCCCGATAATGAAGTTTCAGTACTCGAAAAGGACTTGAGAACCAATAAAAGTAGAATTCTTGTCATAAGCATGTCAAAATTTAGCCCTGGTGCTTTTATGAAACAATTTCTTTTCACTAAACTTAAAATTTACATTATTGACTCGATAAAGAATCGTTTCCCGGATCAAATTTTGCTTGATTATGGCAAAAACTTGAATCTACTTCGTCACAATCACAATTCAAAAGTTCAGCTAATGGAGGAGTGTTTCACAATCTTCTGGGGCGCCATCTTAATGCCAGATCCTTTGTTTCCGGCTGAAGGAGCGGCTGTTCTCGGAGTCGCCTCGTATCTGGGAGAGACTGGGGCACGAATGGCGGTAAGGAGACTGTTTTTGAAAGAGTCATAACTGATCTGTGTAGATGATTGGAACCGGTTTCTTCATGATGAGCATTTTCATCTCAATCAACGATTGTGTACATGCACGGAGTCTGTTGTTGCATGGCAAACATCAACTCGTCGCTACACTCGTCAAACCTCACATTGGTAGGGGTTTTGGCTTGTATTTGTATGAAGAATCATCAAAAAAACAAAACTCTTTTTTAGAAACAACTCAATATTTAGGAATACCACTCACTTTGGCAATAAAGGCTCTCATTGGACTGCCTGCTCTCGTTCCAATGCTTCTTGCATTTGAAAATCCCGAGGTATTCATATAACTAGGTTTAGTAAGGTGTGATTGTCACTGATAACCTATTAAGCTCTGGTTTATTTTTGTTAACTTTAACAGGATTTTATCGTTCGGATGAAAGTACTCAAAAAAGATGACTTCATCGAGTACTACGCCTCACGAAATGACACAGTTTGGTTGTGTATGGATACAGCAAAATTGCCCACCATTATCTTCCTTGCAGTAACACGATTTTTCTAAACCAGAGCCAACTCTTTAAACAGATGATCGTTTTCGGCATCATCGCCATCTATTTGGCGAATTTGCTCTCGGCATTGATCCTCTTTCGACAATTGAGATCATTGCAATCACACATGTCAGCCTCGTCATTTAAGGCTCATCTCTCGGTGCTTTATATGTTGACATCACAAGTTAGTGAACAAAGTTATAAACAGTTAAACAAAGTTAAACAAATTCAAACAAAGTTATAAAAGGTTAAAAGTCAAGTTTTGTTGACGAGATATAGAAATAAGTTTCTTGAAATGAGGAAAGCAAAAGTTGAGCACTTCTATAAGAGCTTTGAAAAGAAATCCCTTGAACTGAACTCAACTCGATTTAAACCAGATCGTATTTTATTCAGAATATCTATCCATTGATCATTTTGGTGATACCAATCATATACACTGGAATCGGTTTCATCGCCAACGACAGCGACATGCTTGCCTCAAATTTGTACAAGTATGTGGCCGCTGTTGGACTGCTGTTTTATCCGGCAAGTCAATTTCCCGCCTACTTTTAAATTCAAGAAATTTTAGATGATGAGTTGCTTTGTGTCAATCTTAATCATGAAACCGTATCGACAGTTTCTCAAAAGCTGTCTTTTCTCTCGAAAACAGCGGCAAACTGTCGAGGAAGCCTGGAGTGCTACAAGGGTTATTAAATAAGATACTTTATCAATAAGACTTTTTTCTTGTTAGTAAGAGATGAGTAGTAAATAAATCTTTATCATCATAATCAAACTTGTGTCCTCTGAATTTCCCTTCCTAACTCAAAGTCGCTTTCACCGTCATCTCATCTTCAGACGATTTCTTGACTGAATGAATTGCCTCAAAAGTTGTCAAATACTTCTCGAATTCAACGTGCAAAGGATTTCCTAAAAATAGAAGCGATATTTTAATTGCATACAGACATGAGTCACAAAAAGACCAATCGACTACTGTGTTCAGAAGCGGTGAACTGTTTAGAGTTTTGAAAAGTTTGAAAAGAAGAAGAGAAAGATTCTAAAATCCTTCCACAACGCCCCCAAATTTTGCTTCTTATTCAAATCTTACACACTTCTGTTCAGAAAAGTGAGTCAGATGAGTTAACATGTTGTCAAGTGACTGACATGTTGTCAAGTGACTGACATGTTGATTAGAAGATCTTACTACTAATTAACTACTAAGAAATCTTACTGCTAATGAGCTTATTTACAGGGTGACCACAAAGTATAGCGACAACTTTTTGAGAAAGTATCTGGCAAATGCCTAACTTATTTTAAAAGTGGCAAGAGTTATATAGGGAATTGTAGCCCTTATCCTCGGCAACATTTATCTACAAAAAACTTCTCGATTCGACTTATACAACTCATTTAACAAGCGCTTGAATACATAAATGACATAAATGACAGATTCGCTGGAGAGATGTCGACTAGCGCTCATTCAAGCGCTTGTTAAATGAGTTGTATAAGTCGAATCGTTTTTGGTAGATAAATGTTGTTGAGAATTAGGGCTACAATTCTCTATATAACACTTGCCACTTTTGAAATAAATTAGACAATTCCCAGATACTTTCTCAAAAAGTTGTCGCTATACTTTGTGGTCACCCTGTAAATAAGCTCATTAGCAGTAAGATTTCTTAGTAGTTAATTAGTAGTAAGATCTTCTAATCAACATGTCAGTCACTTGACAACATGTTAACTCATCTGACTCACTTTTCTGAACAGAAGTGTGTAAGATTTGAATAAGAAGCAAACTATAGCTTATAAGAGACTTGAGTTGAAAGTATTAGGTTGATGCATAAGTCTTTTCGTTCCTTTTCGTCTGCCGTTTCAAGCCAACAAATGCACCAATTAAACTACAGTTGATTTCATTAGAAAAATCAATTATTTTTCTGCAAAATAACATTAAAACGGGTTTAAAAATATTTTATGCCTGGATTTTCTTGAGAGTATGAAGTCGGGTAGTCAAAAAGGGCTCACTCGATGATGCGGTTTAGACACCTTAGCTAAAGAAAACCTATCTTCGTGTCAATAGATAAAAGATAGAGAAAAAAAGTTTGATATTTCGCCAAAATTTCAGAGAAATTCATTCAGCCAGTTTTTTATAGATTTTTACGAAAAAGGCGTTTTTCACTCTCGAATTTGCTTGAAAGTCAACCGAAATTGATTTAAAAAGATGGAAATTGAACAAAAAAAACACTTTTTTTATAGAGCAAACTATAGATTAATTGGTGAATTTGTTTTTAACAGAAGTACGAAAAAAACGAAAAGACTTATGCATCAACCTAATATATAAGTAACAAAAAGGAGAAGGACTAAAATGTGCCACCCTGTAATATCGACAAGACGCTAGAAAAGTGTACGAAAAATGTACGAAACCTGTCGTGTAGCTTCTCGACCTTAGTCCAACCAGTGATTTCGTTGAATATCTCTTGAGATTCTCTGTCTCAGAAAGCCACTTCAAATGATTGAAGAAGTTATTTTCATATAAACAATCGAAAAAGCAAAAGGAGAAGTGAAAATTGGGCAGAATTTTGAGAACGGTTATCTCTGGGAACTCCGAGAGGATCATCTCTCCGTCGATGTTTTGGAAAATTTTCGTGAAAAACTTGAAATGATCATCGATCCACCCAAAACCGGCAAATTGAAAGTGAAAAAGTTGTGCTTTTGGTGTGAAATGTTCAAAGATTAGCCCCCAATACGGTGCCTTTGAGTTGATCGTCAAGATTTTCAAGTGCTTCAAATTTTTGATTATTTTATGAGTTCTCAGATGATTTCTAAACATGGAAAGATTCGTGAAATCATCAAGATTCAGCTCAATTTTGAGTTTTCTACAACTTGTGAGCATGGCCATCAGATTTCCGAGAGGCTTTAGCTCAAAGATTTTCCCATCAATTTGCAGGGATTTCTCAAAAATTCGAAATCTCGTTGTATCAATAGTCAAAGTTGTGCAAAATTTGCTCTTCTTGTCTTTCTTGGAGAGCTTTTTGGAGGTTCTTCCAAGAGAAATCTCATCGATTCGTCGAGGAAAGAGGCCATTGGATAAAATGAAATGATGAGTTCGTTTGTTGACAAAGAATAATTGTAAATTGGTTGAAAGAGTCGATTTGAGCAGACTGGATGCACTCAATTGAGTGGGCAAATTGTTGAAAGAGAATCGCTTTTGCATTTTTTTTCTAAATATTTGCATTGAAATGGGAAATGGGAGAATGGGGAAATGGGGAAATGGCTTTTCACTCTTTTTTTTTCTTTTTTATCTTTTCTTATCTTTTCTTCTTTTCTAGACTCTAGTTTTGTTTGAAAAAACGCAAAGTTTTAAGTAAATAAAAGATAACGAAACTTGTTTAAACACAAAATGATGACTGCAAACTAGGGAAACGCTTTTTAGAAGCTCGTTCTTTCAACGAACCTTGCATAAAAATGAATGAAAATAAATGAAAATGAAAAAGCACATATTAAAAAGATTCATTCAATATGTTTCAATGAATGGAAATCTTTGAATTGAATGTTTCAATTGGTTTCATTGACATCAAAGTCGAAAAAACCCATAAATACCCGGAAATTTCTTCGTCAAAATCAGGAAAATTGGTCAGTTTTCTTGATTTTAATAAGTTTTCTAAGTTTTCAATTTAATTTTAATGAAATTTTAATCTTAACAACTTTAATAAAGGCAACTTTTAATAATTCACTTCAAAAACAATATTTTTTTCTTTCTCTTCTCTTTTCTTTTTTTTATTTTTTCCTTTGCATAAATAGTTTGAAATCAAAAACACGGCAAACTCAGTTGAATCGGGTCAGATTTGCATAAGCATAGCATAGATCAATTGGAATAAAGATGAATTTTGCATTCAAATATTTCATTCGTAAACGGCTACAACATATATATGGAAACCAGTAATCTCTAGACGGCGGGAATGAACCCATGACCTCCCGACTAAGACACAGGGCTCTTAGCCTGAGCCATGACGGACCTAGAAAGGTCATTGGGACCTAGAAAGGGTCAAAGGTCATTGGTCATTGGGACCGGACCTAGAAAGGTCATTTGAAGCTCGATCAAGAAAGGCTATCTAAAACTCGACCAACTTTTCTTTTTCAAAGACTTTCTATTGTAGATTGCTTAACAAAAAAGCTTAGCAATGACATGGCAGCTTGAGAACTCCACGATGGGAAATGGTATCAAATCGGCTTTGTGTTCGGTGGAGACGAGATTGATATAGGTGAGACAGGAAGGGTTTAAAATAAAATCAAAAAAGACGTCTTCAGATTACAACACGAAAGTGAGTGGATTCAAACGAAGATTCGGCAAAGATTTGTGTGCACATTGGTGGATGCTTAAATGAATAAACATTGTAGAATAAAAGAATGAGTTTCCTGGAAATCACTCAGCATTCAGCAGGGTGTTAGGACATTCCTAAATTAACGCGAATGTTAGAGCATTACACTGAATTGGACAGGCTTTAACGGTCACGCGGAGTTGCTAAATTAAAGACTTTAAATTTGTGCTGTTTTTTGTATCATTAAAGTCTAGTTATAGCCATTTCTATACCAAGACTCCAATATTAATCGGGGAAAGTACAGTGCCCTGAAAAGGAGTGAACGGGAGCTGACGTTTGCCGGTAGATCGTATCCATCATCAACGATTGGCAGGATTCACATTGATACTCGTACTCGTCCCAATGTGGATGCTGTCCAGTTTTCTGATTGTGTACAAACACTCAGTGCCAAGAGGATGACACTGAAAAATTATTTTGATATTAGACATTAGATAAGATTTTGAAATACAGCTTCTCTGTGGGAAATTTCTGGTCAAAAATAGAGATTGTAGAGCGAATTGCTCATTGATGTATCGCCCATAAAGAATCGTTTTTGTGGTGCAAAAAGTGAAACGAATTTAAGCTGAAATACTTTTTCAAAAGTCTCTAAAATTTTAAGAAAAAGCTGCACTCATTTTTTACGAATAATTTCTTCGAGTCGACACGCAAATAATAAAAAAGTGTTCTTGAATTGGTGGATTCGTTTTTGACAAATTTCAGTTCAAATCTGTGCATAAACTTTATTGCCAACCTAATAGAAAGAGCATTGGCTGTTTTCTTTGTATCCTACAAGTGATATCAGCATTTAGAGTATTTAGTTGAAAAACAGCCAGCGAGCGTCACGAGTCGAACGATTGTTGATGATGCAAGTGGGTTTAAGTGACCCTATTTGCCAAAATAAAATCATCCTAGATAATAAAATAGTTAACTTGAATGTAGAAAACTTTGGTTTATCAAAATAAACAAATTCAAAGGGGATTAGATTGTAAAGTCAACAATGAATTGCCGTAGAATTCTCTCAAAAAAAAAGCTTTTCGTCTCAAGACATTTAAGTGACTTAAAATTTGATTTGAATCAGAATAAATCTTCAAGCAGATCATTATTTATTAGTTTATCAAAACTGAAATCAAAATTGAAATCAAAACTGGAATCGAAATCCATTTCCATCCGATTTTCAGATGCTCTCCAATTCGATCATTTCCCTTTCGTGGTCATTCTTTTTGTTCTCATTTGGCACTCTTCTCAACCTTTTCTTTTCCGCAAGCATTTATCAATTATTCTTCACTTTTATTAATTTCATTGGAATCATTGCTTTCAACCTTATTGCCAGGTATTTTTTTTGATATAAATTCAAAGGCGAATCTCTAAATTTCAGCATCATGAACGTGATCTGTTTCCGGCCGAAAAGCGATGAATCAAAACGAGGACCCGTCACTGTCATATCTACTGTTAAATGCACAAAATAAACTCTAGAAAAGTTTTGAGTGTTCTACTAAAATTTGATAAATGAAATGAAAAGAATATAAAGAAATGAAAAGAATTGAAAAGAATCGAGGGAAATGTCTTCGAAATTTTAACACACCAATCTCGTTTTTCAACTCATGACGATCGTAGTTTTTGCTAAAATTTTGCATTTCTATCTTAGAACTTTTGATTTTGATAAAAGTACTGTAAATGCCCGTCTTTCTCCGAGTTCTCCTTCATTTCTCGATAAAATTCCTGACGGATTTGCGGGGAATTCAGGAATTATGCTGCTGAATGGCTCTACTTCACGATTCCGCCTCGCTTTCCACACGCCAAAGGTTGTTCATCGTCTTCCAGGCCGGTGCAGATTTTGGTTGGATTGGAGACGATTGGAGTCACGCATGGGAAAGACGTTTATATCTTTGTTAAAGCTCAATTCGAATGCAAATGGGTTTGTGTTCTCGAGCTCAAATATTTTGTGGAAAATATCCATTCAATTTAAACACTTCAGACGGTGATGGATCCCGATCTGCGGCGTCGTTAAAAGAAAAAGAATCTCCAAAACATTTAACCTCAAAACCTGGATTCACCAAAGCATATGGATCTAGGGGTTGATGGACATCGGTTAGATTTGAATTGAACTCAATGGCCAAGAATTCAAAAAAAATCCGGATCTGATGGAAAGGATGAATCCGGACTTTATCGAAATTTCTTTTTTTGTCCATAAAAGGGTTCTTTTCTAGAATTTCTTATCGCAGTTCCCATCTCCCATCTATCAGCCATCAATTTCGCCCCAATTAACCTTTCGCAAGAGTTTCCTCCCACAACAGTTGTGCTGTGCTTGTGGGGGCTTCCTCTTAGAGCATCGATTCTCACTTGACTCAGCCGTATTTCATTCTGTCAAGTCATTAATGCGTTTAAAAAACAAATATGCAAGCAGCCAAAAATCACCTATGACGGTTGAAATTGTTGTACCTATACCTATACAATGATGTGATGAAATGTTTTTTTTGGCTTCTTTTACTTGACCTTGATGGTTTCGTCAACGGTTTTTCTTTGAAAACAAGAACAATATTTGTTAAGACAATCAAATTCTTGAAAAGCCAAAGAATCGGAGAACTGGAGACCAAAAAATAAATATTCTTGTAAAGTTTTATAAATTTCAGTTGTGTTATTAATGAAAAGAAGAAAAGAAGAAAATAACTGAATTAAAAACGTTTCTTGTTTAGAGAAAATCGAGAACGACTTGTAACTGGAAAGGGTAGTGACGGGCCTGGAAAGCATCAAAATCAATATCTTGTTTAAAGCAAATCCGTGCGATGATCAGCAACACTCTCCCCTTATGATCATAATGTCGAAAATAGACGGTTACCGAGCTCCTCTCGAGCATTTCATTCGAATTTCTGAAGTGAAATCTCGAGATTTCTTCTTCAACTTGTGCGAATCGAGCGAATTTCTCGGAAACCAAAGGGTTGATGGCAAGATTTTGGGGCTGGAGGGTGAATTCTCGAATTGACACCGGCTCCCCAGTACTATTTGGCATCCAAACGATTGCATCATCCAAGTTGATCAACACTTTAACGACATTATCCCTCAGTAATCTTTCAATTGACGCTAGACAATCTTGTTTTGTGGCAAAATAAAAGCATGGATCGTCGTAAAGCATGACTTTTGCCCGGGGATTCGTGCCCGGTTGTCCAATTGTCCAGAAATCATGCAACGAATCCCGGACATAGCGATTGAAGGTGTAGGAATCGGCCCGGGTCGCCGACAATTCTTTCCATTTCTCTTGTTTCAACACAAAATGTTTTGTGTTCTGAAGTTGAACTCGTTGAAAGAGTGCTTCTTTTGTCGAATAATCATCGACTGTCCGTAGCACGAATCCGTTTAAAACAACTGGAAACCAGTGCTCAAGCAGCGCCGCGTTTCCATCTTTCAGCGTGCCATGCATGTGTAAATGGAAATTGCGAACTTGTCGAAATCTACTCAAAAATTCAATCCAAAAATCGGGAACTTTTCCATTTTTCGGGATTAACTCAATGCTTATGTCGGCAAGGAAGCGAATCTTTTCCAATACGACTTTCCATAGAACATCTCGTTTACATTTGAAACTCGTTGCTGGACTTTTCATTTCCCAGATACACGTAATTTCTTCCATTTGCCCTTTTCTCACTTCAAATCTTGTCGTTTCCCCATTTGTCGATATCTAGAAGTGAAAAGCTTATTTTATAAAGCAATTGTATTAAACTTCCGTCAATAAAAGTTATATATTGGGTTGGGGAGAATGAGTCGGCGCCAAACTTTAAAGGGACTTTTTGCACACATAAAGCCTTCTTTAAACATACGTTTGGTTTCATCAAAAGGATCCACTATTTCTCTACAAAATGACTTTTGAGAGATTCCACAAAGCTTTTCTTTCGTGGAGTTTATGAACTTCCAAAGGCAGCTGGTTAAAATGGCAAAGAGTCCGACTCATCATTTGAACAGTTTCTTTCACATAAACCTTCTTTGGTGTTTATATAAAAAAGATAGAGCACATTCAATTACTTAAGTTGCCAAATTTGCAGGAAGATCCCACCAATGGTTTTTTCTAGATCACAGTTTGTAGTCTTTGTGAAAAAATGGCTTTTTCTTGAGCGGAGGCGCTGTTTGAATTTTCTTTTAAATGTCATTTTGTAGAGAATTAGTTAACCATTTTACTGATATCAAATGCATATTATTTGACGAAGTCGAATAGAAGTTTTAGACATTTTTTTTCATTTTTGGCGCCGACTCATTCTCCCCAACCCAATACTTATAGTTAGTTACAAGGTTATGTTTCCTAATTTAAGAAATCCTTAAGCAAATTTGGGTAACTTTTCAAGCAAATTTGAGCAGAAATTCAAGTTTTTCTGAAAATTCTTCAAATGCAAGAAAAGTCTTTGCCGATTTGGCCCCTTAGAACTCTACAAAACCGAAAATTTTCTAGATTTGTCAAAAGCCTATTTGAGAAAATAAATCGACCTTTTTATTGATGCAAACTGTAGATCGGTGCGCTAATTATTTCTAATAAGTGAGGTGAAATAATAATAACTTTTGAGGTTGCCAATCTAATAGTTGAGTATCGTCAGCCATGTCTAGAACATCCCAACAAAGAAATTACCTGCACACAATACGAAGAAACATCAAAAGATTCGTCGTTTATTGGTTGCCAGAGCTCAAATCGATGAATTTCTTTTGGAAAAAGTCCATAGAATAAGTAATGTCTTCTCAAAAGTTTTGTAGTTTTTAACAATTCTCGAGCAGTATTCGGATTCACGTGATCGAGAATCATTTTTTTCATTTCATTGGCCAATTGATTGAAGCAAATCATGACGAGCTTTGTTTAGTTCAAAAAAGAGCTTCAAAAAATCAATAACTGTGAAATTCGTGAGCTCGGAAAATGCACGAATTCGGTTGTGTGTCATTGATAAGACACCGAAAGGGAAAATGGCTTTTTCAGAGTTTTTTAAAAGAAACAGAAAAGAACCTCTTTGCAAGAAAGAACCCATTTACGCCGTCCGATCCCAAAAGGAGGACCGGAGCAAGGAGAAAATGAAATGAAATAGAAAGAAACAAAGCAAAGCGATCTAAAGCCTCCTAAAGCAGCCTGTGAATTCTCAAAACTTTATTCAGTTTTTAAGAAAAGCCAAGCCTTATCAGGTCCTACATGAGCAACTCTGCTAGAAAGATTCACTTAATTAATACATTTGGTGATTGCACAATGTTTGCACTAGAGAACTAGGTTTTAAAAGAGCATTATTTGATCTAAGAGATCTAAGAGATCTATTTGACCATTACCATGAGCCATCATAGATCCATTCATAGAGATCATCTCATAGAGAAATCTTAGAGAAAAACTAGATTTAATTGGGTAATATGGCTCTTAAAATATGATGAATGTGAAGCTTGAAGCTTTTATTAGATCTTGGCACAATGGTTTGTGCACCTATAGGAGGATCACATTGAGCTTATCGGGTTTTTATGATTCTTTTTATCATCACATCTGGAATAGATGGAAGGTGTAAGGAAATTCCTAATTTTAAATAAAGCATTCTATTTCAGCAAGTGACTCCCATCATCATGCTGTCCCTTTCAAAAGATCTGCCCTATCGTCCGTTCAAGCCCGAGGTGTGGCCCCATTTGGAGGACTTCTTTTCGCATGGCCTCATGTTCTTCGAATTCAATCGAAAACTTATGTGGAATGCTCGCAAATATTTTACTGATTATAATTTCGAATAAATCTACGTTGTTGAGCTGTTAGTTTCTTTGGCAAAATACTCATTCACCTATTCAAACACTGCTCCGACAGCTCTTGAATCTTTTTGGAATTTCATAAATCATTCGCGCGAATTTCGCCTGGTTTTCTTCAAAGGAATGAGTCTCCGGACCAACTTTCTGCATTTTGCAAGTCTCATCGATCAAAAATCTTTTCAAAAACACAAGAAAATGCCTTTCTAGAGTACTTCAAAATCATCGAATCGAGATCGACTTCTTTCTTGGATCTGGCCATTCACCTCTCTAAACCCGTGAATAGCTGTTGCATGGATTTTGGGGGAAAAAATGACTCGGTAGAACAGTTGGCTCATGAATTGAGATTAATTGAAAAAGGGAAGCTTTATCGAAGAACACCTTCTTTTTCTAAACATCAGGTAGAGAGAGGAAGAGGAGAGAAACCTTTGTGATTGGTTGAGAAATGTTAAACACCTTCCAAAAACAACAAGGCATTGTTTTGCAGATTTGTGACTTTAATCAATCCCTTTTCTCTTTCCTCTCCTTCGCACTCGACTCCAATGATCTAAGACTTTCCTCGGACAACTGTCAGATTGCCTTTCGAGATTAACCACAGTCGCCTATTTTTTCCGTATTTTCTTAAGAAATTTAAAATTGCAAACATCTTTTTGACCTTCAAACTTGAAACTCCTATAAACAAAACTGTTTCACTCATTGCAATTAAAGTTCTATCCATTTTTAGAACTCAATTCCTAAAGCCTGTTCTACCATTCATTAAAATGAATATTTTCTTTGATCTCAAATCTTTGTACAACTGACTCCTTTGATAATTGTCAAAATATAAAAAAAAATTTCTCAGATTGTATGTATGGTGATTGCCAGGAATTCGACTTGTGAGTCAAATGCGCCCATTCATGGAGATGTTATTATCGGGGATCCTGTAAAAGCCATGTCAGTCCTTACAGTTAGAATTGCAAAATCCAGGAAAAGATTTGAACGGGCATCAACGAAGAGAATTCAGATTGAACGCCACTGACCAGAATCCCGTCAATATAACACAAAACAATGGCCACTGCTTGGTTTGCATTTGCTTATTTAGGTCGAAAGTTAGTCAGATCGAGTTTTAGTGGTTAAGTTGATTATGGTAACTTAGATTTTAGCCGGTTTGGTGTTGATGGTGCAAAGAAATACGGGAGCAATTCTAATGAAATGATTCCTCTGCAAATTCCAGGACAATGAGAAGGGATCAACCTCTTCTTTTCTCATTCTTTTCCTCTTCTTTTCTCTTGTCATTGCCTATTTTGTCTACAAGAACAGAGGGAAAGTTCTTCAATTGCAAAGGTTTGGAGAAGTAAAGAAAACAACTTCTGACAGCGAAGAATAGCAGAGTAAATGCTAGAATAGATATATAAGGAATTCCCTAAAAATATCTGTATCGTAGCTGATTATGAATATTATATCATTTTGTAGGGAATTCAATTCTGCGTCGATTCGTATCAAATTTTTGAGTTTAGGTTAAAAATTGCAGGCTTTAAAACGTTCCATTCAAAATTGGTGGGACCCTGGTAGTCGATTATGAATGAGTGGGTCTAGGGGCGTCCAATCGTCAAGTCTTTGGTATCATTAAACACAGAATCATTGATAATTATGTTAAATTTTTTAAATTAGCAATATTTGATGAAAAGGAAAAAATTAAAAGCTAAAAAACTGTTTGTTCTCAAGAGAAAACTTTGAAACCCTATAACTTTCTTTTCTTTTTATCCAATCTTTCTAATTTTAAAACTTTAACATAATTATCAATGATTGTGCGTTTAATGATACCAAACACTTGATGATTGGACGCCCCCAGACCCACTCATTCATAATGGAATCGATGGAATCGATTAATTTTCAGGGAACTACGATCCCGTGTGGAGTATAGGAGACTTGAAGACGGAGACTCCTGCAGCCTTCTCCCGAATGAACCACAAGTGATCTATTGAGGAAATGCCATATTTCATTTCGATTATTTTCTTATAAATTTTATTCTTCAATGACTAGGAAGAAATCAAACACAAAAACACTCATCAATAACTTACTTTCAATCAATTTCTACTACATAAATGTAATTCAAAATTACATTTATCTAGTAAGAAACATTCAAGTTTTAAATTCTAAACATTTTATGATTAAAGCTGTTTCATAATTCCAGTTTGGTCATAAAATAGTCGTTGTGATTCCATTTTTTCTTATTGGAGCATTTGTTTCCCACTAATAAAGGAATACGAAGCTGTAAGGATGACTCTAGAATCCAAACAGATTAAAGAGACTCGTTGAGCGATCTTCGTTTCTAGAAAACGTCTAGTTGAGATCTTTTCGCTTTTGCAGGCTACTAAGATCACAAAAAGGTAAACCTAGTTCTTCCCAATAATGCCAGATTTCCGCGTCATTTTGCAAAACTAAATACAGCATCGGAATCAGCGAAAAATTCTACATCCGATGGTCTAGGTCTCATTTTCCATCTCCACATCATCCTCGTCACCTTCCCTTGTAAATTAGATCTTTTAGATCTTTTAGATTTTAGATCTTTGATTAGCCTTTCTTGGGAAACGAACGGTGGTTTTCTTGTCCACGTGATCTTTCTCCGTGTTGAGAGAAAAGATCAATCAATCATCCATGACTCGAAAAAGGACTCTTTGAAAAGAGATTCTCTGCTTCTTTCCCATTTCTCAAGAGCTCTTTTTCGGTGTTACTGGAAATTGCGATTTTCCAAGTCAAAATACTCTTTTGAAATAGTTCTATTCCGTTAATTTATTCTAAACGCTAGATATTTTCTCTGAATCTCTATGACTGAATACTTGGGTTCAGCAAGATTAAAGGAGAGTCCGGCAAGGCCAACATCATTGGAGGAAATATGGGAAGCCCCGGTCTACAAACAGCCACCTTTACCCTCAAGGTATTCATTTCTTCGTTAACTATACACATCGTCTAGTGGCTTTGAAGAGATTTCTCGGCAGAACTCGAGCAAATTTCGAGGCAACGAGCCAGCAAACTCTCAATTGCCGTCATCCTTTTGAGCGCCTTCTCGTTCGGAGCCACAATCTACATTGTGTTCCTGATTGGCTACTCCATGTAAGTGCATTTGCACTTTTTCAGACCCGTAGCACGCTTTTCTTTCTATTCTTCATCTGAAGCTGGGGACAAATCTAATAAATACTATATTAGAAAGCTAAAGTTATATAGAATTTAAAATGAGGCAAAATTTTGGTATATTGCGATCATAACTTTCTTCAGGGTTAATATTTCTTTCGAACGGTTTTCATATTTGACTTTTTGAGATCGTGGTGCATTTTTTGATATAGATAATATAGACATCTATATAATTTATATTTAGTCGGGTGGTGGGGCTACTTTTGGAACTACTCACAAGGTCAGATCAGTTAAAAACTTATAAATTGCAAAGAAACAAAGCTGAGCATTGGCATCCTCTATCAATTAATAAAAACTATTTGAAAGAGGATGAAGCTTGAGGCAAGTTATGATCGAAACTCATATCAAAGGTCCTGTTACAGACTTGAAATGCAAATCCCACATGCAATTTATGTGTGCTGCGGTGTAATACACATAGATGTATCATAGAAATCTAGAGTTTTCAGGGATCTATATGATAGCGTCGTTGAGATCAAAATGAAACTCGTGGAAGTAGAAAACGGTCGATCACCAACTCCACCATGTGGTTGGGATGATGGATGGTTTCATGCTCGAAATTTGAAGAATTGCTACAAGGTAAGTCCAACCACTGAAAAAGGTTTTCTTTCATTATTTTTAGGTGATTTTCAATGTCACTCTGGAGCAAGCAATCAATCAGTGCAGAGCTTTCAACGCAAATGTCACATCAATTCACTCCGACGAGGAAAATCGTGTTGTTAACAGTAAGAAATCGAAAAGAAAACGAAATGCTCCTCTCCTTTCAGATCTACTCAAACTTAACCTGACGTGCCCAGGTCCAATCCTTGGCGGATTAATTGGTGCAAAGAGGGTGAGTTAAAATGAATATAAATATACGTGGATTTAAGCCTTTTCAATTTGGTTGCAACACCTAAAGGTCGCATTTTTTTTGCTATGCGCCTAAATCAATTAAATCGAAAGTGATTGTTGTTTTGATATCGTATTTTTAATAGAACTTTTACAGCTGAACCAAAAGCGCCTTTTTGTCTTTGACATCTCTGAGTTTTCATTAAAGTAATCTGCTCTCAAAATGAAATCATCATCTCGATTTTGTGCATCCAAAGTGCAACACCGAATCTTTACAAGAGGTGTCAAAATTTCTCATTTTGGAGTCAAACTTTAAATAGCCTTAACCTGACGTGCCCAGGTCCAATCCTTCTCATTTTCTCATTTTGTTACAGACTATTTAAATTACTGGAGACAATATGCAATTGACATACATATGTGGGAGATTTTTGTTAAATAGAAGGATAGACGACAAGTTTTGTTTTGTTTTTTTCATAAATTCATAAATTTGTAGAGTTTCAACGGGAGTACAATTAGTCAAAAAGGGACCAAATGAATCAATTAGACCTAAAAATCTTTAAATCTTTAATTAAAAACGATAAAAGCTTTAATGCAAGTTCCGATTCAAAAACAATAAACGACAGCTTGTGATTAGGTCTGCAAAAGTTGCGCCCTTTTTGGTGTTACAACCGAATTACCAGAGTTACCACAAGAGTCTCTGTTAGACAGGTGGTGGTGTGAATGATTGGATGTGGATTGATGGATCTGTCTGGGATTACACGAGATGGGACGCTGGAGAGCCAAATAATTTCAATGCCGAAGAGGGCTGCCTGCAAACGGAGAACTTGCTAAGCTGTTGGCAGTTCGACGATACGATACAAACCGTTCAAAATCTACCGTCCTGGTTTCCGATGAAGCTGAAGGGGATGGACAAATGGAATGATATTAGCTGCGGTCGAACTTTCAACGGAGCGATTTGCAAGAAAACGGCTCACTTTTAACGGGTTTTCCTAATAAAATTACTACTTTTTGAAACGCAGTAACCGTGGATATCCAATGCAGACAGACATTTTATTGTTTGAAAATAGCTTTTGCTTGCTTAATTTGTTAAGGTAACGTACATTTAACGTCTACACAGCTCGTCTGTTTCCAAGAAAGTATCCTACGCACTAAGAGGGGAGGGGGAATAAAACCAGGCTTTGTTTTATACTGACTGAAACATCCTTATCGGGGTGCTTCAGTCATGCGATATCCATGGAGGAGCACCTCTTCAAGAAGTTATCGTTGAAATCACAGGAAAGCAGCCAAGGGAGATCAGGGCTGTCCGGAATTCCAATCATTTCACTGATCTGAAAGTAGTGAAATTTTAAAGTTTGTTTTTAACTGTTTTCAAAGTTCAAGGCCAAATGCCATCGAAAAACAAAAATGACACAAAACTTTATCAAATAAATAAAAATTCCGCCAATTTTACATAATGTACACGTTCAATATTGGAAGCTTTCTTGAATAGTTTGTCCTTGTAAAAAATTGTAAAACTTACGAATTTACGGGAAAATTTTCATAAATGTTACGAAAAAATCGAAATTCGTAAATTTACGTTTTACGAAAATCGTAAAAATGAAAAATTCATAAATTTACGATTAAGATCGAAACTTCAATAGATCACTTGTCGTTCATTCGGGAGAAGGCTGCAGGAGTCTTCGTCTTCGAGTCTCCTATACTCCACACGGGATCGTGGTCTCCTGAAAATTAATAGATTCCATCCATTATGAATGAGTGGGACGTCCAATCATCAAGTGTTTGGTATACATACATTGCTTGGGTTGCTCTACTAGAAAGGTTTGCCAAAAAATTTCATTCATAATCAGCTACGATACAGATATTTTTAGGGAATTCCTTAGATATCTATTCTAGCATTTACTCTGCTATTCTTCACTGTCAGACGTTGTTTTCTTTACTTCTCCAAACCTTTGCAATTGAAGAACTTTCCCTCTGTTCTTGTAGACAAAATAGGCAATGACAAGAGAAAAGAAGAGGAAAAGAATGAGAGAAGAAGAGGTTGATCCCTTCTCATTGTCCTGGAATTTGCAGAGGAATCATTTCATTAGAATTGCTCCCGTATTTCTTTGCACCATCACACCAAACCGGCTAAAATCTAAGTTACCATAATCAACTTAACCACTCAAACTCGATCTAACTAACTTTCGACCTAAATAAGCAAAAGCAAACCGAGCAGTGGCCATTGTTTTGTGTTATATTGACGGGATTCTGGTCAGTGCCGTTCAACCTGAATTCTCTTCGTTGATACCCGTTCCAATCTTTTCCTGGATTTTGCAATTCTAACTGTAAGGACTGACATTTTTTCTACAAGATCCCCGTTAATAACATCTCCATGAATGGGCGCATTTGACTCACAAGTCGAATTCCTGGCAATCACCATACATACAATCTGAGAAATTTTTTCTCATATTGTGACAATTATCAAAGGAGTCAGTTGTACAAAGATTTGAGTTCAAAGAAAATATTCATTTTAATGAATGGTAGAACAGGCTTTAGGAATTGAGTTCTAAAAATGGATAGAACTTTAATTGCAATGAGTGAAACAGTTTTGTTTATAGGAGTTTCAAGTTTTCAGGTCAAAAAGATGTTTGTAATTTTAAATTTCTTAAGAAAATACGTAAAAAAATAGGCGACTGTGGTTAATGTCGAAAGGCAATCTGACAGTTGCCCAAGGGAATGTCTTAGTCATTGGGTGGAGTGGGAAGAAGAGGAAAGAGAAGATTTATCAAAGTCACAGATCTGCAAAAGAATTGCCTTGTTGTTTTCGGAAAGCATGTTGATTTGGTCACCTAAATGCTTTATTTTTCCTAACATTGGAATATAAGTGAGTGATTCGAAAATGGATTCAGAACAATTTGAAATCCCTATTGGGTTCTTCTCTGTTATTTGGCAAGTTTAAGTGCCTACTTCGAGAGCCTGTTTCTCAGCACTCCCTTTAGCTACTGAGCTGGTTAACCCATTGGAAACTTCTGCAGCGAATAATCGCTGCAGCAAAAACTCAGGAACGGACCGCTGCAGCGATTATTCGCTGCAGCACTAATTGAGCTATTTTCATTCAATTAATTGCTTTTTTTGCTGTTTTTCAGCATTACATGTATATTCCAATTGTAGCAGATCTACAAATTACGTGGGCAAAAAAGATGCTTCATATTTACCCAGAATCAATGCAGTCTCTGGTTTCGCATGGAAATGTTCCATAATAGCTCTAATCTTATAAAGCCGATCTCCTGCAGGATCCAGTTCATTATCACAAAAACGCAGGTTGCGAAGAATAGATTCAAATTTTGCTCTTGACATAATGTGGGACATGTGGGAAAATCCTCCTAATCCAGGCCTGCTACTCCAGTAGTCACGAATCCTCGGTAATTTGACGATTCCCATTTGAAGCCAGGAAGAGCTTGAAAGATTTTGCATCGAAATCCTGCCAGTTTGTTATCCTTTTTCCATGTTTATTAGATTCACCTACTAAAATATTGTCGTCGATAAAATAAGAACAATAATCGATAGGATCTTGAAAAGTACTGAAGTCAAATCATCAAAAATAAATAGAAAACAGTAAGCGTAATTTGGATACAAAAACGAAATAATTTGCATTTAGCTATTGTTTTTTGAAGGTAAAATGAGAAATTTTGTATGCAAGTTGATAAGTTGACGATAATCAATCCAGTAGTTCTACCCTTGCACTGAATAAGAACCCTTTCCTTTGGTTTAATCACAATCAAGTTGCTCAAACTTTATCAACTGTCACGAAACGTGTCACTGAACAACTAAGAAGCATAAACTTCTAGTGTAATTTTGATAATTTCATTCAAGATAACGCCCGTCCACACGTTGCAAAGATTGTTCAGGAAAAACTCGAAGAGTTGGGCTGGGAAACTCTCCCGCATCCGCCATATTCTCCGGATATTTCGCCTTCGGATTACCATTTATTTCGCTCAATGCGAAACCATTTGGCCGGAAACAAGTTCAAAGATGTTCAAGAGGTCGAAAAATGGATAGCCGACTTCTTTGCCTCAAAACAAGCCAATTTTTACGCGGGGGGAATTCATTCTTTGCATGGAAGATGGAAACAAATATTGTTAACAAATGGTGAATATATTGTTGATTGAGCTGTTAAACTGTTGGTTTTAAAATAAAGAGTTGTTAGCTTAAAAACGCGCATTTATAACTGGACAACCTAATATTTTATCTCCCGTGAGGCATGATTTATGCCAGGAAAATGGAGACCTGAAGACTTATCAAGGCTTTTTTTGCTCTCTCAGTCTTCTTTCTTCTGTTTTATCTTCCGTGAGGCATGACTTATGGCAGGAAAATGGAGACCTGCAGGCTTATCAAGCCTTTTTCCCCTCTCTCAGTCTTCTTTCTTCTATTTTATCTCCCGTGAGGCATGAATTCCCTTCACAAACGCTCGCCACAGTGTAGCGTAATGAAGCAAATGTGTGAAGAAATAGTTGCCCCACACGTTCTCACGTGATCCTTTAATTGCGGGCCTATTAAAAGAAATTCATAGACAAAGATTTGTTAAGATGCTATAACGTTGATCTCATGGACGCTCAGTGTAGCACACCGAAATCAATTCGTTAAATGGATTGGGGGAACTTTTCAAAGTATAGAGCTAGTCAAGAACACAATGGCTGAGCAGTTTTAGAGGCCGGGAAAAGTTTCTCTTTTAAAGGTGTTAATTTTCAACCCGGATAAAGACCAATAACTGCTAACAATTTTAAAGCTCATAATAAAGTTACAATATAAAATTTTCGCTTTTTTTTATTTCATAAGTTTCATTTCGGTCTCAAATAGCACGTTGCTCTCATTTCGATTTTGTTCCCACAGATAAAAATGTTTTACTTTTGGGAAACTTCCTCGTTTGGTCACTCCCTGTTGCGACCCCGGAATGAGGCTCTTTGGCACGTGTAAGCTGATTTCTTCGGCGGCTCGAGACAACGGCTGACTTTCCCACAAGGGAAGTCTGACTCACCTTTAAGAAATAACGCACTTTAAGGCGTCTGCTAGGATTTTTCTCAAGTTTTTAAAATATGAGCATAAGCTTTGCAGAAAAAACAACGGTGTAGCCAGTTTGGCAAGCAGAATGCATTTCATTTGAGCTGAATAATGTACATGAAGGAAACGTGGAAGAAATCAGCTTACACGCGCCAAAGAGCCTCATTCCGGGGTCGCAACAGGGAGTGACCAAACGAGGAAGTTTCCCAAAAGTAAAACATTTTTATCTGTGGGAACAAAATCGAAATGAGAGCAACGTGCTATTTGAGACCGAAATGAAACTTATGAAATAAAAAAAAGCGAAAATTTTATATTGTAACTTTATTATGAGCTTTAAAATTGTTATTGGTCTTTATCCGGGTTGAAAATTAACACCTTTAAAGTATTCTTTTGGGAAATCTCCATTCGAATCATTTTCTCATCAAGAAATTGTTCCATTTTTGAGAAATGGAAATTGTTTGGAAATACCCGAGCCGACTCCAGATTGGATGTTTGTTTTTGTTAAATGTGAATATAGTTTTATTTAAATTTCAGTAAAAAGATTATTGAAGAATGCTGGTCAGAAGAGCCGATGAAACGACCGGAATTCTCGGGAATAAAATGTATGTCTCGGGACATACATGAAATTTCTGTGGTGGTGAAAGACAAGAAAAAATTGCCTTAACCCATTCGAAACCGCAGCGTTTTTTCTTTTTTTTCGTCTACGGACCAAGCCTTTTTTTGACATTTTTGACTCCGAAGCAGTTTATTTATGGTTGGAAAAATGTAAGAGAGTCTCCTACACCATTTATTTTTGATGAAGATTTGACTTCAGTACTTTTCAAGATCCTATCGATTATTGTTCTTATTTTATCGACGACAATATTTTAGTAGGTGAATCTAATAAACATGGAAAAAGGATAACAAACTGGCAGGATTTCGACGCAAAATCTTTCAAGCTTTTCCTGGCTTCAAATGGGAATCGTCAAAATACCGAGAATTCGTGACTACTGGAGTAGCAGGCCTGGATTAGGAGGATTTCCCCACATGTCCCACATTATGTCAAGAGCAAAATTTGAATCTATTCTTCGAAACCTGCGTTTTTGTGATAATAAACTGGATTCTGCAGGAGATCGGCTTTTTAAGATTAAAGCTATTATGGAACATTTCAATGCAAAACCAGAGACTGCATTGATTCCGGGTAAATATGAAACATCTTTTTTTGTCCACGTAATTTGTAGATCTGCTACAATTGGAATATACATGTAATGCTGAAAAGCAGCAAAAAAAAGCAATTAATTGAATGAAAATAGCTCAATTAGAGCTGCAGCGAATAATCGCTGCAGCGGTCCGTTCCTGAGTTTTTGTTGCAGCGATTATTCGCTGCAGAAGTTTCGAATGGGTTAAAGAAAAAACAGTTTAAGCACCAGACGTGCCACCAATTAAAGCTTTTCTAAAATTCGGTTTGAAAAGGGGCCTTTTTTTGAGGACACCCTGTATACTGTTATAATCACTTATATTATCATTCCCTAACAATTTATTGTTTTTGTTTTTTTTCATTCAATTGTTCAATGAACATTGCAACTATGCGCGCCAGCTTACATGAAAATCGAAAACTTAAGAAGAAAAGAATCTCAAGAGTGAAGCCAAATGCCATCGAAAAATGACACAAAACTTTATCAAATAAATAAAAATTCTCCCAATTTTGCATAATGTACACCTTCAATATTGGAAGCTTTCTTGAATGGTTTGTCCTTGAGTCGATGATGCGATTTGTGGTCCAATTTGTCGGTTATTTCCACCACCACCACCCCCATCATCGTCAGCATTGTATCGGGGTGGGTTCTGGAAAGATAAAATTTACTATTTGAAAATAGAAGCTATCCTTAGGCTTTTAAAGCTAAAAGAATCAACTTGATAGTGATTAAGGTGATTTTTTTGAGAATCTCTTACCGAAAGTGTTGTCCTGAAGCCGAAGATTTGCCGCTTTCCACAACAAATGAAACGGACGAGTGGGCGTCTGAGTTCATAAGTAAGTGAATCAATTGGTTTTTTACAACAAAAGAATCCCAATGTTCTAGAAAACTGTTGGGCTATCGAACCTAGGTTTTTATGAATGTACTTAAACCTCAAAAACTGCAGGTTTTGTGCCAACTTTTGTAGTTCTTTGCTCAAGCAAATAAGCCTCATCTAAGCTTTACAGGCTTAGTTTTGGAATCAGAATCTTGAGTCAGAGTTGATCTTTGCTTTATCCCAGTCACTCACCTGTAGCACTTAATAAAGTACATGATGACAAGTGGCTCGAGAATCGGATCCAACATCAACATGATGCAAATAACCTCTGTATTCCATTTCTCGAATCCAACAATAGCTGACATGAAAAAGAAAGACATTGGCGAGTAGACGGAGATCAACGGGACGATTAGCTGAATGGGATTTCAAACTTGAGCACTAATCTGATTACTTTAGCACTGTTACTGCTAATGAAAGTCCGATTCACCTGAAAGATCAATGCCTTGAACAGCTCTTTCTGCATATTTCGCGTCTTTGTGCTTTTCCCACTTCCAGAAAGAGCCTAAAATGGGCTCAAGTTTGACGTCTTTTGGCAGAAGTTCTGATGAATTCTTTCAAAACTTTCAAAAATTCACCTTATTTAACGACCATCCACAATAGATGATAGAAGCCCAATTGAAAGAGAGAATTACAGAAAAAACCATCATGCCGATATAGGAACGAATGATGACGCGGTTTGAGACGCCCTGGGAAATAAGTTAAAGTTGTTTCAAGGGCAATTTCAGACCCAGCTGACCTAACTTTGCTACAGATCTGACTCTTAAAAACTCCCTGAAATGGACTAGGGTCGAAATGGTTTATCTTCAAGTCGGGAACCGGCCCAGTCCTGGCCTCGATTACAAGACCTATGACCCGACCGGAGTCATTTTTTGATGACTAAAGATTTCACAAATCAGTATCATGATGGTCAGGGTCAACCAAGGCTAACTTTACTACAGCCTTGTCCACAAAGGTCCATGGCTGTTTACTGTCCAAGTGGCAGAGTCAGCTCTGAACCTATCTTATCATTGGGCGAAATTTGATCTGGCTTTACGGCAAGTCTGACCTAGTCCAAAAATCCGTCTTCTGATCCGGGTTTTGGTCTGGAGCAGGCTAAAGCTATCAAAAACCGTTTTCACCTCAAATGCTTGGGCCAAAGATCCCGTCCCAATCACATCCCTTCCTGTCAAATTCTTATATCTCTCATTTGTGTAATTGAAAATCTCATCATCCGGTTGAAGAGCAATATGGGTGTTTAATGTCCAAGTGCCACTAAAAATTCGATTTGAATCTATTTTGAATCACTCACCAGACAACCAAATAAAACACCAATCCACAAAGAAGAGTCGGAGCCATTTTCAGCTTTGGAACCCAATCCGATCTGAATCCAAAATCCCATTTCTCACTTTTTCACTCACTTGCAAACAATCACATATCGATAGATGAACTGAAAACTGAGAAAAACCAATAATTGAGAGTATCCACTGCAATAGAAGAGCATCAAAGTGTAGAGTAGGTGTTGATCGGTGAGGAGTTCACTCCAAGAAACGCAGAGATACGTTCGGCCGAAGATGTACGGAGCCTGGATTGGGAACAATTTGGCTCAAGCAATCAAATTCTCGTTTCGTTCAAGTTATTCCAAAAGAAAATCTGGGTCAGGGACAAGACAGGAAAGCTCAGAATCATGAAAAGATCAGAACTTATACGGTTCTGGAGAGTCTAGGGCTAGTACTAGACAGAAGCAAAGTCTTGACCGGGCTTCTGGCTTTGCCTGGTCTGTATCTGCTGCAGTCCGGGCCTGATTTTTACTGCAAGTCTGACCAGTTTGATCTAGGACAGTGAAAGACGGTTCTCCCGATCCAAGAAGAAGCCAGCAAGGACCAGGTATCTGAGCTAGGCTGGTCTACAAAAAATCCCTGACCTTGTCTAGTCTAACTTACTGGATCACCGGTCCTAGTTGCAATTACTGGTTGATTTACTCAAGTATTCACACAAACCGGTGCCACGATCACATCCAATGTGCAGAAAACGACGTTGAATAGGGTGTACACAGCCAGCAACCATGGATATTTTCCCATAGTTTTCGGCGAGAATCGAAGGATCAATACGAGTACAATCGCATTGAAGATCATCGCAATGCACCACTCGATCAGGTGGATTTTCGCGTTCGTGTACATCGAAGCTGAAGCTGAAAAGCCAGCTGAAATCACAGCCAAAAACTTTATTGCTTCAAAAAAGGAACAAGATTTAGAAAATATTTAACCAAATGCCTTGTAAAATCAGTGATTCAGGATAAATTAGGGATTTTAAATTGAAAAAAAAGAAAAGTTCGAAAGTTTGACTTGTTCTTCACTCAAAAATCTCTAAATTCTCAGTTTTCAGGAAATTTCTGCGATTTTTATACCAATCAAGAGCTTTGTTTGTAGTCAATGAAGCCTGGTGGTCAAAATTTACGTGAGATTTTTCCAGTGAGACTAAAAAGTTTCAGATTTTTTTGATGAAAACTTCGATTTTTTTGGTACTTTCTTCCTGTTTCTCAGGGAAATTTTATCAATTTGAAGTTTTTTTTCACTAAAATCGGGAACGAAAATGAATAGTTTTCAGAGAAAACGTGAGATTTCGGGTTTACATTTGGATTGGCTATCGTTTAAAAACTTCAGAGTCAAGTTTTCGAAAGAATCTTATAGGTTGAAGTATTGGGTTGGGGAGAATGAGTCGGCGCCAAACTTTAAAGGGACTTTTTGCACACATAAAGCCTTCTTTAAACATACGTTTGGTTTCATCAAAAGGATCCACTATTTCTCTACAAAATGACTTTTGAGAGATTCCACAAAGCTTTTCTTTCGTGGAGTTTATGAACTTCCAAACGCAGCTGGTTAAAATGGCAAAGAGTCCGACTCATCATTTGAACAGTTTCTTTCACATAAACCTTCTTTGGTGTTTATATAAAAAAGATAGAGCACATTCAATTACTTAAGTTGCCAAATTTGCAGGAAGTTCCCACCAATGCTTTTTTCTAGATGACAGTTTGTAGTTTTTGTGAAAAAATGGCTTTTTCTTGAGCGGAGGCGCTGTTTGAATTTTCTTTTAAATGCCATTTTGTAGAGAATTAGTTAACCATTCTACTCATATCAAACGCATATCATTTGACGAAGTCGAATAGAAGTTTTAGACATTTTTTTCATTTTCGGCGCCGACTCATTCTCCCCAACCCAATAAATCAGTGATCTAAAATCAAAGAGCTTCAATTTATAGACCCAGAAGACTTTAGTAAGCCTAGATTTCTTTTTGTTTTTTCTTTATCTTTAGTCCTTTTTATCTAATCTATCCATTTGTTTGCATTTTTTTAAGCTAAAAACTGAACACTTGCAAAAATCGACAAAAGTATAAATTGGGTAAAGACTAAGACAAGTTTAGGGTAGTTTTTAAAAATAAAACACGGCTATTATCGAAACTTGCGCAACTTAACGTAAAGTTCTTTTGATTAAAAACAAAACAAAACAATAGATGTGTTTAAAATTTGAAAATTGAAAGCAAAACTTCAAGAATTCAAGTGTAAGAATGTTCAAGAATATTTAATTTCTACAAAATTCATTCAAAAACTATGACTTTGTAAGCCAAGTTTTGACCGAACTTCTGGCTTTGCCTGGTCTGGATATGCTGCAGTCCTGGCCTGGTTTTACTGCAAGTGTGATCAGTCTGATCTAGGACAGTGAAAGGCGGTTCTCCCGATCCAAGACGAAGCAAAATTCGCTAAAATTACATCAAAAATCACTGTTTTCTTTCGTTTTTTTCTGTTCGATTTTGCACTTTTGTAACGAAAAACAAGTGGAATTTCGAAAATTTTGATTGAAATTGAAACCAAAAATAACCCAAAAACAGCTGTACAGTGGAGTTTTGTGGGAACTTTAGCATTTCTTGTTTCATCCAATTTCTCGGAGATAAATTGCCCACTTTTCGGACTTGATTTGAACTCGTTTAATCAAAATTTGATTGCAAAAATTGAAATGTTAAAGGGAATTCTTGCAAATGGAATGAATTTGGATGAAAATTCGACCCAATCATAGCATAAATGTTCTGAAATTTGCAAAAATCTGTAATCTTTTGCATTTTTGATTGAATAGAAGACGAGCTTAGCTTAATCGAATCTCTTGGTGAATAGATTTATACAAATTTTATCAACTGAACCTCATCGAATTTCTGAATACAATCAGAAACACTAGAAAAACGCTTGTTTAGCAAATGATTGCATTGGGGATTTCATAAAACTATGAAACTCTTAGCTTTCTTCCTCGTTTTTGCTCTGTCCTGGCTCTAAGTTCATCCGTAATCGTATCTCATCATAGATAAAGACGTTGATATCCCATCAACGCCATAATACCCATAAAAGATATCATAATACTTATTGGAAAGTTAAAATAGAGAGAATTCGAGCGATTAAAGATCAAAATAAAAGGAAAATAAAAGGAAGGGATCGAATCCGAACAAAAAAATCGCTCGCCTATCGCGAAAACAAAACTCTTATCCACTACACCACAAGCTCACGTTTTCATGGGGCGAAAGATGCCTTATTTAGAGACTTATATACTCTGAGATAGATTGCACTGGTCGAGCACCGTTCAAAGTCGTTAGAAAGGGTTTTTTTTCCATGTATTTTGTGTACATGTACTTTTTGCTCCAAACTGTGAACACATCTCCTCTGATACTCTTTTCCCAAGCTCCTAGATTAGATCTTGCAATTGCAGTGCACCAGAGAACATGCGTTTCCATTTTTGAGTACTAAATGATAGGCTAAAAACACCAGGACCCACAAAAAGTGTCCAATACTATCAAATCAAAAAAATCAAAATTCTCAAATAGTGATTTTATTGATAAGCGTTTATATAAAAGTGTTTCTGAAAATAAAGAAATTCTGTAAATTCTTTCAGAAAACACGAATTGAATGAGTACTCAATGAAAGAGTTGACGGGAATTCTCAAAGCATACGTTCCTCAATTCTCAAAGCGATCCGAGAAAAGAAGAACGCAGCCGAGATTTGTCAAGGAGCACACGACTTTTTCTAGGCGGATGTTGATTGGGAGAATCGGATGCAGCTTGTTTCGCCTCATCAATGTGCCGAGCTTTCCTCAACAGATTGTCTCGAGAAGCCGGTTTTCGTTTAACGCGTGGAATTGCGGGGCTTTGAGGGAAATGTACGTTTTTGAGTCTAAAGCTAAGCTAAAGTCCTGCTTTAACTTTTTCAAGGGCCACGACTTTGTTTCTAATCTTAAGATTTAAAAAGTTTACAGACTTAAAATAAAACAATTTTATTTTTAACTTTGTACAATTAATCTTTTTGTTTAGGCTTTGGAATCTGCGGAATCCCGGAGAGCTTGATCATGTCGTTGAGGAAAACTGGCAGAAAGGCTTCAGAAAGGCGTACGTGAGCAACAACGCCAGTGTTGACAACAGGGGACTCGTCTTGTTGTTGAAGACCCGACAGGTGAGAAATTTTATAAAATGCTAGTAGGATCATCAGTTGAGTAATAAACTTTCTGAAATTATTTCATATTTAGATCAAAAAGATGATCTCGTTGTACGTTGGTTTCTGATCATCAACCATTGCCATTCTCATTACCATCCTCTGTTTTATGTTTTGCCCATCATGAAGCAACACTTCGGTGACTTGAAAACGCTCGTTTGATCGTTCATGTTTCATGTTCGTTTGTTTATTCCTAATCTCAATTTCTAGCCTGATCATCGTGGTTTTTCGGGTAGAAAACGAATCAAGGATAAAGTTGACAAGAAAATGTAAATAAATTGTAAAACTGATTGAAAATACTCAAAGTTTAGATCGTTTTCTGAAAAGATTTACCAATACTTTATGTGAACACATTTTCTCTTTCTTGTACTCTTCCAAGTCTTAAATTTCATCAACTTCAGCGTACTTTTGTGCTATCGGAAGTAAAGTTTTGAGAAATTTCATCTCAATAACTTGAAGTCGTTTATTTTCAAAGCATTCAACGATATTTAAACCTTCAGAATCTAGTTCTTATTACAGAGATCTCCCTTGCAACAGCTCCACTCTTTATCGTTGGGTTGACCGTTCTGAAAAGTGATCTTTTTCATAGAAACGTTTAGTTTCGATAAGTTTTATTTGGTTCTTAAAATCGCTTCAAATTTTTCCTTACCGGACAACTCTCGTACTCTTCCCCATTTTGACCCGATTTCCCACAACCGCACAATCTCACCCAGTAGGTCTCATTGCCCTGGAAAAGTCGAATTTGCGCAAATTTTCCAGAATTTATAAGCCTTGTCAAGCCAGACTAGACAAGATCGGAAGTCGGAAGTCTTTACCCGATTTACTAAAAGTCCGGAGACCTGAATTCTAACCGGGCTCTGGCCTGGTCCGACTTGACTTGGTCTTGGGGGCCGATTGAAGCCTCTCTGATATTCACATATACAAGAAAAGCTATAGGATACAATTTCTGAGCTAGAAACAATTTCCTCAAAATTCACTTACGCTCGGAACCGCGTTGATCTTTGCACACGACTCACCGCAATCGCAGACATGGGCTTCGGCCTGAAATAGGGCCTAAAATTTGAATTTATCTATTTCTCACCGAGTCCGATAATTGATCGACGGTGTTGACGTCGTACCAGCATTTGAGCGATGAAATGACAGAAATCAAAGAGATCAGAAGGATGAGAGAGGTCAGGAGACGCATCTAAATGGAAGAGATTCATAAAAAAAACGCAAAAGATTGGCGAAACAAACGGCCAAATCCAAATTTCACTTAAGCTTATTGTGTTTCTAAAAAAGCCACTGAGCTGGTTTAATTTCGTCTAAAATCCATCCTTTATACCTTTCCTGATTTCCTGGTCACTTCCGGAGAATCCCGCAGACAATGACAAACATTGCAAAAAGATAAGATAACAACAAATCATTCGATTTCTTGCAATTCTGGAAAAGCGAATACGTGAAGTAGTGCGGGGGTGTGAAAGAAATGACTGATAAGAGATCAACTACCATTTCAATGTTTCTGTGATAAAGTTGATCAGTTCGGAACATCAGATTTATCTTGTTATCAGTTCATCTCTGATCTTCTCGCAATTGAATAAACCGATTTCGACTTTTCATGCCCATACAAATGAATGAGATTTCCATACAACCGTCAGCATTTAGGCTAAAGTTGAAAAAATCCTGTACTTGATAGAAAAGACTCACTAGTAGTGAATTGTTGAAAAGTTTCCAGCAGGTGTGCATCTTTTTTGAAGGTTGAGTTAAAGTGGAGGTCAAAAGCACGTCCACAGGAAGCGATGAAGGCATAAGAGAAAAACGAAAAATAGACGTGATTGCAGAAGAAATCGGTGCTTTTCGTCTTCTTGATGTCGCCGTTTCCCTTTACGTCAGTCGCGGCTCAGCGAAAACTTCAGCTGAAACCTGAAAAATAAAATTTAGTGGCAGAAATAAGAAAAAGAAAGAGAGAATGAAGAAGAAAACCCGGGCATAGAGTCCTTTCAAAATTTGTACGAAACTAGAAGATATTTAGCTGAGTGGGCTAGAGGCAAAGCCAAGTGAGATTTAAGAATAGGATCTAAAGCTTTAATTGATCTACCATATACTGTACAATTCTTGTAAACGCTCGTTTTCTGGCACACTTATTGGATATCTTTTCCAGAATGTGCACTTGTTGCTCGTTTATGGCGTCACATCTTCCATCACTAAGTTTCTTTTTCTATGAAAAGAATCGATTGCTCCGCAAAATATTTCGACAACCCCAAATGTCATTTTTCGCTTTGCAAGGGATTTGGGCAACGCTTGTTTTCAACATTCTATTTCACTGATAAAGGAACTTTAACATTCAATAACATTCAATCTGCCAAAATAGAAATTTCAGTGACTCAACTAAAAAAAGGAGCAATCATTTTTGTGTTTCCCCGCTTTTTGGAAAACCCTATGCAATCCGGGGCTTTTATTAGGGGGTGAATCGGGAAGTGCACTGCTTTTTCCATCCACATTGAGCTTTTCCATGACTTTTGCCCTTAGCATACAAAAAAACCCAGATGTGAACTGAAATGTGGCAGTGATTTTCGATAATTTGCGTTTCATGTATTTTGTGGTTTGTTGTTGTGTAGCAGGGAAATTTGCATTTTGGATTGAATTTTCTGATTACGATCAACAAAACTGCTTTTCTTGATGCAAAATTCAAATTTACTAAAGAGATAAAGAAAACTGATGAAAAACAAGTGCATAAAATTTCGAAAGCAAACTCTTTACTGTTTCTTTCAAAACACAGAAATTCCGTTCAGCAATCATTTTCCTATCGGAGAAAATTTCTTTGCGCAAGAGTCAAAGAACCTATAAAGAGCTTTCAATAAGGGTCGAAATGCTCTGTTTTCCTCCATTTCCCTTTTCATTTTTGAAGTAAAATCCAATAGTTCAGAAAAGATTTTGCTATGGCTTCATGGATGAACGAAAACAACGGCGAGTCGAGATCGCGGAGTCGGGGATATGATTCGAAAATGGCGGAAGAAATGGCAAAAGTACGCTTAAAATCCTAGCAGTTAGCTGAAATCTAATATTTTACCAATCTAAGCTTATAATTCAGAAATGCAACAGAGAAATGAACAAGCGCTTGCGCATGATTCACGCAGATGAAGGGATCGACTACGGGCCGGATGTTGACGACAAGACACTCGCTGAGAGGCATGCGGTAAGTACTCTGTAGTGGTCTAAAGTGTGCCTTAGCTACCGTAACCAGACCTTTCCTGGTCTGATATATTATAGAATTTCGCGTTCCCTAGTTGTGAAGATACGGTTACAATTGGTACACTTTTTCGTATTTTCCATAAAACATATTTAATACGCCAATTGAATTAGACTTCTCTAAATAAAATTTATATATTATCTAATTTACGACATGCTTAAGCAAATTTGGTTAACTTTTGAAATGAATTTGAGCAGAAATTCAAGTTTTTCTGAAAATTCTTCAAATGGAACTATAACAAAAGCGGTTGATTATATCTAGCTGAAAATTTGGCTATTTATTTAACTTGTTATGCTCTCCCTTTTTTTACTGACACTAAAATAGGTTTATGTGGAAGAAAGAAAGAAAGAAAGTGCAAAACGCTCCATCGAGTGTTCATTACTTTTGGGTCCTCAACTTCTTGCGCCCTAGAAACCTACAAAACCTGTCAAAAGCCTGTTTTAGAGAATAAATGGGCCTTTTTATTGGTAAAAACTGTCGACTGGTTTTAAGCGCTAAACGCCAATTTAACCAAAACTTTCCAGGTTGCGGTCAAGATTCGCCGACTTCGCGTCAAAGCAGTTCTCGGAGCGATACGTCGCTCTCGATGGGTCGAGAGTGATATGCTTTTTAGTGGATGCAACTGGAAGCATGCAGCCACACATCGACGAAGTGCGGAAATCGATTCAAAATATCGTTGACAAACTCACCGCCGGCAACAAAGAGGAATCTATCGTTCAAGAAATCAAGTTTGCCCTCGTTGCTTATAGAGATCACGGTGATAGCAATCAATTTGAAATACTTGATTTCACAAAGTCGATTGACGATTTCAAACAATTCAGCTTGAAAATCACAGCCACTGGTGGCGCTGACGCTCCGGAAGATGTGTTCGGCGGATTGGAAAAGGCTTTAGAGTTGAAATGGAGTGAAAACGCCGGCACAAAGGTGATCTTTCACATTTGCGATGCACCGTGTCATGGTAGAGAATTCCATGACATTCTGGGCGATGATTATCCAGCCGGGGATCCAAATAAAAGAACGCACACTTCTCTGTTCAAGAAGATCGCAGATCTGGGAATTCAGTATCATTTTGGGAAAATCAACAGCTCCACCGATATCATGCTCAAAAAGTTCTCCGAGGCTTACAATGAACCAATCCTCGACTTCGACGTGAGCGATGTGGCAAACGTTAGTGGATCGGTGATTGCCTCGGTAAGCGCTTCCGTCAGTACAATGGTCAAACAAAGCAAAGCGATGGGCGGAGCCGTGCGAAAAGAGCGCAGTTATACGCTGGACACGGCTGAGCCCGATTGGAACAAGCTTATAGCAATCGAAGGAACCTGTATATCATATGACCGACCGACAAGCATCCCAGCTATTGTGCATGAACTGCCGATGAATCGTCGTACTCCATCAAAAGCTTCTTTCAAAGTAGCTGTGGCTTCATTCGCAAAAGGTGCTGAACGACTTGCATACTATGGAAAAAATTTGACCACCGGTAAAGATGTCGTCCTGAAAGAGTTTCTTCATTTGGGCAAAACTATGAATTCCGCGGAAAGACATGAGCTATTCAATCAAATGCAAACAACTGCTGGCTACTTGGCCACAGAATTCACAAAAGCTTTGGAAGAGAAAATGGGAAAAGAAAATGATTCTTTTGCAGCTATTGATTTTGTGAAGGTGCGAACAATTGGCATTCCGTCAAGTGAAGGGGATCGTTTCCTCACGTGCGAGCGGCGATTCTCCGACAAATTCCATCGTTTCACGAACAATGCATTTTATGAGTTGTCCAAGGAAGAGGCTAACGAGAAAAAGATTCCGATTGAGAGGTTGCAGGAAACGTTGGCTTTCTCTCATTGGACATACAAGGTAAAGTTTAGTCTTAAGTATAAAAATACAGACTTAAATATAGTAGTAACCACATTCAATTTTAAAAAGCAGCCTTAAGCTAACTATATTCTTATCAAAAACGTTTTAGGCCACAAACGGCTACTTGATGGTGGTCGATTTGGAAGGGATTTGTGGCATGGTGAATGGTCGGAAAACAATTTTGCTCACCGATCCGGCTATTCACTGCAACAATTTGTCGCGTTTCGGGAAAATGAATCACGGTTCGAATGGGATCGACAATTTCTTCTCGCGTCACGTTTGCAATCTTTTCTGCAAAGAGTTGCAACTTGAGAAAGCTCGACCGGATGTTTGGGATGATGAGGATGATTTGTATTCAGTTGCATCACTGAAAATCAAATGATTACTTAAAGTTGTTGTAAATGATTTTGCTGAGAACTTGTTAGCTTTTTGCTAGCTTTTTGACTTTCTTGTTATTACTTATTATGTTATAAACGTTTTTACATAGCGCAGGTCAAAGACAAATTTAAATACAGTCGGTGCATAAGTCTTTACAATCTTTTTTCCAGACGTCTTCTAGAAATGATGCCACCACCAACACATTTTGAACTATTAAAAAGGCTAATTGTTCCTCTGCAAACTGGTTTTTGGGAAATTCTTAAAAGTAATTGTTTTTGTGGATTTTCAAAGGCGCAAAGGCGAGCACCCAAAACTGCTCCGATCCCGAAGTCGCAATTTGGACACTTTCTTCAATACAAACTAGACTTGAAAATCGAGGGCTTATCAATCGTACCTGCAAAAGTTGTTAATTTAAGAAGCTCTCTGCATAATTAGGATTCTCTAAGTCTTTCAAATCCGACGATTTAAATGTTTTATCTTTAAATGATTTAAAGTTGAGAAAACTCTGCCTGAATCGCTCAGAGTTTCGAAAAATTGTTGCATCGCGGAAGTACAGACTGATTTGCAATTGTTTAGAAAGTTTTATGATTTCATCGCTTTTCATGGCACAAGAAGCACAAGTGTCTTTTTGACAAAGGTTACTATTTGGAATTGAGTAATTTGCTTGAGGCATGCTTGAGGCGAGAAGTCCACTTAAGTCCACTTTGAGTGCTTTGGTTTTCGTGTTGGTAACAGAGGAGTCCTGAATCAGGATCAGGATCTGATCTTGGTCCTAGATTTAAGTCTACTTCACGTAGATGACATTAACTTGTGTCAGTAACATGGCAAATACTTGTAATTTGACCAAATTCATTTCAGTTTCAAGTTCTCGAGAAATTGTCTGCTTCAAGGTGCGGCTCGTTACGGATACATGCACTTTAGCGTAAACGGCAAGCAGATAAATAAACCTCAAGAAGAATACCTTTCTTAGGCAATAGGCAATTGAAAAAACACGCTGAAAGAGAAAATCAAAATTCAAACAATGAAATCGGAATTTCGATGTGCATTACAGAAAATAAAGAAGCTTTTCTAGTAAACAGCTGTTACCGTTGCTTTGCTTTTCAAAACAACATGTTTAACATTATGTTTCTAAATTGAAGATCGTTTCAATGTTCTTTATCTCAAGAAGGCGCATAAATGTTCACAGTATGCACCTTTTTCACTTTAGAATTCAGCTTTGAAACCATCGCTTGAGTCTTTCTAATCACATCTTCATACAAGCATTGTCGATAGGCTCTCGTGTAAACAATCAACGCCACCGATGAGATTGTCGTGTGGAGGCCGTGTAGAAAGCAGAGCCAATTGATCAGATCTGTGAAAAACTGATGTTGCTGAATTCTTTGCTTTTATAGAGTCGACTCTCAGTGGAACCGGAACTAGGGACCGGAAATTCTTTCTATATTATAGAATCTTCCACATTTGATGCGATTTTAATCAAAAAAACCGGTTGCCATCCATTCTTCAACCGTTTTCCCGGAGCAGTTATAGAAGGAGTCCGGGTAGTAGAAGATAGCCCGGATTTTCTGAAAAGAACAAATGTACAGACAATTGTTTCAACTAATATTTTAGCTGGTACATGGATAACCAGAATCTCGAACTATTGTAGTCGATTGATAGCCCTTTGAATAATTTTAGGTACTTGGGAAAGAAATTGTGGGTCATAAAAAGCCATCATACAATGGCTGTAAGTAAAGATGATCTGGATTCATTAGTATTTTTAGAAACCACATTATCTTCCCTTTTTAACGATTTAAAAAGAATTTTACAAAACTTCCTTTTGGAAGGCCAGTCGAGTCTCAAAAAAGGCACCAAAAATGGCCGAGCCTCCAGATTTCTCCACGATTTTTCAATAAATGTTTTACCACTAATATGAAATAATAGAAGTTTACTAACTAAAACAAATAAGATACAAATTAGGTTTGTTTGTTACGTACTTTTTGTTAAAACAATTCTTGAAAATAAACTTGAAACCCGAATTTTGACCCTTTTTTGAGAGTCACAACTCTTCAAAAGAATTTTTATAATAGAATAGTCCACTAAATTCGTTTTAGTTTTCTGTAAATAACTTCTATTAAGTTTGGGCTTCTGATTTATCAAAAATAATCCTTTTTTACAAGTTTAAGCCGCCGCTAAGTCGTTTTTTTGGTACCTTATTAAAAAGTCTATATTCCGCCCAGAAACCATCACTACCGAATACTTTTATATCGTTAAAAAGAAAAACTTTTGTGGTTTCTAAAAATACTAATCAAACCGGATCATCTTTACTTACAGTCATTGTATGATCGTTTTTATGACCTGCAATTTCTTTTACAAAGTACCTAATAGACTATTTTTTTTGGTTAATATCAATACCGTACTGCTCTCCCTTTTTTTTAATTGATGTACTACCATAACCCGAAGATTTAGCTGCACCTCAGTTACAGTAATTCTGCATTTAACTTGTCACAAAACAAACTCACATTCATATTGCGATCTGGTCGAAGTTTTAGATTTGGTGTGACGCGTAGTCGTGCACTGTATTCAAATGAGTTTGTTTTTGTCAAACAAGCTTTGAACTTTGAGTAGCTAGAATTGTTGTGTGATATCCAGAATGCAAGAAAAGGGCATTTAAATGGATTCCCTCTTTATAGCCAACCTATTTTCGATTGGGTAAATGAACCAGAGAAAAGGGTTCAACTCAATCCTATCAACAAGTGTTTTAAGAAGCTAGAATTGTTGTGTGATATCTAGAATAACCAAAAAAATGTAAAAATCCAACAATTCCCTATCTAGAAGGGTTTCTTGATTGAGTAAATGAATCGACTAGACTAATTAATATCAAAAAGCAAACGGAAAACAAGTAGACTTTAGCCAAAAGAAAACAAAGCTCAAAAAGCCAATTAATTTTTGAGGCTTTTACAAGAAGCATTTCTTTTTATATGCGTTCGTAATTGGTGGTGGTTGAGGTGAGAAAATGAGGGGAATGGGGAAATTTAGTGATTATTTCCCTCCCTTTCATCCCCAAATTCAATGAGATCATTGTTGATCAATCACAGATCTTTAAAGCAATGAGAAAAACGATTCAAAATTTCCGGGAATTTTAATCAAAAATTTCCCCACACCCAACTCTTTTACAATTGCAATGACCCAAAACAATGACAAATGGCCGGCTCACACACGCGTACAAAATTTTCTGGAATTTTTGAGTTTCCCATTTTGGTTAGTAATTAGATTTTGGTGGAAAGTTTTGTGAAAAAGCTCGAGAAGTACACTGAAAGACTCATCGATAAAGTCGGTGTCAAATAGGAATCACTTATGACTTTGTCGGTGCATATTAAACTTGTCAATCGATTTTTCCAGAGTTTTGCCATTCGGAAGGTTTTTCGAACAGGTCAGGCAAGGCAGAAGCGGGGTCCTGCTTGGATTCTTGAACTTCCAGAAAGCTTCCTGAGTTAAGTGCTATTAGGTTGATGCAAAAGTCTTTTTCATTTTTTTTCGTCTGCCGTTTCAAGCCAACAAATGCACCAATTAAACTACGGTTGATTTCATTAGAAAAACCAATTATTTTTCTGCAAAATAACATTAAAACGGGTTTAAAAATATTTTATGCCTGGATTTTCTTGAGAGTATGAAGTCGGGTAGTCAAAAAGGGCTCACTCGATGATGCGGTTTAGACAGCTTAGCTAAAGAAAACCTATCTTCGTGTCAATAGATAAAAGATAGAGAAAAAAAAGTTTGATATTTCGCCAAAATTTCAGAGAAATTCATTCAGCCAATTTTTCCGTAGAGTTTTTTATAGATTTTTACGAAAAAGGCGCTTTTCACTCTCGAATTTGCTTGAAAGTGAACCGAAATTGATTTAAAAAGATGCAAATTGAACAAAAAAACACTTTTTTTATAGAGCAAACTATAGATTAATTCGTGAATTTGTTACTTTTTAACAGAAGTACGAAAAAAACGAAAAGACTTATGCATCAACCTAATGCAATTGATTACTGTATAGTTAGTTAGTTAGTTAAGTTAAGTTAAGTTAAGATAGTTAAGTGTTTGCTTGCTATCCAATAACTTCCAGCACTTCCAGTATCGAATAACTTCCAATAACAACCTCAACCGGTCTCCCAAAACACTCAACCCGTCAATCGGTCTACTTTTGTTATGTGGTCTAGAGCTAGGCTTGAAGATGATCATTTAGCGAACCCAAGTGGCATAACATGCTGAATATGCCCATTTAGCAAATTCGCACCAATGTAAAAGAAGTAGCTAATAAGGAAATAAGGAAGCATCCTCAATCAATGAAAGTGTTTTGAAATAAGGGAAATTGTCTCTTTTAGTGGTAAACACTGAGGGCCGACTAAAACTTTGCGGCAAAATTGACTTTCTTTCACGTGACTCAATTATTGGCTAACCCAAGAATTGAAACTGTTCAAACATTTGTTAAAAGTGTTAAAAGACCTTTGTCACTCAAGAAATTCGAAAAAGTGCATATTCTTGGTGAATTCTAGGCGTTTGGGGTTTCGCGTCGGTTCTCTACGTGGTGTTGGCGTTGAATCGTTTCGTTGTGATCATTGGATGGGTCCGGGTCACGCATTATGTTACGGTAAGTGATTTTGAAGGATTTTACTAATTGTAATTACTAGTAGAGTTGAATCTCGGGTGTCGAAATTCGTAAAATTTGAACAAAAGCAGAAACCTTGTCGACTTTTGAACCCAGCTAAGCTTTAGTTTGGCATCTCCTTTCAGTCTGAAAAACTTTGACATCTCTTTTCTCTCTGAATCTTTGAAAAAATTAGAGCTAGATTTGATGCCTTGATCGTGTGAGTTTTATAAACAAAATCTTAAAGTTTATAAGTTAAAGAAATGGATGATTTTTAGGAAACCTCAAAGGATTTTGTGTCCAAAAAAGCAAGCTAAAAAGATCAACTTTTACAAGGTTCACAAAGCTTTAAGCCATGTACAGTTGAGTGCTTTCAAATTCCTATTCCAGAAATATAAAGATCAATTGTCTCAAAGTCCAACATTTAAAGTCAAATGACTTTAAATGAACTCTTTTCAGCGAGTTCCCATCTACGTCTGGCTTTTCCTGGCGGCGAGTTGGAGTTTCTACACGGGAATCCTCCACAAACCGCTCACCTACAATTCAAAGGCATTCCTCGCTTTCTACATTCCATTTATCGAGGATCCATCTATAGTTTGTGACTCTTATTATCCAGGAAACACTTTGTCTAGGAGCTCGGGAAATACGAGAATCGCATGCATGCTTTGAACAATGTTCTCTTCTCTGTTCTCATTTGTTTCTTCTACTCAGTGATCTCGCTGATTCTGCTCGTGGGCACGCATCGGAAGCAGATCTCTAAAAAGGAGATTAATGTTGGTGATCTGAGAATGGATTTGGCTAGTTTTTCATTTTAATCTAGAAAAGGTTTATACCAGACGGAAAGGAAAATTTTTATGTTTTTCAGCTTTTCAAAAGCTTTTCAGAAGGTTTCTTTTTCTTCGGTTAAAAGAAAAACAAGAAATTTCCCTTTTACAGAAATCTTTTGCTGTACAAACTGTTGTAAATTGATAAAATTTGCCCTTACGCCCAATAAAATTTGCCCCGTAAGCTTTACTGTAGGTGACCAGATAAAAGCTTCTTTCCACTCGGCTTATTGCTCTTGATCTTGAACAGATCTAGATCGTTGAAAGGTAGCTATCATTCAGACATTCATAACTTGAAATACAATAGTTAGAACTATTAAATTATAGGGGATACCAGAAAAGTACAAAATCCATTTCATTCACTCGATTCCAGGCACTAATCCAAGCGGTTCTGATCACCTGTCCAGCAATGATCGGCTCCCTTCTCTATGTGTACATTCAATTCACGAACAAAGCCACGAAAGGATGGGCGATTCTCGGGCAATTCATGTGGCAAACGATCACCGGTAAAGGGACTCTTGGAAATAGAGAGCTTTCAAGGGGTTTAAAGCTTCAGTGCTTCAAATTTGGCGCTCACGCTATCAGAAGCAACCCTGGGTAGAGCTAATCCATTCTCGAAATCGAGATTTTCCGCATCAGCACGAAAATAGTCCTAGTGCGGAAAAAGGCAGAACGAAGACATCACTTGAACAAACCTCAACTTAAGTGATCTTTGGAAGCTTTCAATTCTTGGAGATCTTTCATCACACTTCAATCCTTGATCCTTCATCCAATCAAATCCTTCATCGTACTTCAGTGATTTCAGAGCTGTGTTTTCAGGCTGTGTTTTCAACCCAAAGCATATCACAATTACGGGAATTTCGAAATAATTCGTAAAATCAAAGATCGAAGAAAACTTTCCAGGAACGGGCGCCATAATCTTTCTTATTTATTCTAATTTGGTGCCGCGTCATAAAGCTGTTACTTGAAAGCAGCGACGCAAAATATTTGGCTCATTGGACGCCAGATACCTAAATAGTAAACATTTCGAATAATTCATGTAACATGTGTAAGAAATCAGAGTTTTATGTCAACTTGGATTAGCTTGTGGATTCGAATACAAATGCAAACGCATTTGCAAGTTGTGCATAAGTTGTTGTGCATAAGTTGTGGAATCTCTGCTTAACTCTTGTGTCCGTCAAAATGTCCGTTAAACGCCCGATGGAGCAGATTAAGCAATTTTAAAAGTAGCAGAGAAAAGTTACAGTAATCCTATTACCCTTTTCATGAATGCGAAATTGAGTCTGATTTTGAAATAATTATTGGAAACTAAACGGTAGCTAAAGTACGGGTTAACTTGTTCGAATGTCGTTGTTCAGTAACCAAAGAATCAACCTTGACTAATATTTCTTAGATGAAACATTTCCAGGAACTGGTGCCATTATCTATTTGACTCTGAATCAAAGTGTTCGCGATTACTACTTTCATCGATCTCGCGTACACGGATATCAAACAACGACGAGTGACTCAAATCAAGGCAAACTACAGCCAGCAGAGCAAACGGGGATTCAAAAATGTTGATGATAACGATCCGATTAAACTTTTGTACCATTTTTTTGAAACATTTATTAGGTAGATGCATAAGAAATGTAGATTTTAACATTTTTATAAATTTCCAACGATAGAAACCTGATATCGATGAATGTTATAAACTATTTGAAAGTTGTAAATCTCCTCTACAAAATAGGCTAAACCATGTTTCAAATGATCGAACCATTGAAGAAATTTCGAGGGCGAAATGCGAGTGACCAAAAAATATCAACAGTCCTGGTTATAAACATAATCATAAACATAGATAAGTTATAAAGGATTTGTGAAATAGTTCTGTTTCTATTTTGCAATCAAGAACATAAACATTACTGGCCATTTGGAAAAGAAAATGTGTTAGTTGAATTTTTCAGTGTTAAATCATTGATGAAAATGGATAGAATAAGGTTCACATTTTTTCCAACAGTCCCATCAGTAGTTAAACAGCTCTTGGTTCAAAAATTTTAGAGAACAGACAATAGTGGGTGTGAAAGGCACCTGTTGCTTTGCTCGTTTGTGGTCGACTACAGAATTTCTGACTGAAACGAAATAAATTGCTGAACTCGTTGCCCAATTATTCACCAATTTTCAAACTTCACCCAATTACGAAGACAAGATTTCTCTTGAAAAAAAAAGGCATTTTTTCTCAAAAGAAAGACATTTTTTAAATTTCAAAATTTGCAAAGATGGATTCGATGACGGTAAGTGATTTGAATGTTTTTTTTCAGATTTTTCGGCTCTTTTAGAATATTTTAATAGATTGAGCCTTTCTTTTGAACAAGTCTAGTGCAAGAACAGCTCGAAAAACATGTGTCCATGAAGATTTCTTGTCTTTACAACCAATCAAATACAAATTTTGTGTAAAAACTACAAAATCTCGTCTAGTGGCTAGTTAAAGCGTACAAATTTCTCAATTCATACAATTTTTAAACCTTTCATGCCCACTTTTTAGACAATCCGCAACTTTTTCAACTATCCAGACACATATTACAATTGCTCGGGGAAAAGCGTCGAGGAATGGATGGAAACCGGGGAGAAATGGCCCAAGCTGGGGAAACTTTTCGTGATGCTTGGAGTGGTTTACTTGGTGAGTTGCAAAGAAGAGCATTTTTTCAAACGAAAGCTCAGCTTCTCTATATTCCGACGATTTACGCGATTTTGAAGCTTCGTTTGACGAAAAACCCGTGTTATCAGGTGGGTAAAAGAGGTAAAAACGAAGGAAAAGAGGTAAAAGCTGATACTTCTTCTGTCGAATCAAGCAAAAATCTATCTACCAAAGGGCTTAGGCTTTTCTTAATCTTTTCAATCTCCTCTAGATCATGTTGTGCATAATTTTCGCCGACATGACAAATTTGGTGGCCAACTCGCTCTTTTGCGGCTTTCTGATGTCGATGGGTGCGGTTTTCTGTATGAACCCCGTTTTCATGTACATCGAGGGAGTCTTCAATCAATGTGAGTGATTTTGTGTGTTCAATGCAAGTGACAGTTCTAGACATCGGCTACAAACGCTTCAAACTTGCTTCAAGCCTGACGGATTCACATGATCTATAGCTCAAAACAATAGAGGATCTCAGGAGCTTTCGAATGAATCAAAGTGCACCCAAAAATATCAAATGCTAAAGAAAGTTACAGTGGTTTATAGTCGTGAATCGATCGCTTCGACTTCGCGCGAGTACGGTCCGTTAGACAGAACTACAAACGACTGCAATTTTCTTTAGCATTGGGTGTACTTTGGTTCATTCGAAAGGTCTTAAGACTCTCTATTTTTTGAGCTATAGGTCATGTGAATTCGTCAGGTTTGAAGCAAGTTTAAAGCGTTTGTAGCGTGACAGTTCGTCATTTTTGTAGTTTATAGTGCCCTTGTCTAGACTGTATTTCGATTAATGTAAACAGAGAAATCAAAAATTTTAAGTTATTTAAAAGTAACTGCAAGCTAGTTTTGTGTAGAAACCGTTTCATGAGCTAAATCTGAAAATGAGTTAAAATTCAAAGGTAAAGTGCTTTTTTGACTTCTAATTTTTGACTTCTTGACTTTTTGACTTTTGCAATTTTATGATCACATCAGGGTTGTAGTTTGTGTGTGAGTCTATTCTTCAATGCAATCAGAAACCTCTAGGGAATCATTAGAGAATCAATTTGACTGCTTTTGAAAACACTATTTAGTTCAAAGTGTAATAATATTCTGTATTTTTCAGGTTCTTGGATGTTTGCCTCACCACTTTATGTGATTTTAGCCTTCAATCGTTTCATTGTGATCACTGGATGGGTGAAAGTGACTCACTATGTTACGGTAGAAATTGATTGGAGTAATTTGAATGTTATGAATAACAAGCAGAAGTCAAAACTTTCAAAAAGATCAAGATTTCAGCGAATCCCGATCTATTTTTGGCTTATTTTGGCAAGTGCTTGGAGCTTCTACACAGGCGTCATTCATAAACCGCTCATTTACAACTCGAAATCTTTCCTCGCCTTCTACATTCCATTCATTGAAGACCAACAAATTGTTAGTTTTCTTTGGCAATTAGTGTAATTGTTGGCTTCAGGAGTTACCCAAGTACGAAAATAGAATGCATGGAGTGAACAATGTACTCTTTTCTATTTTGATTACCTTCTTCTATCTGATGATTTCGATAATGATAATGTTTGGGCGACACGAGAAATTGTCGAGTAAAGAAAAAAATGTGAGTTCGTGCTCGGTTAGATTTTAAAGCATGATTCGACTACAGTAATCTGTAACTTGCGTCGTTAAATAGCCCAACTTTTATCGTATTTGTAGGGATGTCGTAGTGGAAAGAAACTTCGATTCAAAATGATTTTCACTAATTTTGCAAAAGAAAACAAAAGTTTTTCCCGAAATGGATCCTGCAGCCAAAAAAAAAGAAAAAGAAGATCGGGTAGGAAGAAAAAAGAAGATCCACTTACAACCACGCCATCTGGCCACATTTCGACGGTCAGAAAAGAGTCTTTATAAGCCCGTGGCACGATTTCCCGAGTAGACACCCAAACTTTGGACACGTTTTTCTCGCGTGTTTTTGAATATGGGCAAAAACTGAGTTCAGCATCGGATTTCCCGTGTCTGATAGGCGTTTGCATCCCAACGACGTCAAAATCTGCTACGTCAAAACCCATCAAAATCTTTATGGCATCTCCTTGTTAGAAAAAGCGTAAAACTAAAGTAAATATCCAAGGGTACAAATCTACAAAAGAAAATCAAATAAGATTGCCAGATTAAAAAAATAGAACATTTTATACTGACAGAAATTTCTTTTACATCAACCTAGTAAACCAACTTGGAGGCATGAACACCAATAAATGCACCTAAAAGGATTAAAGTGGCAATCTATTTCGGTTACGGTAGCTGGAGCAGGCTTTAGAGTATCCGAGCTATGGAAGAAGTAAGCGTTCCGAAGTCAGGCCAAGGTCTTTGACCGGTATTGGCTCTTTTGCCCCAACAAGCTCGGTAGATGGCTCGGGTCATTCACACTTGAACACCACACAATTGCCAAACTCAAATCTAGGCCCTAGTCCAAGCCGCTTTTCTCACTTGTCCTGCAATTATTGGCTGTTTTCTCTACTTGTACATTCAATTCTCAAACAAGTCAACGGTTGGATGGGCGATTCTTGGGCAATTTCTATGGCAAACAATTACTGGTATGGTAAACATGTTTAGGAGCTAAATTTGCTCATTATCCCTATTCTTCTCCAGAATCGGTAACTGCACTTGGAGTTTCAGTAGATTTACACTTTGAACTTCCTCTAAAGACTCCTAATTGCCATTTATATTTCCAGGTCTGGGAGCAATCATCTACCTCACTTTGAATCAAAGTGTTCGTGACTTTTATTTCCATCGCTCAGCCGTTTATCATGATGGGAGCAGACATTTTGATATTAGCAAAACGAGTGGAGAAAGAGAGCGAAATGAGACAGGAAATAGCTGATAAAAGATTTGAAAGGATAGAATTTTATAATTTCAGAATTTCAAAAACAAACAACACAAGCAACACAAGCAACACAAACACACAAAAAGGCCTAATCACACATTGATTCAACCATTTTTTGCATCGTTTTTGTCAAAATCTTTCATCAAAAGCTGTATCTGAACGATTGATTGTTGATCTTCTTCATTCACCGAAACCATGCAAATTCTGTCCTTTTCCAACATTTTCCTTCTCATAAACCATGTTGTTTGATCGTTTTCCGGGAATTTCCAATCCTCAAGCGCTCCCGTTCTAGTACTAAACTCCAAAATCGGAATTGTTGAGTATTTTTGTGTGACTTCGGCAAAACTTTGGCAAAGTTTCAAAGAATCCGGTGATTCGTCAGTGATTTCCTCTAAACCGAACGCTAAAATCCCATTTTTAAGCTTCTCAGCAAATGCCTCGAATTCGCCGGCTCTTAAACGGAAAACTGGCAAGAAACCTTGTAAAATGACTGAAACCTGATCGAATTTCGAAACATTTTTACTTTTCAAGTAAAACTCGAATTTCTCTGCCAATCCATCACCATTTAACTCTAAATTTGTGTTATCATCGTCACGCGGTGGCTGAATGTAATCGTCCCGATCGAAGATCAACTCAGCACTTGTTTCGCCCAAAAATTGATGCATTTTCTGACCAGCTCGTATCAGAAACACTCGGCAATTACTGAAATTTCGATTTGCAAAGATTTGTGCCCATTGCTCTTCGAGAAAATCGTTGTCAAATGATAGTGAGCCAAGGATTTTGGCCTCGAATCGACCAAGGAAATCGATTGTGATTTTGGATGGACCATCGATTTGAAAGTTCAAAATATTTCTGAGTCTAGGGAAAAGTTTTTCTCGATCAAGAAATCCCAAGCTCTCTCTGTGTTCGAAGCAAATGACCAAAGCCGGATTTCGAAGTTTCTGACTGAACGAACCGATCGCAGAAAATGGGTAGAAAACTTGGTTCGTAGTAGTTTCCCACCGAAAACCCGGAGATCATCGCTCGAGATCTGGAAAAGTGTTCGATTGACTTTTATGTTCAATTTCAGATTGTATCGCATTTTGTCTGGATCTGGTCGATTTTTATCGATTAAATCCGTCGTGAAAGAACCGGGATCGTCGAAGAATACAAAGTGAACATTGGTGTTTTTCTTTGGAACAAGGCCACGGTGTAAGATCTAAGGATCTGATAATGGATTTCATTTAAAAAGTCCTGGTTGTAAGCCTGTGAATAAGTGATTTCAATTGCTTCTCAAAGCACAAGTTTTAAGGTATACAGAGTGTAATGTAATAAAGTTTTAAAGTATACAAAAGTTCGAAGTCACCTTGTTTTTCGGTCATCAAATTCAGCTTTTAAGATAGCAAAAAACTATCCAACGCTGAATATTCTTAAAAAAGTATGTAATTATAGCAAATTTGTGTTTGATTTAAGGCTTTGCAAGTAAAGATGAAGTCTTTTAATCGGTAATATATCGCCAGAATCAAGCCAAATGCCTGGTCGCTTGAATTTCTCTCAAAAATGATCTGAATTTTTTGAAATTTCTAATTAAACGTAGTCAGTCAAAAGGAATTCTATTTTTTTCAACTCTTTTCTAGACGAAAAGCAATATTTGAGAGTGATTGAAGCTGAAACGCAAAAATTTTGTTGTTATTTCACAAGAAAATTGGTTTATCTACTCGATTGGAAGGTTCTGTTTTTGCCGAAAACTCTTTTTTAGACCGAAATTTCATCTAGATTTCGAATTTCTAAATCGCTTTTCAAAAGATTTTCTGTTGGCCCTAGAAACGAGGTGGCTCCGAACTTTTGTGTCACCCTGTATTTACGTACATCTAACATCTGCATCTTATGAACTGTCGCCAAAAAAGTTACCATATCACGCTTCAGTGTCTAGCCTATTTGACAACGTAAGAAGCCAAAAGACATTTCCATAACCCATTACTGGCTTAAATATGGCTATGGCTAGACAGAAAGACTTGTCCCTGTTCTACTAAAGTTTGCAAGTTTGAAGAAATCCTTTACATTTCCACAAAAACTTCAATTTGTCGAACCTATGCCCTCGTCTGTTTGTCGACTTTCAGCAATTTCAGCGAATCTCTGATTTCCAAGCATTCAAAAATCGAATTTTTGATGCCCGATGGAATCGAATTGAATGGGAATATAATCATTTCAAAAAATTGGTTCAATAAAATGAAAATGATCCTCAAAGGTTATTTGGAAAACAATCGGGAATCTCTTTTTATGATTCGAAAAGTCTTTTTTTCTGATTTCTTATCTCTTTTCTGACATAAAAGAATAAAATTATTGAAAAAAATTAAAGAAATTATTTTCACTAACAAAAGTTTCGTCTAAATTTTGAACTTTGAAGCTCGAATATTTCTCGGAGAAAGATTTGAGTCATCTTTCCGGAAGACGTGTCTCTAATCAAGTAAATTTCTCTAAACTATAAAATTTTAAGCAAAAAGGGCTCTTGCACAACATTGGGAAATGTAATAGGACTCACTTTTTGGGGCTTTTGTTTCGAAATTTGATTAGAATAACTATAAGAATTTATTAATCTGCTTGTTCAACATTTGTTACTTCTGCATTGGATCCATGCACAACGGCGCGAAATAAGGCAAAAAGTATTTTTCTGGTCAAAATTCAAGTTTGACATACCATTCGACGTAAAAAATTGCGCTGATTCCGAATCTGAAACTTTTTTAAAAATCGGTTCGACAGTTTTTCTTAAAAATGAGATTTACCCAAAAATCCCATTATGGGTTTTCTAAAAAGCACTCGAAAACACGTATTTTAGGATGGATCAAAAATCCCTGGCGAATTTTTAAAGATATTATCTTTCTGGTCATTTTAAGACCAAACACGTCAAAAACCATTGATTTTGAGGTCAGATAAATCGTTTTTAAAATCACAATGGATAACCTACCGTAACCCGCGCACAATAGCTTAAGGGTCGAATTCTAAAATGCAATCAATTCAATGCGTTTGAATTTTTTTGAACTTTATTTCTTTTTTCATTAACGCTATTTCTCTGCATTTTCGTCGTTTCTCATCCAAAGCAACAAAAGTTAAGTTTTTCAAGCTATTACCTGAACAGAGCGCTTTGTTTGCAGAATTTTTTGTGGCGGATGGGCACAACGCTGGATGGGCAAGTGACATGGAGCGAGCCAATAAAAGAAAATCTAGCAGATTTGGGTTGGTCTTTCGTTTTTGAGTTAGATCTAAAAATAAATAGCCTTTAGCAAGAAGTACAAAATTGAAAGATTCAAATAACCAAATGCAAAATTAAACATCGAAGTAACCAGAATCAAAAAGAATACGTTCACAGCATACTTTCGAGCAGCGTAAAGTAAAATTTCGTTTTCATTACTTCGTTTAATTCTTTGGCCTAACTGCTCATACATTGAATGTAAGCTTTCAAGTCCTTCTTCAGACATTGAGCCCAGGCATTTTGCTTTAAAAAGAGCGGTACGTGCGAAATATGAAAAAGAATAAATCTAAAATAGTAAAATGGACAAAACTCTTGAAAAAAAAGCTATATAAAAGTTAAAAAAAAATTCAAACGCAAATTTTGAATTGATTGCATTTTAGAATTCGACCCTTAAGCTATTGTGCGCGGGTTACGGTAGGTTATCCATTGTGATTTTAAAAACGATTTATCTGACCTCAAAATCAATGGTTTTTGACGTGTTTGGTCTTAAAATGACCAGAAAGATAATATCTTTAAAAATTCGCCAGGGATTTTTGATCCATCCTAAAATACGTGTTTTCGAGTGCTTTTTAGAAAACCCATAATGGGATTTTTGGGTAAATCTCATTTTTAAGAAAAACTGTCGAACCGATTTTTAAAAAAGTTTCAGATTCGGAATCAGCGCAATTTTTTACGTCGAATGGTATGTCAAACTTGAATTTTGACCAGAAAATTTTTTCGCGCCGTTGTGCCATGTTCAATTTCAGAGTTCAAACACTGAAATTTCACTCTGAGTCGCTGCTTTAATAACAATAAAAGTCGAATTGCCTTATGAAAATATTAGGAATGTTCAGCGAAGTATCTTTTACCGCCAATGCTTGATGAAAAATTTTTATCTCCAGACTCCTCTCGTCGAACTGTTCTTGAACCTTTTTGAGCTCTTCCTCAAAACTTTCAAAAGTTTTTCTGATTCTTTTCACCACTTCTTCTGACATTTTCTTGGCCTAAAAGATTTATTTTATCAAATTTCTTTTTTTTTCAATCACTTCTTGAATCATCAGCTCTTCTCTTGTATGTTTCGACTTGCGACTTGTCAGTTGACGGCATATTACATAATTTCCGGTCATCCGAAAACAACTCGATCAAAATCATGTTTTCGGCGTTCTCTTGGCTATCGGCCTGCCTGTCAGTGTGTCTTTTTACGTCTTTTATCACCAGTCTTTGTCGGCTTATCAGCACTTTCGAAAGCCGCAAAATCCTCCTCAAAATTTCCCGCACTTTCGTTTCATCTTATTTTTCAAAAAAAAGTTTTGTTGCATTGAATCTATGATGAAATTTTGATCCAATTTAGAATTGATGTCATCGAGGCAAGTGCTTGGTCGTGGATGTTTTGGTGAAACTTGGTTGATCGAAGGGAATACGTAAGTTTTTAGCTAAATTATTAGCAAATTTTGAGTTCAACCATGTTCCAATTCAAGCTGTTGTTGTAAATTCAGAGCTGTTGTTGTAAAATCGATTCATTTGAATACAATAGCCGAGCCAAAACTTCTCCATCTTCTCAAACTCAATCATCCAAATATCACAAAATTCAATGAAATCAGCCTCAGGAATGATCATTTCGAAATTTCGATCGAGTTTTGTGAGCGCGGATCACTGCATTCAGGTACATTTTCGAGTAGAATTAAGGCTGAGAAAAATGAAAAGATTCAACTAATTAACTAATTAACAGCTAATTTAACAGCAAATTTGAAATAAACTTGATTTTCAGTGCTTTTCGATCAAAAAATCGTTTATTCAATGAAAACGGTGTTGACTTGGGCCGAGCAGCTTTTCTCCGCTTTATTGTATTTGGAATTTGAAGCACTCATTCATGGAAATATCAAGCCAAACAAGTTCGGCTTTTCTTTTCTGTTTTCTTTTTGAAAATCAACCTTTTAGTGTTCTTGTCACCAAGGATTTTATGCTGAAGTTGACCGATTTGAACGGTTTTCATGAAATTAACTCAAATTTTGTGAATACTTCTTCAACATCTGAATCATTCAAATATCAAAGCCCTGAAATTGTTCTGTTTGATCGGAAAATGAGGGTAAAGTTTATTTTTGAAGATTTTTCATCCAAATTTTGCAGTCCTACAGTTGCGATCTCTATTCGACTGGCCTCATCATTTGGGAAATGATTGAGCGAAGGTATTTGCAATCACAAATCCAATCAATAAACATTTACATTTAGAAAAGTACATGAAAGATATAAAAGCCATGATGGGAATTTCACTGCTCAATCTTTTTCCGATGATATTTTGACTGGGAAATGGATCTTACCACTAGCAAATTGTCAACACGAGATCGTTTACTTGATCGATGAGTGGGCTTAGACGTTTAGACGTTATATTTAGAGGAAATTTGAAATTGTGCATTTCTTTATTTTTAGGTGCACTGAACCGGATTCCAAAAAACGCCCAAAAATCGAGGTCGTTGAACAAGCAGTGAGAGTCATGAATGAAGTGAGTCGAAAATCCGATCCCACCAAATATATTAGGTTGTCGGATTATGAATTGCCGTTTTTATCAAAAAGTAATTTTATTATAAAATCAATACAAAAATAATTTAATCTAAAAGGTATTCTCCATCGATATCTATGACATCTCGCCAACGTCCACGCAAAGAATGAATGCCCTTGTTGAAGAACTCGACCGGCTGTGACTCAAAGAAATTGGCCACCCAAATTTGGACTTCATCGCGGTTTTTGAATTTTTTTTCGGCCAAGGAATGCTGCATCGACCGGAACAAATGGTAATCAGATGGCGCAAGGTCTGGGCTATATGGCGGGTGAGGCAGAAGTTCCCAGCCCAATTCTTCAATTTTTTTGAGAGTTACTTTTGCGGTGTGTGGACGCGCGTTGTCATGGAGCAATTTTGTTGACGCTGTTTCCACTCCCTGTCGACGAAGCGATTGATCGACGCGGCTTAATTGTTCTTTGTAGAGGTCCGCATTAACCGTTTGACCAGAATTTAGCACTTCAAAATGCACCAATCCTTTGCTATTCCACCAAACACATAGCATCACCTTTTTGCCATGGATGTCTGGTTTTGGAGTCGGTTTTGGGGTTTGTCCAGGGTCCAACCATTGTCGTTTTCTAGTGGTATTATCAAAGGATATCCACTTTTCATCAGACGTGACAATCGACTCAAAAAAATCACTGTTCTTGGCTTGACGCAAAAGAATTCCGGCCATATTGATTCGCGTTGTTTTGTTCAAATCGCTTAGTTCATGAGGCACCCATTTACCGCATTTATTCACCTTACCAATGGCATGCAAGTGGTCAGCAATGGTGGAATGATGACAACCGAACCTCTCAGCAAGTTCTCGTGTCGTTTGGGCAGGATCAGAATCGATGGCTGCTTTAAGTTCCTCATCGCCTCTCATGTTCTTTGTCTTCAAGGCTCTCGTCGCCGTCCCGAAAGCGCTGAAACCAATTGCGACATTGACGTTCGTTGATAACATCTTCTCCGAATGCATTGCTTATAGAGCGATGGGATTCTGCCGCTGTTTTTCTTTGTTTGAAGTCGTACAACAAACAAATCCGCATTTTATTTTTGATGTCGTTCATTTCCTAAGACAAATTTATATTAAAAATCTAAGCAAATATAGACGAATAATATATCAATCGACGCGGCATAAAACGCTCTTTAATATAGTTAAAAAAGTACCACAAAAATTTATTTGAAAAAAAAATACAAAGCAAAAAAGACAACGGCAATTCATAATCCGACAACCTAATAGAAAGCAACATTATGGAATGAGTGCTTATTGATGAATTAAAAGAAGGAAATGAAGAGAGTACGTAGAATGTTATTTATCATTTGAAAGCTCTTAATGAATACGACAAAATAGGAATAGTTAAAAATCAACAATTTGTGCTGATCTTGGCAAAAATTTAAGCACATGAACCAAGGTGATTTCTAAAAAATAACCATTTCCAACATTTTTTAAACTGTATTTTGTTCTGAAAATATTCGCTTTTGAACGCTTTAATAAAATTATTGAAAGTTTTAGGTTTATTCTATTAAATCTTTTTGAACATTTGAATTTTTCTCTCAAAACACACTAGTTTTCGATACTTTTTTCCGTTTCTTTTCGTACTTTTTCTTAAATTTTTTGTTCTAATTGGTGATATTTTTGTTTCTTTATTTATTGGGTTGGGGAGAATGAGTCGGCGCCAAACTTTAAAGGGACTTTTTGCACACATAAATCCTTCTTTAAACATACGTTTGGTTTCATCAAAAGGATCCACTATTTCTCTACAAAATGACTTTTGAGAGATTCCACAAAGCCTTTCTTTCGTGGAGTTTATGAACTCCCAAACGCAGCTGGTTATAATGGCAAAGAGTCCGACTCATCATTTGAACAGTTTCTTTCACATAAACCTTCTTTGGTGTTTATATAAAAAAGATAGAGCACATTCAATTACTTAAGTTGCCAAATTTGCAGGAAGATCCCACCAATGGTTTTTTCTAGATCACAGTTTGTAGTTTTTGTGAGAAAATGGCTTTTTCTTGAGCGGAGGCGCTGTTTGAATTTTCTTTTAAATGTGATTTTGTAGAGAATTAGTTAACCATTCTACTCATATCAATGATTTGACGAAGTCGAATAGAAGTTTTAGACATTTTTTTCATTTTCGGCGCCGACTCATTCTCCCCAACCCAATAAATCTAGGGGCAAGATCTGATCCTAGATCTGATTCAGGACTCCTCTGCTAACAACACGAAAGCCAAAGCCCTCAAAGTGGACTTAAGTGGACTTCTCGCCTCAAGCATGCCTCAAGCAAATAACTCAATTCTAAATAGCAACCTTTGTCAAAAAGACTCTTGTACTTCTTTTGCCATGAAAAGCGATGAAATCATAAAACTTTCTAAACAATTGCAAATCAATCTGTACTCCCGCGATGCACCAATTTTTCGAAACTCTGAGCGATTCAGGCAGAGTTTTCTCAACTTTGACCCATTTAAATCGTCTGATTTGAAAGACTTAGAGAATCCTAATTGTGCAGAGCTTCTTAAATTTTTGAATAACAGCTTTTGCAGGTACGATTGATCGATAAGTCCTCGATTTTCAAGTCTAGTTTGTATTGAAGAAAGCGTCCAAATTGCGACTTCGGGATCGGAGCAGTTTTGGGTGCTCGCCTTTGCGCCTTTGAAAATCCACAAAAACAACTACTTCCAAGAATTTCCCAAAAACCATTTTGCAGAGAAACAATTAACCTTTTTAATAGTTCAAATCGAAATTGTTTTGGTGGTAGCATCATTTCTAAAAGACGTTTGGAAAAAAGATTTTAAAAAAGACGCATGCACCAACTGTATTTAAATTTGTGCCTTTGTGCATTTGAAAATCCACAAAAACAATGACTTCCGACAATTTACCATAAAAAATCCATGAAATCAATGATTTCCGAGAATTCTGCAGAGAAAAAAATCAAGCTTTTTAATAGTTTTTTAATAGAAATTTTATTGGTGGCCGCATTATTTTTAAATTGCAAAGACTTCTGCAACAACCTAATAGTTTTGACTTAAGCGATCAGAAATATTCTTTTAAAAAAATGTACCTGCAATACATTATTGAGACTCCATAGTTTGACTTTAGATTTGATTTCAGAAAATTAAACGATCGATGTTACGAAGAGTACACAAACTCCAAGGATGACTATTCGAAATTTTGAAGTTAGAAAGTACAATTCTTTTGCTTAATCTGACTCAGTTCTCTATTGAATCTGACTCAGTTCTCTATTGTTTGCCTCAAGTTTTTCTTTCGATTAACTCAATTTCACATAATATGCTGACTAAGCACTTGCACAAATCATCACAAATACCCCTTTTTGTGAGAATTTCCAGCTTATCTAACGGATTAGATAGCCTGAAGCATAACTGAATGATTGCAAAGACTCCAGCAAATCAATATTGAAATGATTTCGAACCGGAAAATGCTTGACAATTCGATTCATTGTTTAACTTTGATCTTTTTCTTCACAGGTAAGCTTTAAGGTACTTTAGAAATCAAGTCAAGAATTTGTTTTTGAAATTTCTCAAGCTAAATCTGGTCATTTTTGCCTGAACTTTATTTTTTCCAGTTTCTATTCTTGCGTATTGCCCAAAATCTGGTGAGAATGGTGCAATCGATGGCTATTGCTACTTTGCGATCGATTCGAATTACACTTATCCGAAAGCTCAAGGCTTTTGCGATGATTAGTAATATGGAAAATTTATTGAACACCTCAAGACGAAGATTTAGTTTCGATGCAAAACTGGCCTCAATCCAGAACGCTTTCGACAATCAACTTGTCCTGAGAATGGTCAGGAATGTGTTGGAGCTGAATCTTGATGTGAGAATTATTTGCTTTAAGAGTTATCGTTTAAAAAACAAGTACAACTAGTGATGTACAACAAGTACAATAATTTAGTAGTTGGGTAGATACGCTTGTAGAATTTTAAATAGCCCAGTAGGAGTACTGTCGATAGCATTTGTTTCTTGTCCGATGTCCGACGATGAGCTTTGAGGATTCATAACTTGCTTTGATTAGACCATACAATCATACAAAGATCAAGAAAGAAATGCTCAAATTTAAGGCAAAAATTGATCCCAAAAATTTGAGCATAGTGCGCAAAAGCGGAAGTCGGCTCAGTCGCTCACCGCTTCTTCGTCCCTTAAAAGGGAATAGACAATAGAAAAAGAGCGCAAAAAGAGACGAAGAAAGAGCAACGGCGGCCTAGAGGGTAGTGTGCCCGACTACGGAACCGGGGCCCCGGTGTCGCGGTGTCGCTTCTTGCGATGGGTTCGAGTCCTGCCACGGAAAACTTTGTTTTTTTTGAAAAATAAACAAATACCATTTAAAAGGCTATTACAGTGCAAATCGACATCGAAATTTTTAATATTAATCAGAAAACAGAGCAGTCAACAAAAAAGTCTGTCACCAAAGAAAAAGTCGAATTTTTGAAAGATCATACCGCTTATGTCAAAGCGGTATGATCTTTAATGATCGCTTGGCAAAAAACCTTCTCAAATCTTTTTTTTCCATATGGTCTTTGTTGGTTAAACAAGCAACTAAGCTGGGAAAACATTGGATAACCGACAAGAACATTTTAGGATACAACAGCTGTTTGGCTTGGTGGTACCTGGGATGGACACAATGTTTTCTGGGAAGACGGAACATTTAGTGGATATGTGAATATGGCGAGTCAAAGTGAGAAATCATCAGGGATTGTTAAGAAAACGAAGCCCAGGCTCTGCCAGGAACCTGACCTGATTTCTGGCTGCATGTATTCGGCCGGGATTCGACAAATCTACCTTTTGATCATCTCTGACTATAGCCAAATATAATGTATGTTCAGCTGATGCTCCCGGAAATCTGGTGATGAATTTGGTGGATGGCAAATGGCGCACAACACTCTACAATCATCATTATCCGTTTGTTTGCTTGGAAAAGAATGGTTAGCCTTGTTGTCTAAAATATCTACAAAGTCTAAGCGTGTCCAAGTTTCAAGGAAAATCACCATTCCTGTCTATGAATACCAAAAGCTAAAGTGCCCCATTCAGCTGCCCCAATCGCCACATCAACACAAAGAGTCACTGCTACGACTTCCTCGTTTCCCCCAGCCACCGCAAGAACAACAACAGCCAGTCCAACGACTGGCAATTGCTCCCTTTCTCCACCATGTCCTTCCGAATGGACATACTCTGATAAAATCATGGCTTGCTATAAGGTTTCCTACTACAGCTTTCTTCAAAAATTCAAAAATTTCAATTCTTAACTTGCTCTAGGTAATCTCCAATGTGACCTTTGATGACGCGAACAGCCAATGCAAGCTAATGGGTTCTCAACTGGCCTCGGTGCTAAGTGCTGAAGAAAATCGAATCATAAATGGTTGAAAAGTTTTGATTAAAATTTGATTTCAAAATTTTTTTTAGAGTTACTGACAGCTGATTGGGGTTTCCCGGACCCCGCTGACTTCCCGCTCATCGGGGCACGCAAGGTAGTAAAGAAATTGTTCTTGGCTTCTGGAATTGATCTGTCGGTGTCAAATACCAGCTTTGGCCTGACCAAATGATACTAGAGCCAGGCCAGGATCTGGTCAAGGTCTGGGCCCAACAAATTCACCCACAATCGGATGTCAACTGGGTGTGGTGGTCAAATGACATGTGCCACGGGTTGTTCGATGCAGAATTCAACACCGATTCCGAATCTGCTTTCCGTTTCTGCTATGGAACACTCTGTCAAAAGTTATAAGCATGCAAAGTTTTGATCTGCTCTTTTGTTCTGAAATCTACTTATAAACTCGGGGTGTGATTTTTAAATCCCATACAAAACTTTGTACACTTATAACTTTCGACAGAGAGCTCCAAAGCGGAAACGGAGAGCAATTTCGGAATTGGCGTTGAATTCTGCATCGAGCAACCCGTGGCAGATGTCATTTGACCACCAGTTGACATTCCTTTGTCAGTCATGAACCTCTGGACGGACTCTGGTTGCAAAAATTTCTGGATCCAACCCAATTATCCTTTTCAGAATGGTGCCGGGCCTGACGACTGGCTTTGGATTGATGGTTCGCCATGGGGTGGATACGTAAATTGGGCACAAAATGCTCCCGATTTCCGTGGAAGAGAATACTGTATGCAGGTTTGCATTGTTTGCAGTGTTTGCAGCCAAAATAAACAATCATTAACCATTGGAACAAAAAGTTCAGATTTTCTCCGACATTTGGACAAATGGACCTTATACTGACGCCAATCAATTTCTTAATTCGTGGAGTGATGTTCGATGTGATCTCCGATTCAGAAAAGCTTTGTGTAAGAGGCAAGCTGTTTACTGAAGAAATTGGTAACATCTTGGTGAATAAATTGTTGAAATTATTGGATTGGTGTTTCGATGAATCGGAGAGGCAATCTTTTGTCAGAGATTCAAACGTATAACTTTGAGATTTCGATCTGGATGCTAAGTCGATGCTAGGTTCACAAAGGAGAAGACAATAAGAATACAAAGATTGATTCCAAATCTAAAATTATTACAAAAATTATGGTTTTGCAATGAAAGACTCTTCCAATATTCGACGATTACCCCAAAAGCGTTTCTTTTTGAATCTATTTTGTATCGTTTTGTACTCGGATCTTGATGCAAGAGGTATATTCTTCGAATATCATTACAAGTACTTTACATGGCCCAATGAATATGTCTCTCTTCTTAACAAACATAATTTTATCCGAAAAAACAATCACAATTCATTGATTACTCACGTCAACGCAATAGGTTTTGTTGTCAAACGAGCAAAAGCCGGAATCTCCATAGTTTTAGAGGTGGCGTTTTGCTCTAAAAATTTCTCAAAAATTTCGACAGCTTTGCCAGCATTTTGTATGGTACATTTTTAATAAGGGCGAGGGGACGAATGAAATAAATCTGCTAGCGTTTGCCTGGCATTTACCTTTGATACTAATTTCTGCACACGACTCATGTACCTAAACTTTGACTTTTGCTATTCAAACTATTGAAATTCAGTTAATAGTTTGAATAGGAAAAGTCAAAGAGACGTTTTCGGCTGTCTACAAAGGACAGGTGACCTTTGTAGACAGCCGAAATTCAATGAACAAATTTGATCGTTTTTTGTAAAGAAAAAGCTTTTGCCGAAAACGATTTCGAATCAATGTAAAGCGCCTTTTTGTGCTATTTTTTGTGCATTTTGAAAAGCTTAGCACTTTTATGTTGATTTGAGTAAAAGTTTATTAAAAAATTTACATTCCATTCTAAAAAATAAACCCAAAGAAAGAAAAAGTAAGAATTTCATTTAAATGGCACTCCATTTCACATGGAAACGGAATCTTTTTCGGCATCTAGTCGTAAGCGCAATAGGCTTTGTTAGCGGCGCAAGCACCACCAAGATTTATGTATCCGTTCATAGTAGCGTAATATTCGCAGCATGCCATAACGTTGGGAAACTGAACTTTACAGTGATAATGGACTGATGATGAGAAAAACTCACCAGACCTCCCGGACAACTAGAATCGCAGTAAGGCACGAGCGCTACGATCATTTCAGCAGCTGAAATTGTTTCATTCTCAATTGCCAGAAAAACTATCCATTTACCGCTTTCACTAAAAAAATAATCCGACTTCAGAACTATCTTTTCGTTTCTTGCATTGGATTGTGTTATAGCTTGAAGTAGTACTGAGAACGGAACCCACAAAGTTAACGCCTACGCGTCAACACGGGGATTCTAGTGCTACTCGCTTTCTAGGCTTATTTAGGAATTTTGATAGGTTTTATGTAAGTTAGGAAACAGATCATGAGAAACATCAAAAACCTTAAATGAGCCTAAAAACCAGGAAGCTGTCAGGTTGGGGAGTATGAAATAGCTTCGGACGAATTTTTGAAAAAAGTGATTCTTTTTGATCAATGAAAATTTTGTTATGTTATGTTTATATTTTGGTGACAAGTTTGTCTATTGGGCTAATTGGCTATTGGCATATTGGCTTAAAAGGTTTTAAAATCTAACAAGTTGTTGCAAATTTTTTGCGGTCTGGATTTTGAGGGAATTTGGCAACTTTTAACTAATCTTTTACTTTCTTGGCAACTTTTTAATACATTCTCTCTCATTTCTCAAAAACTCTGCATCAGATTGGGGTGAGATTTTCGCGTATAATCAACAAATTTTCAATTGTTATTTGAAAAAGATTTGAGAAAAAGTTATGGTATAGTTTTTTTCAAAAGTTCGTTCGAAGACGCCGCCATTTCATACTCCAATAAATCGAGTAGCACTAAAATCCCCATGCTGACGCGTAGGTGCTAGATTTAAGCGTTCTATTCTTAGTATTGGCTTAAAAGCAGCAATCGTACACTTTGCTTTTTAACTTACGCGATACGAAGAAACAGATGATGAACGCGATGGCCGAGAAGGCAAGTTGAACTTTTGAAGAGGTCATTTTTGAGAAAAGAGTCAATCGAACGAATTTAATGATTTTTGCTTGCCATTGAGCTGCCCTTTTATATTAATCTCTGCACAAATCATGTGCCTGAACTTGATCTCTCATTCTATTCAAACTATTGAAAGTCGGTGAATTTCGGGATTTGCTCTTGCAAGCGGTCAAAAATCTTCACCATTCAAAAGGCAAACTTTAGCCGTTTTACAATGATAAAAGCTCATTTCGAATCAATGTAAAGCATTTTTGTGCACAATTTTTCACAGATGATTTTTGCTTCTCAATTCACTACAAGGTTAATTGAGTTTGCTGCTGGAAACTCAAAAAAAAGATCAAAAAGTGCAGAAGAGGCGTGATTTTTGTGCCGTTGTTAATCGAATGGCAAAAGGGCCCAGAAAAAAATTGATACATTGTTCTGTTAAAGTTCTTGCAAATACTACAGTGAATTGATGTCTCACTATTTTAGCGTGTTGCAAGAAAATAGGCGCAATTTACAGTTTAACTAGCATTTAACTTGGCTAAGCTCACGCTAATTAGCATTTATCTTGAATGTGGCCGGATTCTGTCGTAACATATACAAATAGTAGATTTGAAAAATGTGCAGCCTTATCGACTACAATAACCTTCATTAGGGATTTTCACTCCTCACTTACCTCCATTTATTTCTAATGCAAGTAAACATATCAAGAACCAGAACATTCCTGAACAAAACTACAGTTAAACCTCGATTTAACGACTCTCGATTAAACGATTCTCTCGATTAAACGATTCTCTCGATTTAATGATGTAATTTTTGTAAAGCTCGTTGAAGTTGAAAGCCAGAACATTTCTGGAAAGCTTCGTTGCTTCGTTGAGCTTCGTTGAAGTTGAAGAAAGCTCCGTTGAAGTTGAAAACCTTATAAAAACGCTCGATTTAACGATGGAGAATCCCGGTCCCTTGAGAGTCGTTAAATCGAGGTTTGACTGTATTTGATTTGAAAACGACAAACATTTTCTGTCAACCGTACAAAGTTTGTAAAATATTGATACATCGTTCTGTTAAAGTTTCTTGCAAATACTACAGTGAGTTCCAAGCAGGCTACCGTTGTCATCATGTAACTGTAACTTTACTATAACTCTACAATGTTTCTTCACTTTTTAAACGTTTATTCCAATTCAAAATAACTCATTCAAACTAGGAAAGCAAATACGCGAAAAAACGAATCACAAATCGATCAGGTAGCTTCATTTTGAGGTATATTGAGTCAAAAATTGAACCATTTAGGATCAAATTTTGGGTAAACGACCAGAAATTTCTTGTTTTTTTTCTTGCTTACTATTGGACTATTTGTCGAAAATAAAAAGACGAAATGAGGCGAATAAACCGGTATTCGGAGAAAGAGGTACAATGGAAAATGGTTGGAAATTTTGGAAAAAAAAGATATGACAATTCTATGACATCATTTTTTGTATTACTGGTGTGAAGTGAAACGCGGATTTTAGAAGAGATCGAGAAGAACACCAAATTTCAAGCAAATCTTTTGCTAATTTTACTTTGAATCTACGAAAATGAAGAGGCGAAACCCTCGTGATCTTGGAAAGAGCGGAGAATCTGAAAACGGATTTTGCTTGATTGATAATTTGATAACATTTTATTTTAAAAACCCTTATTTTACACTTATATTATACTCACTAACAGGCTCAAGAAACCAAAATTTAAGTTAACTCCCTCTGGAGTAGGAAAATCAAGTGCTTTGTGGTGTTAGCACAGTTGCCCAGTAAGCAAAAAGGTAGCGGGTTCGAGTCCTGGTGGTACACAAGTTTTGATCTGCCCTAGTTCCAACTGTTACGGAAAAACGAGACTTGCAGTTTTTTTGCTGAACATTGACTCGAGGAACGACTAAAGCCTGCCCAGGCTACCGTAATCCAGCTTAGCTCATCTAACAAATTTGAAAGATTTTAGATAGATTACTATACCTGAGTTACGACTATATCTAGCCATGAGCACTATAAACTACAAAAATGACAAACTGTCACACTAAAAACGCTTCTAATTTGCTTCAAATTTGCCGGATTGACATGATCTATAGCTTAAAGAATAGGGAATCTTAAGAGCTTTCGAATGGACTAAAGCATATCGAAAAATGTAAATGCTAAAGAAAGCTACAGTGGTTTGGCTCAAAACGGACCGTACTCGCGCGTAGTCGAAGCGATCGAGTCAGGCTACAAACCACTGTAACTTTTCTTAGCATTGTTATCTTTGGATTTTCTTTAGTCCATTCGAAAGCTCTTGAGATTCTTTATTTTTTGAGATTATGTCAATCCGGCAGATTTTAAGCAAATTAGAAGCGTTTGCGTTTGTAGTGTTCATGTCTAATTAGATCTATCAACTACGTTAGAGGGTACTGGGTTACGGTAACATTTAGCAACTGGCCTACCTTATCTATTCTCTGCAATGGATCCTGAAAATGAATTTCGATCCAGCACGGGGTCATCTGAATCGTTTGCCGGCGATACTCGGCACCGAAACCCTTCACGAAAGAAACACGGGCTTGGCACATATTCTGCAAATGGATTGAGTAAGCTTTGAAATCATTTGCACTGATCAGTACAATCAGTATCACATTTGATCAGTACGGGAACTGTGAGTAGTACCAACTAGAATTCCCAGTTCTAGACACAGTCCTGTCTTCAGAACCCGGTTATTCCCGTCAAAGTACAGTTACTGTACTAACCAAAGTATTCAATTACTGGCTACAGTACTGTGCAATTACTGGCTACAGTACTGTGCAATTACTGGCTACCATACTCTAACAGCCGACCTGCATTTGATACGTTCTCTTGTAGCTCTTCCTCGCCTCGTTCAACATCTCCTCAAAAGCTTGCTCGTTGAAAATCTCGATTGAGTGATCTAAAGCAATTTATTGCGAATCATTGTTTTTCGACTACTTTTTGCTATCCGATATATGGTTGCCAAGTTCTCGCCCATATGGTGTGCATGAACGGGTGATTGGACGAAAACCGGGGAATCGGAGTTGCACTCTAATCGAACCACTCCATCGCTACGGGTCAACTGGATTCCACGGCCTAAAAACATAATGGTTTTATCTAACGGTTCAGATTTTTCACTCACCAATTTGTCTCCTCACAGCCAACACTGCCGGATTTCTGCGCGCATTTGAAATTGCACCCAAGCAGAGACTGAAAAATTTCATTTCGCTTAAAATTTCTGATAACTTTTCGCTAACCGATTCGGTTCGATTGTTGAAGTGAACCCATCAACGGTGATTTGATCGATCGTCGGTTTATACGTTTCACCAACTCTCTCGTCCAACTCGTAGTACATGATCTGGGCCCAGTGCGCGAGATACGCTTGTGGAGAGGCGACCATGTACTGAAAATCGATTCTTGAGAACGCTTTTCTAAATTTGAGATTACATTATTGATACACTAAACTATCAAATGATTCAGGGAATTTCATAGAAAAGGGATCAACAATTTGAAGATTCCGAATTGGCCTCGAATCGGCCCCAAATCGGCTCGGAATGAAAATGTTCCTAGTCTTCAAAAAAGCTTAAATACATCATTATAGTTTTTTATACATTTGAGACTATATCATTGATATAATAAACAATCAAATGATTCAGAGAATCTCATAGAAAAGTGATGAACGGTTTGAAGATCTTGGATTGGCCCTGAATCAGCTCTTGAATCAAAATCTTGAAAGTCTTCAAAAGACTCAAATTCATCATTATAGTTTTCGCTTGATGACAATTTAGTCAAGACTTACCCCAGGTGATGTTGCTGAGATGTTTATCGGTGATGAGGACGATGTTGTGGGAATGTTAGCAGCGGTGTGTGGATGGAGTGGGCCTTGTTGTTGAGTGGACACCACCGCGTATGTGAATTCTCGAGGCCGGGGTGAGGATGAGGGTTCCAGGGTCTCGACCTGTATGAAATTTTATATAAAATACATATACTACATAGTCAGAGATCCGGTCAAGCCAGATTTAGGGCAGGCCAGGCACGACTAGAGCCAGATCAGAAGCCAGGTCCAGGCCTAGCTTCTGTCGAATCGAATTTGCTGACCCAGTCATGTACCTGGCTTGACCTGGCCCAAGTCAATGCAGGAAAAAGTCAGCTTTTGACATTCAGTTTCCAACAAACCTTCACATTCGCCATTGGGAAGTGCGACAACCGCATTTGTGGATTCACCGGGTTCGCGAATGGGTTTATCACCTGGAAAAGGCTTGATAAATAAAAGTCACAATATTTTATGATATACAATAGAGGACAAAAGTCTGTCAACCCCGCGCCGGCACCCTACTTCCAACGCTATTTTTAGACATATAACCCCAAGAAAACCTCAGAACACCATATATTTTCTGAAAGCCCAATTCAAGCTCTACAAGATACATCTATTATCTTTTTAAAATACAGCGTTTTTTGATGCATTTCAGATCACGCAATTTTCTAAAAAAATGGGTTTTTGAACGATTGGAGCATTGAAAACCTAAGAAATCCGCTTTTGAAAATTATGCTTTTTGACACCTCACTTTGCGTGAGGTGTCAAAAAGGTTCTGGGGTGTTCTAGGGTTTTCTTGCGGTTATACTTCTAAAAATAGCATTGAAAGGTGGGGTTGACAGACTTTTGTCCTGTACTGTGGTTGCTATATATTCAATAGTAAGCTTCAAAGTTTATCAAAAAAAAACCCTCACCGGTCTATTCATCCCTTGGTTGACTTGCGATCGACCAAGTTGTGAGATCTAGAAGTAAATAATAAAATCGATAAAAATGATAGAAACTCGTCTCTCTTTTGCCTATAGCACTGGGATATGTTCGAAATGTCAATAGCGTGTGAATTTCTTTTCTTTCTTTCTTTTTCTCTCTCTGACTCATCTCGAGTTGTATAGTGCAAAAATTTCAATATCGATCTCAGAATCAGATTTGAATCATAAAATAAAACAAAAAACGGTGAAATTTCAAAGCCAACCCCCATTCCTTGAGATTGCAAAGGAAGGACGCTTTGAGTAGGTGTCATAAACTGAAAAAATCTTTGGTGAAATGCTATTCTCTTTCTAAATACCGGTGTTTGGCTTGGATATCTTGAGACCATTGATGGTGATTGTGAGGAGAAAAAGTCACTCGTTGGGGGCATCGGCTTGGGAAGGTGGGAGAGTGGCTGAGATGGTGGAGGAAGAGAGGGGAGATCCGAATAGGGGGACGAGACTGGAAACCAGATTTTTAGACTTTTGGATAGCTTAATAAAGTAAAGATTTCCGGAGAAGCAATCGAACTCATCGATCTTTTTGCTTTCCGGGCAGATGCTCAAACCACTGAGCTATTCGGTATCTTCTTGTCGGAGAAGAAAGAGGAAATACAAGGGAGAAGAGGAAGGAAGAAAGAGAAGGAAGATCAAGATAGATTCCAAAGTACTGTAACGCTTCCAATAAGCCTCATTACAATGTCTCAGACTGCATATTTATATATCAACTTGAATATCTTTTAGTACTATTTGAAGGCTTACAAAGGGGGGAGAGGCTGGAAATGAGATTTTTTAGATAAAATCTTGATCCAACTTCTTGAATGATGAACTCCTAGCTCTATCTTTTTTAACGAAGCATTAAACTCAAATCAATATTGAATGAGTGTACAAACAGCCATCCTTACACTTTCAACTGAACTACACAGGAATAGAGGGTGTTCCTTGCGCGTAAAGTAATCATTCGAGTAAAATTTACATTTTTGAGTATTTTTTACTGATTATTTGGTTGAGTAACTACGAGTATTCCTCTTTAAACGTCGAGTAAATAGAATATCTTTACATTTGAAGGGAATTCCCCACCAAATCAAACGGCTGAATATCTATAAAAGGAGTCGTATATAAGGCGGCGCTCGTGATTTTTTCGCACCAATTTTTTTTGCGATAATTTCCTTTAAAAGTACGATAACTTTTTCCAAGTGTGCGTTTTAAAAAGACGGATTAATCGCGAGGAACACACTCTACACAGGGAAATGCTCAAAAGTACGCTTTTTATTACATTTTAATTCACAAACCATCTATCCGATGTGGTGAATTCGAGTAGACACCCATTTGTGCGGGGAGAGGCGTTCCACCAATCATCGGATCTTTTCCCCCGCCTCTCTCCATTCTCATCGAATCCTCGCTGATCAACTCGAGCGCGTCGGCCAAGTCGGCTAAAGCAATTGGCTGTTGTTTTGCAAAACTGATAAGCTTTAAAAATCACTGACCATCACCGAACATTTGCTCATGTTGTGGTGTCGTATCACCCATATGTGTGAGTGAATGCGTGGAGGAACCAAGAATGGTTGGACCTTTCGTCGAAGAGATCGCTCTTGTTGGGGCCAGGTTTACTGCTCCAGATGGCGGTGATGGAGTGCATCCAACACCTCCAACAACAGAGATTGGTGTCTGAAAAAAGAGTGGATTCATGAAGGGACTTCTGTGAGTGTCATAAGCTACAAAGCTTAAACCAGGAGAATTTTAAATACTGAAAGAAAGCTTTGCCGTTCTCGAAGTAGGCTCAGTATTTGTATTGTTTGAAAAGATGAACAAAAATTTAACAGTAGAGAATCGTAGTGCGATTCAAAGAGAGTTATTTCTATACGTTTAACTCTTTTGAAAAGATATACAGCTACAGAAAATGGTTTTTAAAAAACCTTCTAATTTTGTTGCACTGTACAGAGCTGGACTGAAAAGCCGTAAGATAAGGCTAGTCAAAGCTAGAATCAAAACCAAGCTAAAACTGACGTAGCTCTTAAAGTTGTAGTTGTTTTGTTAGCAACAACGACAACAAGTTTTTAGCCAAAGCTTTGGAAGACTCAATGCTTATTGATCCCTAAAAATCTGGGTTTTTTTGCTTTGGAAAGCTATCGTATTTATTCTAATAGTAGTGCATCATGAGCTTCATCTAAATTACTCGAAATCTCAAAAGCCGCATATCAGAACCTATCGATGTGGGCTCGGAAAATGTAGCTGACGATGAGATCTAGTGAGGGATCTGAGTGTTGAGCTTCTGTGAAAATCGGAAACCGTAAAATCGTCATAAACTCGGCTAGGTTGGGTGCACTATTATGGAAAATCCGATATAAGGCAACTCAAAGCCAAAACAAAACGAAAGCTGGCCGACCTGGCAAGCCAAAGAATTCAAAGCCGGCCAAGGCCAGCCAATTGTTGGTTTTGGCTTGACTTGACCTAGAAAATTGCGTCTCGGTTCAGCTCCGCTATGGAATTCGACCTAGTTAAGCCTTATATCTTTGTGAAACATTCCTCAAATACCATTAGACTATATCTGTATTAGTTTGTGAAGTTCAAAAGTTAAAGAAAGCTAAAAACATACACTAATATTCGACGCAGTCGACGGTAACGATGGTTGAGACGATTGGGAGTAGAGTACGTCTAAAATTAATCGTTAAATCCATAAATACTTTATACTTTCAGTTATTTAGCCACTCTGATTACCGTAATCCGGGAAAAACGGTGCTTTAAATGGATCATAGCCATTGTGTTGCTGTTGTTGTGGGAATTGCGGGTGAAACATGGACATTCTGTGAGAAAGCTCGGGATTTGTTCGTGAATTGGAAATTCTGGAAAAAGGGATTGTCTAAAAACAAAGAAAGATTTGAGGAAATGAAGTAATTTCGAAGAAAAGGTAGAGTTTTAAAGTGAATGGAATTGGAATTGGAAATTGTTTTGAAAATGAGCGGTTGCTTCAATTTAAATATGGAAATTGAGTCTTTTAAAATGGATTTTGAAAGGAAACAAAGTTAAGTTGTTGTTTTTTTGAAGTTGAACAAAGATTTTGAAAGTTTAAGCCTGGCTTTTAGCCCAGAATTTGTCATCAGAAAGATGTTTTAAGTAAAAACAAAAGAAAAAAGGCTAACGAGAGTGTTTTTTAAAAAGAAAAGAAGAAATGCAAAAAGAATTTGCTATTTAAAAGCTGCTTTAGGTAAGAAAAAAAAAGCTGGAATGCCAAGATTCTAATTCCAAGATTCTAATTCCAGATACAGTAATCTAAAAGAGAAATCGACAAAGGAAGCATGTTGTTGGAAATGAAAGAACTTTTGTGATAGGGCCCTGATAGGGCCCTTGACATCATCTGAAAATTGTTTGAACTTCTTTCACGGGATTTAGTTCGAGAAATGCACTAAGAATATGGAATGCCAAGATTCGAATTCCAGATACAGTAATCTAAGAGAAATTAACAAGAGAAGAAAAATTGACCAAACAAAAAGCCTATAAAAAACTAGCAAGATGAAAGTTACAAAAGTACTATAACCCATTCAAAAAACGGGTTTTCTTGAATTTTTTTTCATTCAACAAAAGAGGACATTGTTTTTCTGCAAAATTAGAGAAATCTCGTGATCTTTTTCTCAAAAAATGATGCCGTTTTTGAGGGGTAATTTCATTTTTTATCAAAAACAAAAGGGCCCAATTTTTCTCTTTTTCTGATCTTCACCCCATCATTCATTCATCAAAAGCGAAAGAAAAAAAAACTGAACAAACGCTGATGGCTGGGACTGGGAAAAGCTCTGTGAAACACTTTTTTTTAGTTTTAAACGAGAAAATTTCAAAAAAAAAAGCAATGAAACACGAAATTTTCCAAAAAGCAAAGCTTTCCAAAATGAAATTCGAAAAGATTGGCGAAATGTTCTGGGAAATTTTGATCGTTTGATCTATGGCTCGTTTATCGAAAAATTCTTATCAGACAGCTTTTCGGGGGAAAAATCTTTGATCAACAACAAAAAAAGAGGAATTTTTGAAAAGGAAAATGGGAAAAATGAAGTAAAAAGCTTTAAAAAATCGATTAAACTTTTGAAAATTCAAGATAGAATTTGAAAGTTTCGTTGAAAAATTTAAAAGACATCCTGAATTAGATAATTCTTGATTTTTTCGATTAACAACAAGTTCTTTTTCTTCAAAAAAACGTTTAATTAACAATTTTTCAACAAGAAACGTGAAATTTGAAAGAAAAAATCGAATCAAGCTCAAAGTTTCTTATTAAAATGAAGATTTGAAACTTTATATTGAATAGAAATTGAATAGAAACTTGAAAATTTGATTAAAATTTGTGATTAGGATCGAAAAATGACTTCGGAATAGGGTTTTCCTTTGAAATTTCAACTATTCCTACATTTTTTTGAACAAATCAATTTTTGAGCAGTAAACAAGTGCTGCTTTCAACGAAATCTAACCAGAGACTTTACATTTTCAGTTTTTTTTTGGTGAAAAGAGTGATCAGGTGATGTTTTTTAGATAAAAATACAGTGGAAGATACAGTCTTTACAGAAAAAAATGCAAAACAAACAAAGGAAACGGTTAAAATTGAATTTTCTTGTTCAAAATGAAACTTGTAAATTTTGTAGAGTGCAAAAATTTCAAAAATCACTTTCAATTTAAAGTTCTGAACTTGCTTAGAGTTGAAATCGAGTTAAAGAGTTGAAATCGTTTGGGAAATTTGAAAATAAACTAATCTATTGTAAATTAAATGAATTAAATTAAAATCAATTAAATTACTGAGAAAAAGTTGTTATCAAGTGTGCAAATTAAAGGTTTCTCTTAAACGTTCAAAATGGAATCGATAAAATCTCGAGAAGAAAATGTGTTTGTGTGAATTGGAGGAGGGTTTTTTGCTTTTTTTTGCAAGGAAATGGGATCGGCATGGAATGAAAAGGGAAAGAAAGAAAGGGTCGGAATGGCTGGTAAACAACACACCGCATCTTCGATCTCAGCGCTCCCTTTCCCCCTCACAATCAACAAGAAAATGAATCAAAATGTAACGTGAGAAGAAAATGTTTTTCGAGGAAGACAAGATGATTAGCAATGAAAGCACCAATATTTTGATCAAAGCCTTCAAAGGCCGACTGGCTAAGATCCGTGTATTTTAATCGGGAGATCAAGGGTTCAATCCCGCCGGCTAAATGATTAGTTCTTTTTTTCTATATATACAGGGTGCGGCAAAAGTTCTGACACTTTTTCTGTAAGCAGTAATTTTTTGGCTTCAAAAACCCGTGAATTTCAAAAAACTAACGCCGGATTCTAAAAATTTAGGTAGTTTCACCCCAATATAGCCATTTCCATTGAAAAGATTTCAACTCTCAATAACTTTTTGACGAGAATTTTTTATATCCCGGTCTGGTGGCTGAAGCTTTTTGCGAAAGTTGACTTAAACTTTGCAGAATGAAATTTTTTTCCAAAAACTGCTGTTACCATTTGATAGAACTGAGTTTTTTCTTGAGAACAAGCCACAAAAAAAATTTATATCTTAAAAACGAAAGATTTTCAAGCGATCCTACGAAGGGCACCCAAATCTCAACAGCAAAAAAAAACTGCTGTAACGACCTTTAAACATCCTCATCAAAAGGTTGTTTAGATGGCAATTTTTGTGTAAAAAAGCATATTAAGGGGTAAAAATATCTGAATTTTTATAATCCGGTGTTAGTTTTTCAAAAATCGCGTTTTTTCCAAGTCAAACTGCCCGTTTACAAAAAGTGTCAGAACTTTTGCCGCACCCTGTATGTTGCGTCCCTTTACGAACTAACGTTCAGTTCAAATCCGGACGGCCGTTTACGAACTTTCGTAAATGGAGGTCCGAATCCGATCTAGACGATTTACGAACTAAACTTATCTTTAGATCAGATTCCGACATCCGTTCACGAATTAAACTTAAATGATAATTTGATGTTAATGAAACTGTTCCGTCCGAATCCGAACACAATCTAGGAAAATTAGATCCCTAGGAGAATAGAAGGCCGGAGCTGGGAGAATCAGGTGATAGCCTAGGAGAATCAGGTCTCTTAGGTGCGAAGCCATAGCCTAGGAAAATCTAGGCGCCTAATATAATGGAGATCATGTTCGGAGCATGACGACTGTTCAAATTCCGACGTAACAGTTCTATTAACATCAAATTAGCATTTAAGTTTAATTCGTAAACGGACGTAACATATATATAGATTTTTTTTTCTTTCTTACGTTTAGAGCTTACTAGAGAAAGGCATAAGCTAAAGGTGAGCTTTTGTCTAATAGTCCAATTTGTTTTCTAATAGTCCAATTGTCTAATAGTCCAATCCAAACACATAGTCCAATTTATAGAATCGGATATGAGGAATCCGTTTGCCTACAGCTCACACAATCCCGCTCCGACCCTCTTGCCACTGAATTTTGAATTTTAAATCCTTTCTTTTAAATAGTTTAACAATTTTTATATTAGATTAGAAGGTTTCCTAAAGAAGTTTTCGCTTTATTGGTCAAAATCCAGCCGAAATCCAAAATCAAAAGGCATGAACTAAAGGTGAGCTTTTGTCTGGACACATAGTCCAATTTATAGAATCGGATATGAGGAATCCGAATCTAAAATCAAAATCTGCCAAATGACTTTCCGGGTTTATAAAACTTCAATCGAAAATTTGACGTCAAAACGGATGCTTGGTTCATGATTCATTTCAAAAAGTGACCTTTAAGCAAAAGCGGAAACGACTTTCCGGCCAGCCCATTAGTTCAATATGTGAGCTTTAAATAGAAATAAGAAAACGAGTCAAGTGCAAGGAAAATATTCGAGAATTCTTTTGCGCATTCGTTCACAGCTGAATAGGAAAAATGGTTATGCGTAGGGGAATTTTGCTCATTCGAACGAGTCCAAGACACATTTCCTTGGCTTTCGAGGAAAACACCGCAAATCCTTTTTGGGGAAAATCCAGTAAATCCAATTCTTTTTGAGTGTGTCCATGAAAATCAGTTGGATTAAGCTATTCGGTGAATAATGTTTCTATTTTCGAACTTTTATCGAATCTTTAGGTCAGCTTATAGTTTAAATCAGTTACTAGGTTGAGGAAAAAGTTCTGACTCAGCTGCGAGAAATTCAATTTTTATGTGCAACTTTAATAACAAAAAAATAACCAGAATTATTCCTCAAAGTATAACCCATTATTATCTCCAACTTTCTGCCATCAATCTGCAAGCTTTCGGATCTGGTCGAAGGTTGAACTCCTTGGGTTTCAAATCAAAGAACTCTTGGCAAGCTTCTTCAATTCCTTCAGATGTTTCCGTTTCCAACAATAGCGGATAAGAGCAGAGATCGAAGCTCTTTTTCTTGCAAACTCATCTGGAATACAAAAATGAGCATTGGTACAACACTATAAGCGCAAAAACCAGCAAAAAAATGCATTAAAAATTGAAATTTTCACAGCTGAGTCAGAAAGTCAGTCAGTCAGAAATTTTTCCTCACCCAATCAGCCATATCTAAAAAAGTATCTAATAGACAAAAATAGTATGAATCAAAGCTTTAAAAAAAATATGTAAACTTGAATAATTTACAAAAAAGAATCTTATTTTTCATAACAAAATCTCGTTTTGAAAAAGAAACGATCGTTGAACGTTTAGCCTGTAAATGTCCTTTTGTGAAGTAAACAAAGTTGGAAAGAAAAGAAAATACGTGCGAATGGAAATGGGAAAAAGAATCAGAAAAATAAGAAAAAAAATGAGAAGAGTCACTGGAAAATAGCACGTGAGAATTATAAATTTGAAGAAATTGAATTTCGACATCAGATTGTCAAAAGCTCATTCAAAGTTTGAACCAGGATGGGTTTTCCGTAAATCTTTGCGTGTGATTTTGTTATTTTGTACATTTTGTACGTGTACATGTCATTGTTGCGGTGTGGAGTTTTGAGTTTTGACTTCTAATGAATCGATTTGCATCGATTTGCATCGATTATCAGTGAAAAAGGTTCCCAGTTCTTCTCCGAAATCCGGGTCTTTAGAAAAAAATCGGCTAGTTTCCGTTTAGCTTTGTTTTTTTAAACTAAAAAAGGTTCAGAATTCGAATTTGTATCAAAAATAAAGTCAAATTTAGGGCAATAGTATCGGTTTTGCACGGTTTTGCACAAATGGCTTTCGTTTTTGCATATGATAGCTTTTTCACAATGAAAAGACCCGTATTTTGTCTAAAAACAACCCAGAAGAACCAGCTTGCCTTAATGAAAACGAAAAAATTGTTTAATAATTTGTGTAAATGACCAGATTTTGATAGATTTTTAGAAAGAAACGAGATTATTGAGAAAAAATTTCGTCTATATAAAGAAATTGTGATTCCGGATTACAGTAACTTTAATCAACAACTTTAATTCAAATCACTAACCGAACTTCTTCGTTTCGCTTGTTGGTGTGATTGGAAGAGGAGGGGTTTGACGGGGGCAAGTCGAAGACGGCAATAATTCGACGTGCCACGGATTTATGCACACCTAAGCGAACAATGTAGAAGATAGATTTCAGAGCGAGAATAGCTGAGAATAGACTGGTCCGAGAGCTAGCAATCGGGTACACTGCACAAAATGGGTCACAGATTTTGTGTTCTTTAGACTGGCTGAGTTTTCAATGACTGACTGACTGAATTAACTGAAAACTTTCAAGAATTTTAGCAACAATAAATAAAGATAGAAGCATGATCAGATAGTGCAGTCATCTCTGGAAACTTTAGCCAACAATGAGCCCTTCAAGAACACTATCGCCGGTCTTTCTACAATAGTTTTGATACCAGCACACCCTAGACATAGAAAAATTCCAACCTAAATCTAATTCCACCTTCGTTTTCTCGGTCGTTTTATGGTCGATTGCTCTGAAATTTTGTCTACAAGCTGAAAATGTCGTTTTCTATCTGTAGACAAAATTTCAGAGCAATCGGCCAAGAAAACGAAGGTAGAATTAGATTCGGATTGGAATCTTCCCATGTCTAGTACATCTATTAAAAAAACTAAAAAACTAAAAAACTAAAAACAACTATTAAAACCTTATTTTACTCGTTTTTTTAAGTCTTTAAGTTCAATATTTTGACAATATTATTAGCTTGGTGAACAAGTCTTGACCACTTTTTTTGTACATATGCTTAGGAATGACTGAGCAATGAAGTCACCAATTCACCTACGGTTTCCTTCAAATAGAAGATGTTTAGCCTTTACTTTTCTATCATTTCAACCGTAGCCGTAGGTCATTTGGTGAATAAGTTATTTTTAAAAAGAAGTGCAAAAAAAATCCTCAAGACCAATTCATTAAGCTATTAGGTTGACCGATAAGTCCTATCCGTTTTCTTCAATTCTTTTTCTCAAAAATCTCGGCTGTCTTTTGACCAATCGAACTGACTAACTGAACTGACTTACTAATTGACCTCAAGACTACTACTTGTAGCCAAGCCTTCAGAGAGAGCTTTCAGCTAAGCCAGGCTTTCAGAGAAAGCTTTCAGCTAAGCCAGGCTTTCAGAGAGAGCTTTCAGCTAAGCCAGGTTTTTAAATGGTCAAAAAACAGACGAGATTTTTGAGAAAAACGAATTGAAAAACGGACAGGAATTATTAGTCAACCTAATAATAACCTTTCAGAATATCAAACCTGTTCTGAGAACTTCTCGGTGAATGGTCGAGTACAGTGAGCAACCGGTCGAAGCTCTCGGCCAGAGCGAAGACCCGGATAGCGAAAAAGACGGGGATAGCAAAGCTGAAAATTCGTCATTGAACAAAAAGCTTTCTGTTTTTCTGTCTTTCAGATAATTACTGCTATCTTCAGTCTCCTTCAAATGTCACCTGCTCAATTAAAGTTTTCAACTTATCCATTTCCTAAAATTGAGAAGATCAAACGCCGAAAAACTCACGTGGGGTTGAAATTTGCGGGTGGAGACTTGGATTCGACCGTCCAGTCCTCTGAAATTTCAACAATTTTCTATTTAAAACAAAAAAACAAATCAATTATCTCAAAAAGCACATTGGTGACTAAGTTTTGGCTTAAGTTATGCTTGATCGTTTCGCAAAAAGTTAAAAGATTCACGAGCGTTATTTTTTAAATTATGGCGAATTATGACGATATGCTATATGCTTTTTGAAAAAGTTGCTTGCTGACTCATTACCAAAGTGCCAAGTGTTATATAGAAAAATAAAGCCCTTAATCTTGGCATCATTTCTCTACATCAAAGAACTTCCCGATTGGAATTATACAATTCATTTTACAAGCTCTCGAATAAGCTCATGTCGGCCTCTCTCCGGCGATCTGCCATTTTTGACACTTTTTAACACACAATATTTTCATCTAGAAAGAAATTCCTTCAATCAAACTTGTGGTATTTTACTTTAAAAGTATTCTTCAAGAAAAATATAACGCTAGAGGAGCTTATAAAGCAAGATCTTCTTGTCAAATGCATATTCAAAAAAGCTAAATTTTCCCTTCTTTTGTGGAGTTTTCATATGAGACCAGAAGTCAGCCTCAATTTCGACTATGAAGGTTCGATAAAAGAGTTTGCTATTATTCCTATTGTTATTAAATGTTATTTTCTTACAAAATAAATATCGAGAAAACATTTTTTATTAAGAAAAGTGTCAAAAACGGCAGATCGCCGGAGAGAGGCCGACTTGAGTTCATTCGAGAGCTTGTAAAATGAATTGTATAAGTCCAATTGGGAATTTCTTTGTAGAGAAATGATGCCAAGATTCAGGGCTTTATTTTTCTATATAACGCTTGACACTTTGGTGATAAGCCAGGCGTTTGTCAGCAACTTTTTCTAAAAAGGTTGCCATAATTCGCGGTCCTTTTGTACATATATTGACCGGAGCTGTTTGTTAGCCAAAATTCTGGCCAAAAATTTCCAGGAGCCACTTAAAATATGATAGCTTTGTCGCAAAAGTGTTAAATTAAAGTTTAAAAACGAGAATTAAATAAACTAACTACGTATTAAGGAGAATAAAATAAAATTTCAGGTCTTTTGGCCTAGCAAAATCTTTTGGTACAAAGTTGTACCCAATATTCTAACATAAAATATTTCTATCTTCCTAATCCCAAAACAAATTAGATGCTCATCAAAAAGCAAGCGAAACTTGTTTGGAGAAAAAATGAGAGAAAAAAAAACGAGAAACCATGGAAAATGGAAGAGAAAAGAATCCATTTCTGTTCAAATTTCAAAGCCAATCCATTTCTAGAGAAAAATCTTTGAATAGGGTGGTGAAAAACGATCAGAAAATGGAGAAAATCAATGGAAAGTTTAAGGATTTGCTGGAAATGAGTCAAAAAGAGAGTAAATTGTGAAAAATTGTTTAAAAGTTGATTTTTGAAATATTTTCTTTTCGTTTTTCCTTTCCTAAATAGGATTTCAGATTTTTCCGAAAGCTTATTGAAAGCAAATACATTTGGAAATGTTCTCTGGTAAGTTCGCTGATGTTTTTTGGTTCTCCTTTTTGTTCAAACGGCGAAACAGTGGAACGAAGAATTGAATAGAGAAAAATGAAATTGATTGTTGCAAAAAAATGAAGAATTTTATTTTTGAAAGTCTTAAGCAATACATTTAGCAATACATTACGATACAAGTGTTTTTTCTTATTGTAAAAACATTTTGCTTAGGTTCTTTTTATAGATTTAATTTGAATTCTCTTGTTTCAAATGAAAAGAAAGAAACGTTTTGTTAGCTTTCGATAAAAAGGCATTAACCGGTCATGGACATCCGGATATAAGTCTGAGTAAAGCGGAGGGAATTTTCGTTGATGAGACGTAAAATTGCTTGGGTTTAAAGCTGTTATAAAGAGGAGTTTCTAATGGAAATATTTGTTTATTGAATATTTTAGTCGATTAAACGATTAAATGATCTGAAAATCGAAGTAGAAAGCTTTTCATTAGCACAATCGATCCGGTAATCAGTAAATCGTAAAGAGAAAGAGCAAAAATCAGTAGTTCGGATGTTTTGTCGAAGTAGAAAAATGAAAATCGAAGTAGAAAGCTTTTCCCTAGCACAGTCGATCCGGTAATCAGTAAATCGTAAAGAGAAAGAGCAAAAATCAGTAGTTCGGATGTTTTGTTGCCGAATTGCTTTGCTTTGGCCGGTGTGTGCCCGAGTTGTGTGTATGTGCTGAAAAGAAATGAAAGAAAAAAGAAAAAAAAAAAAAGAAAAAAAGAAAAAAAAGAAAAGTGTTTGATAAAATGCGAAGAGAAAATAGGGGAAAACGAGGAAATTTTCTGTGAAAAAAGCGGGGAAAACGGGGGAATTTTGGGGAAAAGAAAGAAAATTGCAATGAAAAGATTGGGAAATTTAGGGAAAACAAGAAATTTCTAAAGGAAAAAGATTGAGAATTTTTCGGAAACCCAGAGAAAAGCGAAAAATTCGTGGAAAACGCTGAGAGAGAGCTGAAAAACAGGAAATTTTCAAAGAAAAAGAAGAAAAACAGAAAGTTTCTCAAAGAAAGATCTCATTGAAAAAGAGAAAAATAGCATAAGAATTGAGAAAAGAAAAAAGTGTCAATGGGAAAAGATTGGGAATTTTGAAGAAACTCAGAGATAACAGAGCTTTGTTGCCGGCAGCCAGCATCAGAGTCACAAAAAGATTGACAAAAATGGAGAAACCCAGTCTTTTCTCTTCATCTTTTCCCGTAAAATAATCGATCTTTTTCCTATTTCCTATTTCTCTTCATTTTTTCAATATTTCCAGGGTCTTTTCTCCTTTTCTAGTCATATTCCTAGAATATAAGGTCAGAAATTGGAGAAATTCCCCCAGAAATTATAAGCGGATTTGGATGCCCCTGTTTTTCTTGTTTTTCTTGAGCAAATCAAAATTTCAAAGAAGAAATATAAGCAAAAGTTTCAATGTAAACTTGAGCTTGTTGAAACTGGATTTTCCTAGAAATTGACTCGATTTTTTTCTAATTTTAAGCAACCTCAAGATATGGTTTGACTACCGGGTCAAGAATAAAGTTCTATCGAAAATTACGCTCGAAAAAAGCTATATAAATTTTCATTAACACTTTTCAACAATGTACTTTTAACCTTTAAATGCAAACCAACTTCAAAATCGTGAAACAATCGGTGTGCACTCGATCTTTGCTCGTGAAAATCGCCGCAAAATCAACCAAACGATTCGATTTGTCCAACTTTTTCACCAGACTTTTCACAAGATCTTTTGAAACATCTTTCTGGAATTGAAAATAGATATTCTAAAATTCTAAAAGTCTGAAAAGCGCTAAATTGATGATTCACAGTTAGAGATTTGTACCCCGGAATTCTCTTGAGAATTGAGTTAAAAGAAAAGCACTTTGAGATAGAAAAGCTTTTTATATTTGAACAAAACATCACTCTAAGGAGTCAAATAAAATTTTATAATCTGTGAATTCTTGGATTCTTGGCTTTACAATATTGTATAATCTGTGAAATGTTGAATTGAAATGATTCTTGAAATGTTAAACATTGAATGAAACCAAAATCACGCACTCCCTCATCATCCAGTTGCCCTTCACCCTCATCGAGACTCAAATCATAGGGAATGAAGGCGTATTCCATCAATTTTTGACAAAACACTTCACGTTTGATTCGAATCGCATCCTGGGTGCGACGAGTGCTCTGAAAGAAGGATTTGGCTTTCTGGGACATTCTGTAACATTTCTGGGTTCCAATCAAACGAATTTGGCATTTTGAAAAGTTATCTCTTCTAAAGTTTCAGTTAAGTGTTTGAAATTGACCAAAATCTTTTTCTACTCACCAGCTGATCCAGATCACTCGGTTGAATAGTGCCGTTGAGGATTTTGGCCTTAAATTGAAAAATTTGCTGATTATACGTCAAGATTAAGCCGGGCTATAAGCCAGATTCTAGTGGGCCAGTAAAGCCAGATCGTGACTAATAAAATGCGTTTCAAATTCTTAAGAGCACCATCGAAAATAAAGATTTTTGCATTTTGAACAACGCTGCAACTATTATTCCTTTTCTATTAGAAAGAGCATTTCTTAAAACCTAAAAAACGCTAAAAATAAGCATACGGTAAAAAGTAAAAATTTTCAAAATAGAAACTTTACTTTTTCAACCGTTTCAAACTCTTAAGCGCACCCGTGTTTGCTGTTATTTAAAGGTTTTCCTTTTGTTGTGCATATTTTATTATTAAATTTATAATTTTTGTTAATTTCCAGGTAAATTACACACGGAAAGCTGCTCACGGATGAGAAAGGCCAGATTGATGCGCGTTTGAAGATTAGGAAAAAGCGAAGAAGCAGGATTAATAAGGAAACTCAATAAGGAAAATCGCAAATCATTTGTGCCGATCCGACTGTGCCGTGCGAAATCACATCAAGTCGATGACCATTTCTGCACCAAAGAAGAAGCCAGGACCAAAACCAATGCTTAAACCACACGCTAGACGCCAAATTGTGAACAACATTCACGGAAAAGCGATCAATGAAGTGAAAACAGAACTGAAAATCGACGCTTCAAAGTCGACAATTTGGCGAACCGTCAAGGAAAACCCACACATCAATCGACAATTGTTGAACAAGCAATCGGCCAAGACATTCTTTGCACAAGAAAGCCCGATTGAAGTTCACCAAGCCTCATATGAACCAGGATTGGTCTAAGGTTAGAAAGCAACTTATGTTCTATTCATTTTTCTCGTTTAGGTGATTTTTTCTGATGAGAAGAAATGGAATTTGGACGTTGACTACTATTGGAGGGATTTTCGAGGTGATCCGATGGTGTTTGGGACTCGAAACTTTGACGGTGGTTCCGTGATGGTTTAGGCCGCCTTCTGTGTTGATGGAACGGTCGCTCTGAAGTTGGTTTCGAATCGGATGAATCAACTACATAGATGTTTTGGACGATCGCTTGCTGCCGTTTTTGCTCCTAAATCCAAGGTTGCCTATGTGTTTCAACACGACAACGCGTCAATTCATCGAGCCGGAACACCGGAAACTGGCTGAACAAATACAACATTGCAACTTTAGACTGGCCTGCTCGATTGAAAAACTGAGAAACGGAACTGAAAATCGACACTTCAAAGTCGACAACTTGACGAGCCGTCAAGGAAAGTCCATTTTGAACAATTTAAACGCATTGTAGTCCACTGGCTTAGCCATGTTAACCCCGCCCCTTTTTCAGTGCGTTGGCGATCTACGAATTTTCCTTATACCTTGGTCGGGTTTGTTTGAAAAACGTTGAATTTGCTTTCATTCGATAGAAAATCTGATTTTGAATCGAATGAAAGCAACTTCAACGTTTTTCAAACAAAGCCGGCCAAGATACGAACAAAATACGTAAATTGTCAACGGCAAAAGCGCCGAGAAAGAAGCGGAGTTGACTTGGCTGCACTGGCTCCGTGCTGAAGTCTGTGCAAGTGTAGGCTGGTGCTTTTGTGGGCGTGCAGCAGGGCTGTGCTAAGCTAACACCAGAATTTGGCTTTTCCCCGGCCAAGCCTGGCTCAGAAAAATGTCTCTGACTAAGTGGCATTGATAATAAGTTCAAAATCTCCCTACCTTGATCACTTCGAACTTCGTTTTCGCCCTTGTTTTCTTCACCGCCCCAATTTTCGCCTCTTCCTCCTCTTTTCTCGATTCTTGTGTTAAAGACAACAACTTGTCGGTTAATTTTTGATCTTCTTTCACCAAAATATCCTAAACTCGATTTTTAACTCAAACTCTTCGATCTCTTACTTCAAATTCCGCTTGTTGTGGTATTTGAGGAGCCGTTTGTATAATGTGTCGTTTTGTTAGTGGTCCATCATCCAAAAGAGGCAATCCGGGGCGCTTCATCGCATTTTCTGAGAAAATCAGCTACTAGAATAGTTAAGTTCAAGTTAAAAGATTACTATAGATTAACTGTAGTTTATTTACATATAATACCTTTCTTTTTGAGCTCGAATATCTCGTGGTCATTGAATTGAAGGTCGACGAAATGATCGGGGAGTTGCCAAGGGCCAGGACACTGATCCAGATCGACTAAGTCACTCACGAAAGACGTTTGGGCTTCAGTGATCGATTGAGGGTAATCACCTGTCTAAATTAAAAGCCATTAGAAATATGCTGAGCTAAATTCTGCCCTTGGCAATCTAACTCTAAGCTCAAATATCTTGGTGTTGGGCTATCTAATTTAAATAGTTTTTGTACCAATCGACAAAGAAAGTCTTGGCGCATGTAATGATACCAAGAATATGTATATTGAACAGCCTAACACCAAGATATTTGAGCTCAAAGTTGGATTGTCAATGGCAAAAGGGGCGGGTTGCGTATAAAAGGTCGTATAAAAGGTCCCAAAACTCCGCCCCTTTTACCATTGGTAATCTGACTTTCAGCTCAAATATCTTGGCGTTGGGCTGTCCAATTTATAAATTCTTGGTATCATTGGAGACGTCAAATCTTTCTCTGTCGATTTGTACAAAAACCATTTAAATTGGACAGCCCAGCACCAAGATATTTGAGCTTAAAGTTAGATTATCAATGGCAAAGGGGGATGCGTATCAAATGTCCCACAATCTTAATCAAAAATCTTCCAAAATATCAGCCCTAGTACCTAAAGCCAGTATCTAATCCCATAAAAAACATTTTTCAAACAAATCACCTGAATATCGTCAAATTTGTCGCTCAAATCGACGTCGCGAGTGAAAGCGGTGAGCAGAGGAGAGATGTCGCTGAAGAGCTCAGATTGGATTTGGTCTGCGATCCGATTCTCGCTGGGTACTTCTTTTGAAGCCGCTGAAATTTTCGCCAATACTTATTTCTAAACCTACAAGGTATGGATGCTTAAACCCAAGTAGCTTGCATACTTCTGGGGTCGCCACCATAACCGACTGGCTAAGAGCCCTGTATCTTAGAAGGGAGGCCAAGGGTTCAAGCCCGTCGGCTAGATTATTGGTTCTTCTTCCATATATATGGGTCTTTTCTTCCCTACATTTAGGGCTTAGGAGTTGTGCTTGCGTATTGTTTGTACCACATTAATCGTATGAAAAAATGACTTTGTTAATAGAAGTGTGTAACATTTTTACCTGTTTTCGTCAATGAACTCCTTCGTTGTCCAGTCGATTCGATCGATCTCTGCTCGTTTTCTTCGAATCCAGAATCTGGTGTAGCCGGCGCCTCAAGCTAAACGAAATTTGAATAAAACTGTGCCCAGCCAAGATTTCTCACCAATTGAGCAAGGGCAGAGCCTTGCTTACTGGGCAGCGATGGGCTGGAGCACGGGCCGAGATTAAGATCTGAAAAAAGTTGGATCGATAGGGGAAAAAATGATCGATTTTTGTAAACTGCGGTAATCGATATTAACTTGTAAACTAGCCTCAACTTTATAAAAACCAAAGAGAGCAAAGTCGTGGAACGAATTTGAGGATATGCGCAAGGACAAGAAACAGTTGGAAATGAGAGAGTAATCTGATAATTTACAAAAATTAACCCAACACTCAACTTTACAACTTGTATGTGTAATTCTGCTCTTTTCAGATTCAAAAGCCAGAAAGCAAGTCTAAAGATTCCAATAAGTCAATTTAGTTTAAAGTAAAATGTAAGCAGTCAGCCAGATTTGCTGTAGTGCTGGCCTTCAATCTTACTTTCAGAGCTAAAAAGCTATTCAGTCTGAATCTTTTGACTCTGTGGAGTACGGTAGTAAACGTGAAAACTAAGAGATTACAGTAAATCGAGTTTTGTTTGTGAAAATGCCTGAAAATCCACTAAGAAGTTAGTTTGAAAGATCCAAAAAGATCCTAAAATCCTAAAGATCCAAAAACTTAGAAACTCCTAAATTCCTCGAATCTTCTAAACTCCATTTTTCTTTGCATTCCTACCCCATAATTATCATCTTTCTTTATGAGAATGATTGACGAGGAAAAGAGGACGGACAAGTGTGAAAGCTTATCCAAAAATGATGAAAAGATAAAGAGATAAAGAGGAAAAGATCTGTCAAACATCCCCAAATTCCCATCCATTTTCATTCCCAGTTTTTTCTGCCAAGAAAGAATGTTTCATTAAGGCTTTATCGTAGTGTAGATCATGTGATTCATAAGATTTTTGGTGAGGAAATATGAGAAAATTTTGATTTATGCAGGTTGTAGCTAAAATTAGGTTGACCCATTAGATCAATTGTAGGTCAATTGGTGAATTTGTCATTTCATAAACACTAGTAGAACAAAGTGTTACCAAGACTTTATTACCAAGACTACTAGACAAGACCAAGACCAAGACAAGACAAGACCAAGACCAAGACCAAGACAAGCCCAAGACTTATCGGTTAAGCTAATAGATTAGTAGATTTAGCCTTAAAATGGCTAATTTTAGTTAAAATTTCAGATCTCTGGTATGTACTTTCTGGTCCATTTAATTTCTGGAGCATTTCTGGAGCATTTCTGAAGCCGGTTCATTTCTGGGGCCTCATTTCTCTTGGGTAATAAAGTAAGGAATGACAAAGAAAGGTTTCCGGAGAGGGGATTGACCTTGATCGACCTTTTTGCTTTCCGGGTAGATGCTCTAACTACTGAGTTATACGGTATCTTCTTGTCAGTGAGGAAAGAAGAAATATAAGGGAGAAGAGAAAGGAAGAAAGAGAAGAAAGATCAAAATCTAAGATTCTAAGATTAGTTCACTCAATTGTTTACTTTTCCAATATTCAAACATTTGAGCAAGAAATTTTACGGATTACAAGTAAAACTGAAGAATTCAGTACGCCAAAAAGTGTTTTTCATGTTTGCACACAAAATAGACAATCTAAAACTGTTAAGAAAAGGAGAATTGTAGCTTTTTATGTCACTTTTAAAAAGTTCAAAGCAATGATAGAAAAAAAAATGGGTAAAAAGGTTGCTAGAGCGGAAGCGAATGAAAAGAAAAGACTTGGAAGATGCTCCCTCATCATTTTTGTTCCCACTCATTCTTCCCATTTCTTCATCTCCTTTAGCCTGTCTTCCAGTCCCATTTCCACACTCAATTTGCAGTTTTTTCATCGTTCACCACTCGATTTGGGTGGTCTGCCCCACCCAGTTTCTTGGAGGGAAAGCGCAAAGAATGATCTGTGACGGGAAAGATGGGAAAATCGGAACGCAGAACGGTTTAAATTGAGTACCGTACTATTAGACAAGTTGCTAGAAGCATTGCTAGAAGTAGAAAATGATCGTTATCTTTCTTCTTTGTTTCTAAAAAGTTCCCTGCAACATCTTGTCCATCTTATCCCGTCGACTATTGATTTTAAGTCAACGAAATTTTGTAACCAAACAGTATCAGAGAAATTTTATGCAAGATCTATGATTTGACAGTTTTAGATTGTCTATTTTGTGTGCAAACATGGAAAACACTTTTTGGCGTACTGAATTCTTCAGTTTTACTTGTAATTCGTAAAATTTCTTACTCAAATGTTTGAATATTGGAAGAGTAAAGAATTGAGTCAATTAGAATCTTTGATCTTAGATTTTGACTAATTGTAAGAAAAAAAAAACTTGCAAAAGAATTGCCTTGAGCTCATTGCTTCAGCTTTTCAGCTTACAACTTGAGTCTTGCTCTGATAACAACTACCGTAATACCTCTAATAATAGAGCCCCCCATAATGAAGTACAGTCGCGTAGTCGCTAAAGTAAATCATTTTTTTAAGATAATCTGTTAGTACCGAAAAATTCTTTGTTTCAAGCGCGATCTCTTGATATCTAAGCGCACATTTTTCGTCGAAGCAGCGTAGAGAACCGAGCATCACAAAATTGTGTGTTAGACTACGCCACTGTATGGAAGAGGGCGCTACTATTATAGGTATTACGGTATCAGTACTAACTCTAAATATCGAGCCAAGTTTAACAAAGCTTTTGGAATAGATCTCTAGGATAGATAGATAGATAGATATAGGGATAGATATTAAGATAGATATTAGGCTATCCAAAAAGTCTTTTTGTTTCTTTTCGTACTTCTGTTTAAAACCAACAAATCCACCAATTAAATTACAGTTTGTTTCATCAAAAAGGTCAATGATTTTTTTTGCAAAATAACATTAAAACGACTTTCACAATGTCTTATGTGTGGATTTTTTGGAGCAAGAAGTCGGGTAGTCAAAAAGGGTGGCTCAATGATGTGGTTTAGCCATTTTCGCTAAGGAAACCTATGTTGCTGTCAATAGATAAAAGATAGAGCACAAAAAGTTTGGTGCATAGCCAAATTTTCAGAGAAATTCATTCAGCCAATTTCTTTGTAGAGGTTTCTATAGATTTTTTACAAAGAAACACGTTTTCACTCTCGAATTCGCTTGTAAGTGGACCGAGATTGACTTAAAAAGATGGAAATTGAACAACAAAAAAACACTTTTTCTTTAGAGTAAACCATGGGTTAATTGGTGAATTTGTTATTTTTTTAACGGAAGTATGGAAAGGAACTTTCTGACAAGCCTAATAGTAAAGGAACAGCAAAACAGGAAGCCTAATAGGAACAGCAAAACGGAACAGCCTAATAGTTAGAATCTGGATTCAAGATTCTAAGGAAACAAGAGAGAATGGGGTTTTCTCATAGAAATTTGCTCAAATCCAAAGAAAGTAGAGAAAAAACTAGTAAAATTGTGCCGATAGATGAGCTGGAATTGTAGCTTAATGAAATCGTAGCTTGATGGAAGCAGCGTCAGGCTTTGAACTCAAAATACAGAGTTTTAAAGTAGTGCTAAGAGCCAGGATGGTTCAACGGCTCCCTAAATGAGCAATTAAACCGTAACCGGCATAGCATCAAGAAAATCAATTAAAGAAGGAATAAGCTATAGTAAAAAAACTGACTGGCAGTCTCGGGGATAGACGGAGAATAGACGAGTCCCTTCACCCCTCAGCCTCCTTTCTCTTCCCTGGGGGTGGGGGTGTGTTCCGCTCGCGTGCTAGCAAACACCGGTTCTCCACCAGGATCCACCGACAACCCGGGTGGTCTAGCCCAATTTAAACCACAGAATACAAGCCTCTACCACCACCAAATTCTCAATCTCACCCTTCTAAGGACTAGCGACTAGGTTAAGCCTTGTTTTTAACTTTGCTAAAGTCATTCCTAGATTCTTTGACTCCAGTTTCTCCTTTTTCTCTTCTCCTCTCTCTTCCTCTTCATATTTAACCCCTTTTTTTCGCGCGTACCGGCTCGTCCCTTTTTATGACCGCTTTTTTTTCAGCGTACCGGGACGTCCAGGTCAATAGAAAAACGACTGGTCACTTTTCTCTTCTTTGAGCTGAGAAATAGTTAGGCCTTTTTGGAGAGCAAAAAGCACAAAACTCTCCTTTCTTGCATACCAGCCAGAGCAAGGAACGCTTTTTTTTCCCTTTTTTCGACTCTCTGAGCAAGTTTTTTCTGTCCCTTGTCAGAAAAACTCTCTTAAAGCTAACCATGCGCCATTTCTCTGACTGTCCAAGTCTCTGCGACTTCCTACAGCTCTCGATCTCTTCGCAGTTCGATATCTCGATCTATTCACCCTTTTTCTTGATTTCTCTACAGTTTTCCTAATATTTTTAGGGACTAAGATCGCGCTCGTGCCACCCTAAGTGCAGTTTTAGACCTGAGGATAGCCCTAGCCCTGTCCCCCAGTCCCCCAGTCCCCCCAGACCAATAGCACATATCGAGTGAATCGTTTCTTTCATCCTTTTCCTCTTTTTCTCCCTTTCTTCTACTTTTTCTTCTTTTTCATCTTTTCTATACCCTTTCTACCCGTTTAGGGTTTTTTTTCGATGCGTTTGAGCACACCCAACCCCACGACAAAAAAAACTCGCCTAACTTCCCTTTTCAATCCATATAGCTCAAACGCTTTCTTCCCAGTCTAGCCGAAAAACCCATAGTTACAGGGATTAAGATTTGGGATCGATTTCAAAACATTCTAATATTCTATAGAAATATTCCATAGTAACCTACTTCATCTTGTAGCTACAGTAAGCAAGCTATCTAGCCAACCGTTTGAGCTGTATCTAGTCTAAATTTACTCAAACTAATTCCCATTTAGACTAAAATAAGTCGCCTTTAGCAGTTTTATACTAAAGCACTTTCCCTCTCTTTTCCTGCATTGATTTTGATGCTTGGATTTGTATTTGACCATAAAAGCTTAAAAACGTGGTAAATTTAAATTCAAATTTATCTCTAGAAGATAACTTATTTTAGCTAGACAAAATCTACTTCAAGTTCACTTTCTAAAATTGCACGTAAAACTCGAAGATTAACAGCTTAACCCCGATGATCCTGAGGGGACATCAAGAACGGAAATGAGATGTGGAAAAGAGAGATGAAGAAAACAAAAAGGTGAAGCTCAAGTCAGACATCGGAAGATGCAAATGACAGATTCAAGACGGGTGGAAATTGTGCAAAAAGTTCGTGAACTTATGCAGATTCTAGTGTCTACAAAAAAAATGATTTTCTCAAAAACCAAAAGAAATGGCGGCTTTTTCGTTTAAATATTTCAAATCTACGAACATTTTTTCACTAGATTCATGAGTTTTTGTAAGAATTTAAAAACTTCAATCGTTTTATAGAAGACTTTAAACGTGATTGGAAATGAAATTTGTCAAAAATGTGTTAGCCAAGCCATTTGTTATTTTAAAAAATGTTAGTAAGTAAAAACTTAGTTAAGCTCACATGTATTGTCTTAGAAAGTCAAAAAGATGGATTAAGCGCAACTATTTGTACAATGTACTAGTTGAAAATGACAATGAGATTCTGGATGAATGAATTTTAAGTCAAATCACGATTTAGCATCAAATTGAAGCTTAATTGAACTCACCATTTCCAGAGATGTACATCAATTCCAACATCTTTTGTCTCAAATACGTGCCGGCACTGGAATTTCATTAAAGCAATGTTAAATGAACATGAACAATGAACAAATTATTAAAATGAAGATAAGATAAGCTCAGAAAGCGACTTTTAATTTCATAAGTTCGTTGCAGATTCAAATTTTATAAACAAAAGCTTGAAGCTTTTTGCTAAAATGAGGTCCTGTTACTAGCAGTAAGATACTAGCTTTGTTACTGGCTCTAACCAAGAAACTGCCAGGAAAAGAAAACGTTTCTACTGAGATTTGGAGGAAATCAGTTCTGAGCTTTGATGTGAGTTTTTTGAGTGAATTTTTGAGTCACTTTTGTTCTAAACACTTCTGAAAATCAGCTTTGAAACTACTGTTTCTAGGAAGATAATTCTAGATGCTAAAATTCTAGAAATTCTAGAAATTCTAGGAATTTTAGCACTGTAAAGTAAATACAAACGAAAAATTATAGAAAGAACGCATAGATAAAAGCTCGAAGCATCACCAGAAAGTAATTAGTGGATAGTGAAGTAAATGGGTGGATTACACGAGTCATGAAAGAAGAGAGGGGAAAGATTCGAATGAGAAAAGGGAATCGTTGTTGTTGCCAAGACGGGGATGGGCAATCAGGCTGTGAAAAGGGAAAGAACGACAGGGAGAAGAGAGAAAGATGTTCACTTCTTTGTCCCTTTTTCCTCTTTTCTTCTCTTTTCTTTCACTCATGAGTGCCCATTTTGCATTCATTTTACAGAACTTGTATATTACGGTTTGCACAAGTCAACAAAAAAATGCAAGGTATCACAATACTATCAGAAAGATAATTGACTCTTGAGAGACTTTAACACATAGACTCAATACTAAGCCACGATTGTTTCTGGCTGGACCAAATGAGCTCAAAATTTGCAAGAGCATGTAATTTTGGGTTCTCTTTCCGAATACAATGTTAGTTTTATTAGGAGATTGTGATTTTTTTGTAAAAAGCGGAAAAAACCGGGTGTTACCCTGGATTCCAGGGTCGAGTGGTCGAGAGATCAATCCAATCAAAAAATCGCATTTTTCTAAGGTAACCAATATCGGTCTAGTATCACTTTGGATTCAGTGAAGTAAGAAAAACGCAGTGATTTTCTGGAGCACCTAATACATGAGTGGCCAAATTTTTGTCGTGATCTTGTCAATCATTTTCCCGTCAATGATTTATAGATTTTCTAAAAAATGATCTTTTATTGAATTCGCACTTTTTGAGTTCTATTTCAGATATGATTTTATAGAGAAATAAGTGACATTTCAAATGATACTAGCCGCGTGTCATTTGATAAAGACTACTCGATGTTATTGAAATTTCTTTGAAAGTCGGCGCCATTTCATACTCCCCAACCCAATACCTTTTCTGGTCATCAATATTCATCATGAGATCTATCGAATGAGGTATGACACATCCGAAACGATCACTCCACTTCTAGCCATTCCCTTGTCAAACTTTTGGCTTGGCTTTGAGTTCGTGTTTTTTTGAGTTTTTTTTTGAAAATTCAGTTTTTTTTGAAAATTCTGTAAACATGCGTCAGAGAAACTGTTAAAACAAGTCATTGTGGGTCAACAAATTCATTAAAAATTATTGGGTTGGTGAATTGAAAACTGCCGGACTTTGAACTAAAATTTATCCAACATAAAATCATCAATTCATTCCAAATAATTTCCATTATTATTGACGACTTCTGCCCATTTTACAGGCAATTTTCGGATTCCTCTTTCTTAGTAGATTTTGGTTTGTTTGTGTGAGATAACTGTGAGACTCAAAAATCGAGGACTGGAGATGTCCCAGTTTGAGCACTTTCTTCAAAAGAAACCCATTTTGGCGTCAATAGAAAAGTTGTAGAGAATCAAAAATTAGGCTTATAGCCAAATTTCCAAAAAGATACACTTAGTAGTTTCGCTTAAAATGCAAGTTTTGTGAAAATTTGGCATTTCTTGAAGACCAGTTTTTGAATCGTTCTGAAAATTTGGATATAAGCTTAACTTATGATTCTCTACAACTTTTCCATTGATACCAAAATGGGTTTCTTTTGAAGAAAGTGCTCAAACTGTCACATATGACAATAGCCTGCAGTTTTCAATTCACCAACCCAATAATTGTCGATGTAAATGCCTTAGATTATGCATTTATCAGTTTGACTCAATTACAACAAATGAGCTCCCCACTGGCAGATTCTTTGCTGTTTTCTCTCAAACGTGCTCCATCTACCGTACTTCTCGCTCTCCGATTCCTCAGTTACAATTCTAATCGACGAGATGCGCGTTTCAAGTAACATCACGTTGTAATTTTCTTCTAACCCATTATCTTTTTCAATGTTTTCTATCGTAAGCAATTGTTCGTATCAAGAATTTACATAAATTTACATTTACAGTTTAGTTCAAAGAGGGAAAACGGAAAAGTGAACGGGGTAATGACCACACAACAAACAGGTAGCAAACATTGAATGAAATCACATTTCACAAAGAACAAAGTTAACTTTTAAGAGTCAATATGATAAAACTTTCAAGAAAAACTTCGATAACGCGTCTTCAAGCGAGCAATCAATTGAATGGGCCAAAAAAGTTCAAGAACTTATAAAAGAGAAAGTGCAAGAGATCTCTATTTTCAAGTTTGACTACGAACAGCAGCACTGTTGTGTTGTTGAAAATAATCGCTTCATGGAAAAATTTCATGCCGAGAATCGTTTGAGTGAGCCCAATGGTGCTGCGGAGTTGGTGGACCAGATTTGGAAGAAACAATTACAATGGCTTGAGCAAACCTATTACAATGTAGCGAGGAATATCAAAGATTTCCGGGAAAGCAGTCATGGCGCCTGGTTGATGCCTTCTTGGGTTAACACTTCAATCGAACTTCTTGAGAAGCTGGTTGTTGATTTCAATACAAAGGCCTACTTTCGCTGCTTTTTCTCGGATGCCTCAAAAGATGAGTGGCTTCTCGTCGGTGTCGATCAGCATAGGCATCTATTCTTGCGAAAGGATCTCAACTATGCTCAATCATTACAAGGAGAATGGATGAACGAGAATCGTTTCGATATCAGGGAACCAAGACAAGACGTCCTAGGCATGAATCAGATGAATTTCACAGGCGACGAGTGCATTTTTGTCGACATGATCATTTCGGCATTGGACAGATTAAAACAGAGAATGATCTTGTTTGCAAAAATGCGAATCAAACGAATGTGTCCACTCAGCAATTTGGAAACAAACTTCTACAGTTTTGATCACGGCCAAGAGTTACCGATCAAAGGCTACGTTTTTCGTTTGTCTAACCCACCCCGGATTGACTGTGATTTGCGATGCGAATTTGTTTACGAGCCAAGTTGGGTCATTAAAGAGAGCCAAATTCCTTTGTGTAGCTACTCAAGCCTTGAAGCTAAACAATATCTAAACATATTTGCCCTTTTTAGCGACATTCTACTCAACCAGCATTTCGAAGGCATGATCAGCTTATTTCACGGAGAAATCTTGTCGACCGTAAACGAAAAGTTTACATGCCCAAAATATTTCCTGTTTTACACGTTGAAAAGCAAAGAAAAAGTGCCCATTTTCCCACTCGATTTGCCCAATGATAAAACAAAAAAGGAAACGATTTGTTGCATGGATGCAAATTTCAATCTTGTCACAAGAGAACTTTCAAGGAATGATTTCAACTTTAAAAGTTTTCATAAAGTGGATTTTTTAGATTTTGCTAGAATTACCCTTGATAAGCAAGCTGACAGAGTGGCCAATCTTCAGATACAATTGCTTGAGAAACGGCTCATTTCAGGAAATGATCCAAACCGAGAAAAATCCTTAATGATCCAGATCTCAGAAATTCCTACAAGAAAGACTTTTACAAAGTAATTCCGCATCTAGCAGAAGTGGCTGGAGGGAAAAACGTCGATGAAGTGGTTGCTAGTCTCAAATCGAGCCTTTGATGCAAGTGGGCAAAACATTTTAGTGTGAGAAAGTGTTTTTTTGTCTTAATAAATGCTTTTCTTTTTGTTTTGAATATGAAAAATCACAGCCATAACACTAAGAAAAGCCCTAAGAAAAAACTGAGATCATCGAGATCGAGAAAAAATTGAGATCATCATCGTGCTTTTTAAATGAGATTCAACAAAATGTTTTTTAACACTAAGAACACAACAATAGACTGTACTTTGAATGCAAAACTAGAAACTGGTCTTTTAATTCTTCACTCTTTCGCGACAACAAGTTACTTCAAGAAAATTTAAGGAATAATTGCACCAGAATTGTGTTTTTTGAATCAGCGGAGAGTATCATTTTTTTTTTTGAAGATCAGCTTTGAGCTCTCGAAAATTTTCTAGTAGTAAGGTACGATGTTGTGCATGAGATTTATGAGTTCAAGAAATATTCACCCTCTTGAAAATCTATTGCTATCAAAGTTTATGATACTTACAATTAGAACCAGATTTATTCCAGAGTGGTTAATGGTATTTAAAATGAAGTTATTTGTGGCTATTACATATGCGATTTGGATTGACAGATTTTACTTTTGGAAGATTTTGATATTTACATCTGATAAAAAATTTGATTCACCAGATTTTGTCAGGAAATTCCCGATAGTTTGTTCCAATCTTCGCCCGACATGGCGGCATGTTTCTCGGCGTGTTTCCGCGAATCTCACTCACTTGATTTTCTTCGCGCTCCTCAGCTTTTAAATTTAGAGGGATCATCAGATTTACCGACCGCTTTATGCACTTATTATTTGCGTATCATCAATCGTTGAGAGATATCCATCGCCAGAACGACACGCTTGGGTAGATCGATCATCGTCGATTCAGCTAATGGTAGCTTAGCAATTGCAATACAGCCTGTAACCACTACAAATGAAAAGCTATTGTTGGGGCAATTTAAACCCTTTTTTTGCAATTTAAGCACTCCCCGATCCTAAATTCGAACAAAAACTCACACATCTGCAGTGGTGTGTACTTATTTCCATCAACAGCAATGAGAATTCCGTGATGCATCTCTCCAATAGGTTCTCCATTTGTGTACACGACTGGCATCTTGCTATCGAACAAAAGCATCCAATCGAGTGGCCGCCTCTTTTGCCATGGTAGCATCCCATTTCTGAAAAATTTTCAAGTATATTGAACAGCATTTCAACAAGGATTCCACTAATATTTACCTTTGACTTTGACTTTCGTTTTCAAGTACAAGTACACAGTAATTCCAAATTTACTTACTAATCAAAAAGTTTTCATTGACTTCGGGAAGTGTCTCGTGTTTACTGGTGTAGAAGGCTAAATGGAGAAAAATCCAACAACCAATCAAAAACACTCACATCAACGGTGTGCTCATAATCCCAGGCTTGCTTTCTTCACAACTTCTTGCCAAGTGTCATGTTTGAGCGAAGACTGTTAAAGGGCTGAAATCATTGTTCGTGGGTTAAATAGAGCTATGTTCACCAAAAATCATCCTTTTAAGAATTTAATAAAGCCACTCACATTGGCAATATTCGTCGAAAATCGCCAAAAATCACCGATTTTTGCGGAAATGCCTGAAAAAGGATATTGAACATTGAGGAAATCTGAATTGAGCGGCTCATAACTTTCTACAAACTGATTGGATTTGGATAATTTCGATATTCTGATAACATTCACTGCAAGAGAGCTATAGAATGATATCGAAATTGCTAAATTCGATATGTCTGCAAATTATCCAATGGAAACTGTTTTTGTTTGATTAAAAACCTTAAGAGAAGAACCAACCTGAAAACAGAAGGGCAAAATGCAATAGAGTTCTCACCTTTCCTTCAGTGTTGGATATTTTACACACTCAAAGTGCTCTTTTTATACAATTTTCCTTTTTTGTACCCTTTGACTCTTGCTCTTGTGGTCTGCCATTAAAAACATCTATTTCCCTTTTCGAGCTTTGATCTCTTTACATTTGTTTATCCTTGTCCTTTTTATGTTTTGATCCCGATTTTACATTGCATATTTGGCATCAAACGCCCACATTTGATTTGGAATCCATTCAAAATGATCAAGGAATGAAATCGACGAATCGAAAAGCACGGTGAACTCTGGTGAAGCTTTGGTTAAAGCTGGAGATCACGAGATGTGACTGAAAGAATTTTTGAACTTTAGACAAAGTTGGAGAGTCAATTTGAAGATTTTAGTTTAATAAAATGTAGAATTTGTAGCAAAATTTTGCCAAGGGCAAAAGTTGATCCTAAAGATTTTAGCATAGTGACGCCCCGAAAAAAGCGGCTCCAAAAGGGAAGTTTCTATACGCAAGTGATATGCCAGATGGCGAGCGATTACCCGGCATCACAAAGAACACCTCTTTCTTCAGGGGTTTTTCTTTTGCTTTGTAGTTGATGAAAAAAGAAGATATTCAGCTGTAAATCTGTACCTGCGGCTTTTCAGGATCGTGGTAACGATTGAAGCTATTTATTTTATTGAGTGTGTTTAACTGGTCTAAAATTTTCGATGAATTTCGAAACTTATTAGCCTATCTTGTAGAGATGATTTAAAACTTTCAAATAATAGATAATAAGCTTTAGAAAATTGAATATTTATTAGATGCTTAAGCATTCAAAATCGATAAATCCGTCTCAGGATCCTTCAACATAACCATGTCCCTTTGATGATCGACTTGCCGTTGAAGGAATTACCGAGCCTAAATTACTCTTATAGTATTCTTAAATGCAAGTTTTATGTTTAAATACCTAATGACTAGTCGATTTCCATTTTTCTTTTTATCTAACAAATCCTACTCACTTGCAATCTTTGCTCCCTCTCGTGTCCTTTTAAACTTTGCTCTTAAAACGTTTAAAACCTCATCATGTTGCAAAGTGATCAAAAGAACATTCAGAGCCCCTGGAAAGGAGTTGATGATAAGAAGAAAGTATTTTAGATCACTAGTAAGCATATAAGCCAACTCCAGCCTGATATAGGCCTTTTTGTGCGCCACTATTGATGCTGACCTGGCTCAACTTGGGTTTGGAACACCTCTGATCTCATCCAAAAACCAACCTTTACTCAAAGCGCATGTGTACCAAAGAACCTGATATCTCGCTAAACCAAATGGATTGAAGGTGAGAAAAGAGAGTCGGTCATCACGGCGAAAATCAGCTCGGTCGCGACGGTAAAACCTGAAAATTTCATGGAATATTCTTGAAAATAGTTTAATATTCGTCTAGGCTAGTACTGTCTAGAAATCTGTTAGCATACCAATATCATTTGTCAACTACTTCATGGACTTGTAAAAAGAATGGTAAGTGAACTCACCTATTGTCCGTGTCGTTCGAATGATCTTCTGCAAATAAATTTTATCAGTGGTTCGATTTTTTAAGGCTTTTGACATCTAAAAAAGCTTTCATTTCGTCACTTTCACTTCTATCACCTTGTAAATTTTGAATGATATCGGTAGATACAACAAGCTGCTCAAAATGAGAGCACTCATTCGAAAATAAAGTAAATATTTCCAAATCCAGGGTAAATAGCTTTCCGAAGTGAAACAATTGGAAGAGGATTGTAATGGAGGAGAGAGGTGAATGAAAAGAAGAAATGTTGCAGAAGTGATGGTCACGTAGAGAACCAGGGCTAAACAGACGACTATTGGTAAAGACAAGGAATTGGATCCGAAGCCACGATCAGAATCAGTTCAAGCACAAGATCAGAAGTGAATGAATCTATCAGTGTTCCTGCTTGCTCTATAAGCTTTAAGCTTACTTTGTAAGCTTTGAGCTTGCTTTATAGGCTGTGAGCTTGCTTTATAAGCTTTAAACTTGCTTTGTAAGCTTTGAGCTTGCTTTATAAGCTTTAAAAGTGTACTTAAATTCCTGGCTGATTTCTGACAATCACTGCTTTTATCATTTTGAAAGATTTGGTTTTAAATCAAACTCGCTTTTTTGTAGATCAATTACATTTGTTCAAAGGTCCACTCACCTCCCATCACCCCAAAAGTGAAGCGCTCATCCAGCGCACGGTAATGAACGGGTTTTGTCACAGCAATGAATCTGAAAGTTGGGGAATTGCACCGAAAATGCGCGTGTCACCGTTATTGTATATTGTATTTGATTTCATTTATTCATTTCTGACTCATTTCGTCTCAAATCCAGTCAATATTTCTTAAGATCACAGTTTGATCTTGTAAATCTTGTAAATGTCTATTCGACTAATTGTAGTTGTAGTCCTTTTTTGTAAATCCTCGATTTTTGTCGTATTTCTCTGTATCCCACTTATTGTCGTGAGAATTTTCTCCCAAATTTTTGTAAAACTCACCGATCAAAAGCGACAACCAATGTGGCGGATCCCATTAATTGATAACTGAACAAGAAAATGACTGGGAAACCATACCGTGTACAATCTTGGTTGGTGATTGTTGTTGCTGAAAGTTTTGCTTAATGAAATTCAGTAGTTCAAGCCATCAAAAATGATGGTAACTAAGCTAAAGTCATCACTTTATTTCAATTTTTTGAAAGTACCATGAAAGAACTGCTTCACAACTTACTAATAAGTTAGCAAACTTTAGTTCTAAATTCTAAATTACTTTTAAAAATTTCCGTTTTTAAGTCCAGGAACAGCTCTACGCCCTCCAGAAACCAAAATTTGATAATCCAGATACAAAAAAATCAAAACCAAACCAATTCTATTACTCACAGAGACGATCATTTAAAAAGAGCCACAATCGCAGAACTCCGGCAAGAAGGGTTCCCAATGCATGAGCCGTATCCGCAATGCACACAAATCCAACGATGATCAACTCTTTTTGCTTTCTAAAAGGATATCTGAATGTTTGTTTACTTATTTACCGCAAATGCCGATTGACAAAGATCAGAAGAAGAAAAGGGATATCACAGAGGACGATGGCGCTTGCTGAAAGTAGCACAAATCTTTAATCAAAGCCCGCATTACTGTAGAACTCATAGAACTTTTAAAGAAATTGGCTAGATCTTTCTGAGGAAATTCTTATCTATTTTACTAAGTCGTGCTCGTTTACTGTACCCTACTCTTACCGTCGTTGACAGCCTAAAACGTCAAAAACAGCTTGACTTTTCTATCTTTTTCTAAAAGTTTGGTTCCATTCAACTTTTCTATCTGTTTTTAAGCCTATAAACACTTACGGTACTCTATAAGCCCAAGACCAACTCACCAATACTTATGATGAGTGGATGGGAAACAATTGGAGAAATTGGATCACTCATCTCTCAAATAGTTAAGATGAGAAAGTTAAAAATTTGCTACTGAAACAAATAAGTTCGCAATTTGAGATCTCATAAAGCATAATTTTGAGAAAACCTTGGGAAAATCACACGCAAATTTCCTTTACCTGTGTAGTGAGCTCGGTGTTGCGAGGCGCTTTTGAGTATTTGAATCAAAAACTGTAACCAATTTTTCACCAAAACTTTTAGGTGGGCAGAAAGTGGGGCAGGGAACTTTCCCTAAAAAAGTTGCCCCGCTATTATTAGCTTAAGATTATAACTTTTCATTCAAATCAAACAGAAATTAGATAGCTGCTCTAGTGGAGAAATTTACATGGATTACCCATTTCATATGCATTCACCCAATAGGTAGTATGTCTACAGAGCTGGGTGAATTCAAAGCGACTCCGACGAAAAGCCACTCATCTTTCGAGGCATCATAGAAGAGCAGCAAAAGTAGGCTTTTGTATTTGTATCAAAAGTATGTATCAACAACTAGTTTCTCGAGATATTCGATTCACTCGTTAACCCAAAAAAGACATCAATCCTGCTTTCCCGAAAATCCTTAATATTCCTCTCTACACAGTGATAGGTTTGCTCAAGCCATTGCAATTGTTTCGTTGAAATCTGATTCACCAACTCCGCAGCACCCTTGGGTTCACTCAAATGATTCTCGGCATGAAAGTTTTTCATGAAGAGATTATTTTCAACAACACAACTGTGCTGTTGTTCATTAATCCAATGATCCGCCAGCAGAATATTCTATGAAAATTCCACGCATCTGTTCCCCATTGATCGGATTAAGCCGAAATATTGAACGACACTTGTGTGACGGAGCCTTTTCAAAGCAACGCACTCCGCTTTGAACGTTGCAACCCGGCCTGCAGATACTAAACAGGCACTAAACCCCTTTGAAGATGATTAATCGATTGTCTTAGTTAGCAAAGTTCATTAAAGCCAGTTTATGTCCGCAAAATTCTAAAACTCATGGTTTACTGTCTATTACGCGATAAACTTCCATTTCCAATCATTTTCTCGCTCAGTGATTTAAGCAAACGAGTATAAAAAATAAATTCAAAAAGAATAGGTCTAAAATCGATTTTTCGAAAACGCTTTAGACGCACCTTTCTTGTGTTATCTCTTAGGCTCTGTTATCTTTTCTTGCGCAATTTTTCCCATTTAAAAGAAAATAGGTTTTTTTGTTGCTTTTCATAAACTCAATAAAAGTGTCATTTTTCGATGGTACACGTGAAATGTTAGTGAAAGAGTTCACGCGCCAGTTTACGATGATGCAAGTGTTTTCTGTGTGTTGACCATAATCCCAAGCTTTGTATTTTTCAATTGATCAAAAATCACATGAGAAAAACTACAGTTGATTTTGGAATGGAATGAATTCTGTCCATTTGGTCAATAAAATTTTAAGAGTTCTGAGCGGGGTGAGGTCCACCAATGATAACATCATCAATCCGCTTATGTTCGCCTATAAATCGAGAGTGAACGGGGGGAGAGTCGGCTTATTTTTTGGCATTTTTGGCAGTTTACTATAATGCACTCAATTGCTATTTGCACAATTTTTGCTGTCGTTTTGGGTAAACAAATTTTATGATCTAATTGAGGCTAACAGTCAGCTCAGGCTTTAAGAGTTAGGCAGTACTAAACTGCATTTTCTAAAGTATGGGTAATTTTCAATGAGAAATCTAAATATGAAGAGAATAAGATCGAAATTAAGTAGATCGGATAAAAACTGAAAGAAAGATTATGAAAGCTTTCCCAGATTCTCCACTTTTTAGAAAATGCAATTACTCACTCGAGACATAGTAAAATTACAAAGTTTGTAATTAAGAAAAAAATTTGAACACAGCTATTGATTTCAGGAATCGCTTTTTGTGCAGAGCCATCTGGGGTTCGTCACTTCCGATACATGTCAGCTTGTAACGCAAAATGCACGGGAAAGATAGCCGATGTTGTCGCGTGTTGTGGCGTATGTTTAACTTTAATGATAACTAAACACATGACTAATCCCAACTTCTATCGTAGTACTGTAAATGATCCAATTTCAAGTGGTCCTAATAACTACAGGGTGTTATTAGGGGCACTTTTTCTTTAGTGCGTAGCTCCGCGCTAGAGTGAACCATTTCCCATTAAACTTTTTTGGTTGACTGCTTATTTCCAACGCTTTACTTCGATACATTTCGATATCGACTTCGACTCAGAAGCTTAAAATTAGCCATTCTATAAAACCTCAAATCTCCAAAACTCGAGAGCTACTTGTGACCAAATTTTGAGCTTAAAGAATCACTTTAATAATGACTACCCGATCATGGATGAAACACTTGTAACATCTAAATTATAAAATTAAAAAACCTAAGATGTTTTCTACTTTCTTTGAATCGTAATTGTTGATGTTCAAAATTTGGTCACAAGGAGCCGCGTTCCACGTTCCGTTTCAAGTTTTGAAGATTTAAAGTTCTATAGAATGGCTAATTTTGAATTTCTGAGTAAAGTCTCAAAGTAAAGTGTTAAAAATAAGCAGTAAATTCTACAAAAAAAAAGTTTTATGCGGAATGGTTAACTTTAAGCGGAGCTACACACTAGAGAAAAAGTGCTCGTAATTCTTGAACACCCTGTGGTCTATCTTAAACTTTAGTACTTGAGGTGTAATCTCCTATAATCTGCACCTCTTTTAGTAGAGTGCTAAGTGAGTCACTAAATTTTAAGTGGAATAATTTAAATTTTAAGTTTGGATTTAAACTATCCCAACTAATAATCGAACAAAGGTTAGCAAAAAAAAAATCAAAAGTTGACTTTCCAAATGAAATTCAACGTGAACGGAGTTTCAAAATGTCAAAACGTTCAACATTTGCATAATCTGATCATTGCAATTACACTTTATTTGATCAAAAATCTTTCAGTCACTCAACGCAGGCAACTGGGCCACCTGTGACAAATTCAATCAAGCACTCTGTGCGTGGAAGGACATTTCGTGGGCAAAAGATGGCAACAGTTTGTGCGTCTTGTCAGGAATTGAACAATGCGTGACTCGATATCAATTGACCAATTAATAACTTGGAAATAAAAATCTATTGAAATGTGAATCAAGTTAATAAAGTTTTATAGAGGCTCAAAATATTTTGTTTTTTTGCACATATCGTTGTCTTGATGAAGAAAACATGCTATTATCAGCTGAAATGTTTAAAAATTGGCTTTTGAATTTGACAGATTTGACGGCGTGGGGCTAGTCTGCCCAATAATAGGCAGATAATCTAAGCCTATGGAGTACTAATCCCTTAACTTTTGATTATTTAGACCGGCGGGATTCCGCTGGGACGACCTCTTCAAAAGAAAAGGAAACAAACAAAAATAAAACTGACGGGGCGCTATCCTTGCGAGTTGCCAGCAGGCACTCAAGAGTCAAAATGGAAAATGAGAAGGCACTTTAAAAACGATAAATTCATTTCGGAAACTATGCGTTAAAGCATAAATATTCAACTGATCGAGTCATGTACCACCCCGGTGGCTTCTTCGTCCCCTGAGCGATCGGACTGAACACCGCCAGAAACGACTTTCCGTCTTACGAGGAAGAATTAAGTCAGAAACAAGCTTTTCGGCATTTGTGGTTGATTTTTTTCATGCTTTTCAAATTGTTATTCTTTGGCACCCTTTTTAGCAATTATATGGAATACACACGGCTTCCTGTGCCTACTCACCGCAAAGCGGTTCTTTATTTGTTAATTTTCAAAACTAAGTGATGCGAAGCCTAAAATTTGAAAGCGACCTGGCACCTACTAGTTAATACCAATTTTTAAAATGAAATTGATTGTAATGACGGCTAAGAGACAGGCGAAAAGCTTTTCTTTGTGCGAATAAAATGTTGCAATCAAAGGAACCCGGGCGCATTTGTTGTAAAAAAGGTATTTTTTTACTTTTGAAAATTCTTTTAAATCTATTACGGTTTAAATTTATGCCCTCCTTCGGTATCTTACATATATTAGAACCAAAAAATCTCTAGAAAGCATCATTGATCCGATGCGATCTCGAGCTAAAGGGAAAAAAGCTTTAGAAAAAACGTGGCAACTATTAGTAACCAGTGGAACAAAGGTTTCCACTGGCCGTCATTATGACGCACCCTGTAAAAGAGCACGTCTTTTCCTGCAGAACCTTTTTCATTTATGAGATAAGAATAAAGGGCTGGCTATGTTTTTGTCGTTTCCATTGATTCAAATTATATTTCTTAGCTCTGAATTTATGAAGAAAAAACACAAATTGAAAATTCTTTTCGTGTAGCAATGATGAAGCTGATCGGTGAAGGCGCTTTTGGGAAAACGTATCTACTTGAGGACTATGAGCCGTTTGTTTTTATCCGAAAAGATTATCTACTCTTTTCAGAGACTTTACTTTTATTTTACTCTTTCAGTCAAATCGTCATGAAAGAGGTTCTGGCGTTCTCCGATCGAATAAACCAACAAGTGGAGCTCGAAACGTTACGAGAGCTCATGCATCTGAACATCGTCAAATACATGGAGTCTCCGCTGGATTTCGGCTATCAGAGCGCGAATTTGCTCATTTTTATGGAATTCTGCGAGCAAGGCCCACTTCGGAACGGTATTTAGTCGACCCTTTGCATAGCCTAGGTTGTGTCTTTCAATTTTTGGTCCAGGCCGGTCGAGACCAAATGCTTTGCTCATAGCCTGGCCTGGCTCTGATCCCATAGCTCAATGTTTACTTTCAGAGCTCCTTTCATTTATAATCATTTTCAGTGATCACTTGCCCAAACATCAACTATTCAGTGGCAACGATTGCGCAATGGGCTCTGGAAATCTTTACCGCTCTCGTCTATTTACATGAAGAGAAAAGTATTGCACATCGTGATATAAAACCAGAAAAGTCAGTTTTCAGTTTTCCAGTAACAAAACTTTTAGCATTTTCGTTACAAAAGATTTTGTGCTAAAAGTCGGCGATTTTGGCGTGATAAAGCGCTTTGGGATGGACGATGCACTGGGGAACACTGACATCGGCACTCGTCTTTATATGGCTCCTGAAATGAGCAAGGGAAGTGAATTGGAAATTGAGGTAACAAAGTTTAGGAGCTAATGGACAACTAATTTTAGGATATTTTCAAGTTTGACGTTTTTGCAGCCGGACTGGTGCTATGGGAAGTGATCAGGAGAGAGTTTGTCGTCCCTTTGATACAAAAGAATTATTTTTAGAAACTTGCGACATATAGTCAAGAGCATCGAGTTTAAAGAGACGAGCTGCAAGAATGTTAAGCGATTGTATGGACTTGTTTGCAAGTAAGCTTGTTAAACTATAGCATTCAAGCTCTGAGTTAGAAATGTAGAGTCAAAAAAATCAAAAAGTACATTCGAAACTCGCTATAACGAATCTGGAAATAACGTAGAAACCTCCTATTACACCAATGGATAAGTGTTCTTCATGGGGTACCCAATCGTCTAGCACACTCCCATTGACGGGGTCATAAAAAAAAGGGTCGTGTGTGGGCCAATTCCTCTTTCGAGGGTCATCATTCCAATTTCCTGTAAAACGGCGCGTACCTGGTCAAATTGGCATACATGTTTTTGCTGTTTAGCTATTTTTAAAGATACAAATAAGGCTCTATTTAACAAAAAATGAGATTGGTTAGAACGAGACTCGATTGTAGATTCGAGAGCTCAAGTAAGTTGCTTTTCCCACATCTGAACTTTAGTTGTTCATCCCCATCGATTGACATCAAAAAACGCTGGAGCTCGGTAGAAGTCCACGAGGAACTAATTCAACTAATTGAGGTGATATAGGGCCATTAATTAATCTGGAAAATTCTCCAGCTTTTTTCTGCTTTCCATGTATTGCCGGAGTTCAATATTGACCAAAAGGTCGTACGTGAACCGGAAGGACTTTGCAGAATAGAGGAACACAATGACACTTACACACCACCGTCCATATCAACGTTTGGAAGAACGAAGGTGACGCTAGGTGATCCCGGAAACCATCCAAAAGAAGAAGCAAGAAACAAGAAAATCGATAGTTTCATGCTCGATTGGCTTCCAAAATTTACAACAAAACGAGCTTTTAAAAACTTCTCGATCAAAATGGAAGCTATCGATGATATAAAGGAATGTAAGTCGCTAAAGTTACGGGCAAAAGTCGAGCATACGGATGTGAATGAAGTTCGAGAGGCCCTATGCAATCGCCTATCAATGGCCCTTTTTGAGGAAATGTCCGATGAGACGAGGGAGCACTTCGTCGAGCACGTTCAAGGCCTTTTCCTGAGCATCGTAAAAGCGAAGGGGGGCCGATTCTATAGTCATGAGTGGGAACGATCGGATCTTCAGCGCTACTTCGAAAATTATTTCGGCCAGAGTAGCCAAGAGATGGCGGCCGAACTAAGGCAAAGCTACAAGCTTTTCCTCCATTTGCTCGCATTCGATTTCAATCTACAAAATCATTGCATTCAGTTCGCGCTCCACGTGATGTTGCACTGCGGTCAATTGACCTTTTTCTGGCGACAACTCGTCGACCTACTTGACCTAGCTGCCCATAACATCGGCGAGATCAGCAAGGTGTTCACACAAAGGAGAGTTTGCTCGATTTCCTATTTCGACGACTCGAGAACGGAGTGGTGCAACGAGTGCGACCTCTTTTTTCGCAAAGATCTCACTGAGTTCCGGATCGTTGACCAAAAAGCGTCGAATTTGCGCGAGGAACATGGACACCATGTAATTGATATTGAGGCGATTCGACGAGCCCTTGACGAGAAACGGAAATCCGTACTCAAGTACGCATTTCAAGAGCTCCGGATCCGGGTCGACTTGGTCAAACCGTTGCAAGCTTTCCTCAATAAAGCCTATGCGCAACGGGATACAGCTCACGGATTCACTTTTATCAAAAAGAAAAAAGTTTTCAAGAGGGTACCTCGGTGTGCCGAGAAAATAATGGAGGTCGCCCTTGGCTGCTCGGCCGAAACTCGTTTCCCGGAGTGTATCTATTGCTGGGACTCGCTCCCAAAAGGCTATGTGTCGAGAAAGTGCTCTTGCCCGTCACCCTGTCCAGTTGAAAGCTTCCCTGAGAATCGGAATTTGCCCAATGAGCTGAAGATTGAATATTCACTGTGTAAGAGAGAAAATCAGCACGAATTCCTCAGAAATGTTGCCCTCTTCGAGCGGGCTTTTCGGCTGTTACACGGCTGGGAGAAGATCCGCCTCCACGGTGTCACCCATTTGTACCTGATAGAGGGATTTCTCGCCGACGTCGAAAATCTCCAGAACCCGTCGATCGAATTCACATTTCTTCATGTGAAAGAGAAAATTCGGTCAGCATCGAAAGATTTGGAGCGTTTTTGTCATGAAGGCGGCTTGGATAATAGAAAAAGGTCCGGGCTCAGAATTGGATTGAATAAACCCAACGTGAATACGTTTTGGAACCACAACTTTCGCCTCGAGTCCTTCTACGGGGATTGTCTCGTCGAAGCGATCGGTCTCGTCCACATTCGGCTTGATGAACTCTACGACTTCTTGAGGAGAAGCGTTCGATTTGTGAGAGACGTCGAAAATGGTGAGTCACTTCAAGGAAATCAGGGAAAATGAAAAATTTAGTCATAATTCCCTTCGAGTTTATGAAGATAGAGAAGATTTATGTGGAGGATATGCGAAACTTGATCAAGACTTTCTGGGCGGCGAGAAAACGGATCCGATCCCGGGTACTTTGATGAACTTCTTTAGATTGAAGCTTTACATTTAGGAACTTTTTGTAAAAAGCTCAGCTGAAAATGAGCTTCATTGGGTTGAGGTTGGGATACCAGATTGGGAAAAGGAAGAATGAGTGATCTAGGTTTTGTGCATAATAATTTGTTATCATTTATTGTCTATCTATTGCATCTGATTAAATGCTAACAGTCGGCTCCAGTTTACTCCAAAAAAAAAGACCGAAATCTATAAACACCATAGAAATAAACTTTTTATTGCATAAAATGACTAAATGATAAAATGACACCTTACTATGGACACTCTCGAACACGACATGTCGTGTTCGAGAGTGTCGCGACACCTAGTTTCGCCTCGAGACATAGCTCACTTTGTTGGATTTTTTGCGCTGATTCCGAATATGTGGATCGTTTTTATGGAAATCAGTCAAAAATGGCCTCAAAGTCAATTAATTTTGAGAGCTTTTCTTTTCTGGCACACTGAATTTCCGCTCATTGATATGCTTTCTTTCCTCCCATCTCGATGTATGCTCGAAGCGTAGTGGATTGTGTGCTGGCGCGCGGTCAAACATTTTGCTTTTTTTGAAAAATGATTGTAAAATGCATTTTTACCATTTCTAGATCTTTCTAGCTCATAATACCGTATTTACTCGAATAGAAGACCGGTCTTCTATTTTTTCAATCACCCCCTAGACCCCGTCTTCTATTCGAGGCCGGTCTTCTATTCAAGACGGTCTTTTATTATTTGCATTCACGAAAATTTTTGGGAAAGTAACCAGCGTTTAAAAAAAACTTTTTTATAGAAATTTATTGTAACATTTAACAACAAAATTTATCAACAACAACCTTTAATAACAACATTAACAACAATTAATAAGAACATAAAAAAGCAGTAATAACAACATTATTCTTCATTCTCACTTGATTCAATGTCATCCTCTATTAAATCTGGATCTTGCAAAATTCCATCAAGTAGGGACTCGCTGCGCTCGAAATTGAATCTTTTTCACTCTCATCTCCATTGTTTCTATCCTCGTCGGAGTCGATATCTTGACAAAGTTTTGCTAATCTTCCCTCCAATCTTGCAATATCCAGCTTGGATCGACCACTCTCAACAGCTTCCCCATTGCGACAACAAACAATCTGGTCATCCTCGCTGTTGGACTCCTTATTGTCATTTTTTGCCGTCACAAAAAATTCGCAAGCCATTCATTGCTTGCAGAGAAAGACTTTGTGAAATCTAGGTTTGATTCGCGAAAAAACTCCTTGGCTTTGTCCTGAACCATACGTCGAGAAACTTTTAGCTTTTCCTCTCGTTTTTCTTTGATCCATCGAAGTGATCTCCTCGACTGCGCGAAATTTAAGCATTCGCCCCCCTCCTTTTAACCGCTTCGCTCCTTTCGATTCCTTTTGCAGCGACTCCTCTTTTGCCGTCCAGTCTCGAATCATCTTTGGAGTCACCTTAAACTATCGAGCAGTCGCCTCTTTCGAGTTTTTCTTTGAAAAACGAATGGCCTCGAGTTTAAAGGCGGCACTGTAGGCTTTCCGTTTCGTAGCACCTCCGATCCCCTAAAAAAATGCTACTTTTCCGTTATACCTCCGCCAACTCCACATTTCCGTTATACCCCGCCAGTTTTTAGATAAAAAATGATCAGATAATCAAATAATTAAAAATAATCAGAGTCAAAATGACGGAAATGTGGAGATGGCAGAGGTATAATGGAAAAGTACCAAAAAAATTATTAATACAAGCTGTAGAACAATATCAAAAAAATAGTGCTATTGAATGAAAATATAATATTTTTACCCTATTGGGTAAATTCCCTTATTCTTTTCCCGTATTTGAGTACGTCCACTCTCGCGCAGAATAGAAAACAGGGTACCTCGAATATAAGACCGGTCTTATATTCGAGACGGTCTTCTATTTTTTTCGATCATCCCCTAGACCCCGTCTTCTATTCGAGACGGTCTTATAATCGAGGCCGGTCTTCTATTCGAGTAAATACGGTATACATTTTTATGCCTGATTATTGCGTTCACTTATACTTTACTTAAGCCCCAATCAAGTAATTACGATCCATTAAAAAGAACTTCACAATAACTATCAAATTATTAAATCTATTTATCAAACTAACTAAAAACAATGATTAAGAAACAGGAAAAGCAAAAAATTTGACAACAATACGCGCAACGGATCATCGAAGCTATTTTACAATTCTCGTCTTCGTCGCATCTTCTAGAAACTTTCTCAAATAGATACTCGCTCAGAACAAGAAAATGGTCTGGATGAAGATTAAAAAAGCCAGCTTTGTACCATCCATATCGTAGAAAGTGCTGGAATCGAGGAGCTCGAGAGGAAATTCAGCAACAAGATAGGATAACATGTTTTACAATTGCGCGCCAGCACACAATCCACTACGCTTCGAGCACACATTGAGATGGGAGGAAAGAAAGCATATTAATGAGCGGAAATTCAGTGTGCCAGAAAAGCTCTCAAAATTAATTGACTTTGAGGCCATTTTTGACTGATTTCCAGAAAAACGAACCACATATTCGGAATTCCGAAACTCTGAAGTCGCAATTTGGACACTTTCTTCAATACAAATCTATTTTGGCAACAAAGTAAAAAGATAGAGCTCATTTGATTACATTAGACTGTAAAATTTGAAAACAATCTGTTCAGCCATTTTCTTTAAAAGAGCAATTGAAAATTTACACAAAAATGGGTTTTTACCGAATTGAAGCGAGCTTCCTCTCAAAAGCCATTATGTAGCGAAATTTATAGACCTTTTTAATAGTTTAGACCGCACCAAATTTGATAGAGGATTCATTTCCATAAAAACAAAAGTTTGAAAAAAAATGTAAAGACTTATGCACCAACCTAATCTTGACTTATGCAAGTCAAGATGACCAGTAATTGGTTAATAAAAAAATCAAGTTAGATAAGAGTACTTTTGAAATGGAAACCGAGATAGTTATAAAATTGATAGAACTTGGTTGGTTCTGTTGTTTTTAGGAGTAAAAACGGTTTGGATCTCGTTTTAAAGTCGTTTTCACTAGTCAGTGTTATGATTTCGAATATTCTAATTCTTTCCAAGATCTCTGACCTCTAAAATTGCTGTTTGTTTTTCTTAGCAAGCTTTAATATCGTAAATTTAATTTTTTTTTTGATGGTCTGCGCCGGAATCATCGTCGACGGAAAGACTCCGCTTGTCTTTGTGACTGCAGGAGTGAGGAGCAACGGAAATTAGTATCTGAACACCTTATAACTCGTGATTTGCCTTGGGCTCAATCACACTCTGAATCTTCCAGTGAATTTTCCAACAGGAGGGAGTACCGGCTCACAAAGCTCGATTTATTTAGGATTAGCGCCACCAAAACTTTCCGGACTTCCTCGCTTTCAAGGAGTGGCCTCCTAGCTCGCCTGTCCTTAATCTCATGGATTATTTGATGTGGTCGGTTCTTGAGTCAAAAGCCTGTAAAATTTAACGAGGAATTCGAAAAACGTGGTTTCGGAACGATTGGAGCCCGCTATCATAGAAAATTTTCAGTGGTCACCTTTGAAGGGTTGAAATGCTTCAAAAACTAATCGAAGTTTGGTCATTGATGGAACTCACCCCTTGTTCATTTTTTTTCACCATTAGATCAATTGTCTCTATTTTTTCAATAAACAATGGTGAAAAACTTGAACCAGGGATGAGTTCCATCAATGACTAAGCTTCGATCGTTGCTTAAATTCCTCAGCATTGAGACACGGAAACAGAAATCACAGTAAAACTAGAAAAAAGATAACTTAAAAAGAAAGAGTCTTGGTTTTTTTCATAGATAAGCATAAATTTATTAACAACAAGTTACATAAAGAAGCTAATATCAGTAACTCCACGAAGTCTTATAAAGTTTATTTTGACCCTTTGAATTTGCTGAGCAGCTTCTAAACTTTGAAAATAATAAATGCCCTATTTTAGCTTTAAACCTCAATCCCAGTGTTACATGATCGCAAATCGCCCAAATATTTCTCACAAATCCCCTCAAATTCCTCACCAATAGCTCTGAAAGTTGTTTTTTCTTTTTCAAAATTCTTAAACTTACAAACAATCTGCCTTTTCGTACTCTGCTGGATAATAATTTAACCCCTCAATTTTGCCTGCTTTTTCAAGAGCTTTCTGAAGAATCTCTGGAGTTTATCACAAAAATTTGAAAAATTTACCGCTTGAAAATTGTGGATTTTTTCAATCAAATCCGCTTGAAGTTCGGGAAAACAGACATCATAAGCTGTAATTTGCGGGGTGATCACTTCATCAGTCGTATTCATCAATTTCCTCACCTGAAAATAGAATGTTCTGGTTATTTGTAGATTCTTTTTTTTTCTACCTCTACAACTTCCAAATCGACAATTTCATGCTGTCGATGCTTTCTCATTCCACATAAAGAGCAAAGCTAAATTTTGATTTATACTTTCATTTTATACATCACATGAGTGTATTTTTGTGATTCTCTAACATCCCTGAAAACGTTAACTGAAATTTGCACACAATTATCCAAAAATTATAAACTTCTATTTCCAAAAATCTCTTCTCAACGAACCATTACTTTTCCACAATCGTTACATTGAAACATTTCCAGCAAAGGCGTCTAAATATATTTTGACAAGGTTAAATCTAGAGAAAAACCTCTTTCTCGCAATCACCACATGTTCTTTTCAATGCAGTATGTTTCGGTTCTCGCAAAAAAGACTGAATGATTTTAACAATTCAAGTATGAAAAAAAGGCAACCAACTTTTCAATGGATTCTCCCATGATTCTTGACCATACCAACCGTTCCCTTTGCATTGTGGACATTCGAGAGCATATTTAAAGCTCCTATCGGTTATTGGTTTTGACATTTTAGCAAAACACCCATTACATATCCCGTGGCCACAGTAGAGGATGAATGGTTCTCTTTGTGAGTCTTCTATTGAGTCTAATGTTTCATCATTTTCTAAGTGTACAATGAAATCACCAACATTCTTCATTACAAATCGGACACTCAGGAATTGTGATTGATTGAGTTGCTTGAACGTACCCCATCAAATTTTGATTCAACATTAGGCACCCACTTGAGAGCAATTCTAAAGCAATCTGATTGTGTTCGTTTTTCAAAGAGAATTTTCTTTGATTACTGTGAAGTTCACTCACCCATCAAGCAATATGAAGGACACGGCCTGTACTCGAAACAATGGAGATCTTTGCATTGATGTGCTCGAATCGCTGGGGCTATTGCTCGTTGCTCTTCATGACATTTCATGCACACTGCTTGAATATCAGCACAATAAGTTTGTGTCGGTGTATTTACTTCATTTGCGGTTTTTGAGTCTGAAATACAATTTTGTACATTTTTGTTAGAATAAGTTCATGAAAAAAATAGTGCGCTTTTTCGAATTCAAAGCAAAACCTACACGGCGTCGAACAGAGTGCACAATTGAGCGATTTGAAGATCGACATTTGAAGAGTGACAAATAATAGTCACAGAAAAAGTCTAAGTGAAAAATGAAACGAACAATTTCAACTCGATAGATCGATCCAACTGTTTAAATTTTGCTATCTATTCCACCATTCAAAAGAATTTATTGTTTAAATAAATTTTTTTGTTGACCAAAAGATTGCGCAATAATTCAAAGATCATTTTGATTTAGTTTTGAAAACAAAACACAATATTTGTATTTTTGTTTTTATTTGCTTATTTGCTTTTATTATTCTTTATTGATTCTGCTACTTGATTGTCAATCGAGACAACATTCAAGATCCTTCTTGAACTCTTTCCATGGCTCCTTTTCCACAAAAGTCTCATGAACATATATTAGGAAAATAGAAATGAAACCGGCGCTCACATGTCTTTCTAAAAATAAAATGATTGCAAGCTTCAGCCAATAACTGTTGTATACTATTAGAAAGCTCTGAAACTTCTCTACAAAATTCAAAATCTTTTTTCCACGATTTTGTAGAGGAGATTCAGAGCTTTCTAATAGTATAAAACAGTTATTGGCTTAGGCTTTTATTTCTTTTATTTTTGAAAAGATATGTGAGCGCTGGTTTCATTCCCATCACCTTAATATGTGAACGATGGCCGAAACAGATTACTTAAATTAAATACTATCTGCTAATTGAATATACTTCTAAAAATTATATATCTGTTTGAAGAATTCTTGGCGCACCAAACGTACCAAAAATTGTAATCAGATGTTCGACAACTTCTTTCGCCGTCTTCGTTTTAAAGGCCCTCAACAAAACAAATTTTGTAAGAAGGTCCTAAAATCAGAAATCTTAAACAAAAGTATTAGGTTGAGGAAAAAGTAATATATATGCTTTATTCAGGGGGCGAATAGAAGCGAAGCAGATAATCATAACGGTTGGTATCGTCAAGAATCATGGGAGAATCCATTGAAAAGTTGGTTGCCTTTTTTTCATACTTGAATTGTTAAAATCATTCAGTCTTTTTGCGAAAACCAAAACACACTGAATTGAAAAGAACATGTGGTGATTGCGAGAAAGAGGTTTTTCTCTAGATTTAACCTTGTCAAAATCTATTTAGGCGCCTTTATTTGAAATGTTTCAATGTAACGATTGTGGAAAAGTAATAGTTCGCAATAGTTTTTGAATCATTGTGTGCATATTTCAGTTAACGCTTTCAGGGATATTAGAGAATTTCAAAAACTACACTCATGATGTGAAAAATGAAAGTATAAATCAAAATTTAGCTTTGCTCTTTATGTGGAATGAGAAAGCATCGACAGCATGAAATTGTCGATTTGGAAGTTGTAGAGGTAGAAAAAAAAGAATCTACAAATAACCAGAAGAAGATTCCATTTTCAGGTGAAGGAATTGATGAATGCAACTTATGGAGTGATTAGCCCGCAAATTAAAGCTTAGGATGTCTTTTTTCCCGAACTTCAAGCGGTTTGATTAAAAAAGCTCTTTTTCCCTTTTTTTATATTTATGATCTATGATATTTACAATAATAAACTATTTATGATTTACGTTTTACAAAAAATTCTACCGATTCTTCAGACACCAAAGGCCTTGTGATCACAAAAACCAAAAGTAATGCTAAGAGTAAACAACTTTCCGTGAGAAGCCTCATAATCAAATAGCAACTGAGCAGCTTGCCATCGAATAATAAAATGATCGCTATTAGAATATTTTTGAAATAAGTAAATTCATTATTCATTATTCAATACGAGTTAGTCACTAGTTGCATTGCATGTAACAAGATTGAATTTGAGTCTAAACTTAACAAAAATTAGGGAAGCATAAAGTATTTTGATTTTGTTCAAATCTATTTTAAATCAAGACGTATCAGCTGAAGATTATGTTTAGAATAGATAAATGTTTTATCAAGAGAAACGATCAAAAACAATTTTCAACCTAACATAAAGCTGGAATCAGCAAAAGTGGCAAGATCGAAGTGATTAAGTACATTTAAGAAAGTAAAAGTTGCTTTGAAAGTAATTTTAATGCTTAACATTCAAATTTCAAGAACTCAATTTCAATTTCGATTAACTGTAAAAGAAAAGAAATTCATTTCATTCGCTGATGTCGATTTCATTTCCAGTTTTTCTCTTCTTAATTCTCTCAATCAACTTCTGAAAAATTATCAATTTGTCATTTTTGCTTTCCATAAACCTACTCCAATTTTGCTGTCGCATAACTCGCCCAAATACTTCCGGCAAATCTTCTCGAAATTTCCACCAATTTCCCTGAAATTCGAAGCATATACAAAGTTTTAAGCAGTATATTTTTTGCCAAATATTTCCCCCCAAAAATGACTTTTGAGCGATTTTGGACAGCTTTAGTTTTCAGGTATTTTCAGGGGAGTTAAGACAAATAGTCAAAATTGACATAAACCGAAAAGCTCACTTTTTGGGTTTTGGGTTCGGGAGAGCAAAGACAAATACTCAAAATCGCCTCTGTGACAGCTTTCCCAAGGGAGAATATTTTCACTTTTATCCGCTTATTAAACCCAAGAATCTTTTACATATTCACTCAAATTTTCAGCCAAGTCCGTTCAGCCGTTTATTCTGAATCGAACTTTGAAAAAAATGTGCGAAATTCTTAAAATAAGGTCTTTTTTGAATAAAACAAGCAAAAAAATGCTGTTGCTGAAAGTTGCTAATAGTCAGCAATGAAACAACTCACCAGCACTCTTTCTTTAGCTGGATTGCTTGGTTGAAATTGAGCGCCTCGAGTTGATCAATCTCGTGCAAGAGAGCCTGGAAAATAGGTTTATGAAAGATGGTAAAGAACCAATTTCAATAAAGTGAAGGCACCAATTTGAGCACATTTTGTATCTTTTCTTCACAATAAAGAAGTGAAGGAATTGACAAGAAAAGTAGAGTTCTGGAGAGGGGATTGAACCCTCAACCTTTTGCTTTCCGGGCAATTGCTTAAGCCACTGAGCGTTCCGGTACCTTAACTTGGCAAGGGAAAGAAGGAACGATCTTCTTGAGGAGAAGCGCTCGATTTGTGAGAGACGTCGAAGATGGTGAGTCGCTTCAAGTAAACTAGCGAAAATGCAAAATTTAGTCGGAATTCCCTCCAAGTTTATGAAGATGGAGAAGATTTATGTGGAGGATATGCGAAACTTGATCAAGACTTTCTGGGCAGCGAGAAAACGGATCCGATCCCGGGTACTTTGATGAACTTCTTTAGATTGAAACTTTACATTTAGGAACTTTTTGTAAAAAGCTCAGCTGAAAATGAGCTTCATTGGATTGAGGTTGGGATACCAGATTGGGAAAAGGAAGAATGAGTGATCTAGGTTTTGTGCATAATAATTTGCTATCATTTATTGTCTATCTATTGCATCTGATTAAATGCTAACAGTCGGCCCCAGTTTACTCCAAAAAAAAAGACTGAAATCTATAAACAACATAGAAATAAACTTTTTATTGCATAAAATGACTATACTTTACTATGGGCACTCTCGAACTCGACACCTAGTTTCGCCTCGAGACATTGCTCATTTGGTTGGATTTTTCGCGCTGATTCCCAATAAGTGGTTCGTTTTTGTGGAAATCAGTCAAAAATGGCCTTAAAGTCAATTAATTTTGAGAGCTTTTCTGGCACACTGAATTTCCGCTCATTGAAATGCTTTCTCTCCTCCCATCTCGATGTGTGCTCGAAGAGTCAATGTATTTATCATGTTCAAAATATTAGTGGAGATATCCTTCGCTATTTTTTATTTTATTACGCTCAAAATGCCGTTTCCAGTACTGGCGACGAATTTCTTCTTAGCAATTAGGAAATTTAAGGAAAAGGGATTAGGAAAAAAGGGAAAAGGGCCTTCTTTGGCTAATTCATTAAGAAATCCCAGGCTTTATCGCTTCAAATTATTTTCAAAACTCTAAAAAAATATTGAGAAGAATTCACTGAAAACCATGTTGATTAAAAAAAGTATCGAGCTAATAGAACTTTGGCTGAAAAGAATCTCAAAGTTGACTCGAATGATTGAAAAGTTTCTCCATCATTTCAGGTCAAATAAAAAAGTTCCTTTGCTATTATTAGCTTAAGATTATAACTTTTCATTTTAACCAAACAGAAATTAGATAACTACTCTGGCGGAGAAATTCACATGGATTTCCCATTCCATATGCTTTATTGACGCCCAACTATAAGGGGTGAATTCCGGCGGCAGAATGGCACAAATCTGAACAGAAATTTTTATTTCACCTAACTATAAGGGGCATTCACCCCTTATAGTTAGGTGTCATTCACAAATTGCTTGCGAATTCGTAACGTAGACTTAAAAATTTATTCGATTTTTACACTGATAATTGTTGTTTCTTCAAGTTGCAGCTGATTTCTTGCAAATGAATCTCCCAACTTCATGTTCACCATTTCTGCTCCCGACGCCTATCATGAGCAAAGTGGTTTCTGTGATCGGCGGAATGGCACAAATCTGAACAGAAATTTTTATGTCTTTTATATGAACATATCTTTCTATTACAATTTGACCCTTCTACCGTATGCCAAGGTCTAAAATTTCATATGTTCCTGTTTTTTTTTTATTTTCATTCATTGTATTTTCATTGTTTACAATGAAATTGATCTTTGTGGGCAAAATTACAAAGCTTATAAGGGCAGTCAATAACTTTCACGCACCCCGTAGAATACAGTTGAGCTTATTCTTCAGATGTAACTTTTTGAGACTTCAAAAGATTTTTTAACTTTATCCCTGTTACTAGTCAATCAGTCTCAGTTTGCGAGATAATCATCGTTGATATATTCGCTCATTCAGATTCCCCCCGCGCGTATCTTTATTGTTTATCGTCCCCCACATGTTAACAACCAGGGCTCTTTCCATCTATTTACATTTCTTGAAGATTACTTGCTACCAAATCATCCAAATTTCCTTCTTGGCGATTTTAATTTTCCTTTAACTGTTTCTCCAGGACTTTTACCTAATTTATCGCGTTTTCCACATTTAGAGAACTTCCTGTCGGCCAACATCTTAGGAATTTTAAACAAATTCCCTACTTTTAGGAAAAGTTTGCATATTTTAGACCTAGTTTTAACCGATTCCCCTCATTTGATTTCAGCTATTTCACCATGTCCTCCCATTGGTGGTGCCAACCATTTTTCTATGTCTTTTAATTTAATTCTGCATCATTTTACCTCTCGAAAAGGACCGGATGATGGTAACCGTGCCTTTTGGAGAGGTAATTTCGGTGCTGTCTCTCTTTCTTTAGCGCTCTACAATGCAAGGTTTATTCCCCGATTAGAGATGGACATCAACGAGTGTTATGCTGACTTCTTTGAGGAGATGAAATCGCTGTTGGACGAAAATGTACCTATTTCAAACAGGTCTACCTTTTCTTACCCCAGTCACATATCTCGAGCTAGGCAAAGGTTAGAAACAGCTTGGCGTTATCGCGATCCCCCATTACGCATATCTAGAAAACAAGCTAACTAAGTTTGTCAAGAAATTTGAGGCCAATATTGAACGGAAAGCCGTTTTTAGTCCTAGTCCCAAGGTTTTTTACTCGTACGTCTATTCTAAGATTAACCCAAACCAGGATTCCTCTATTAAATGTATATTTGACCCCCTTCGCAACTCGTTGATTTTCGAAAATCACAAAATTGCTAATTCCTTTGCTCAATATTTCTGCCGCGTTTTTGTAGTTGACGATGGTAGTTGCATCCCTGCTCTTCCCGCCCCCGCACATACTTGCGCAGCCCTAATCGTCACATCAAGACTTGTCGAAACAGCAATTAGTAAGCTTAGCAATAAGATTTCTTACACCCCAGACGGAATTCCCTCTTTTGTTATACGGAAATATAAGTTTCCAATATCACCAATACTTGCTAAACTTTTTAATGTGTCACTTCCAACGGCTAAGATCCCTAAATTTTGGAAAGACTCAATAATTTCGCCACTTTTTAAGAAAGGAGATCGGAACGCGCTTGCAAATTATAGACCCATCGCGCTCACCTCCTCCATTTGTAAAGTCTTAGAGATAATTATTCGCGACCACATTATTTATTATCTAAATGAACATAATCTAATTGATAAAAATCAATTCGACTTTCTTAAAAACCGCTCTACCTCCGACCAGCTAGTTCTCTGTGCGCATGACGGGGTTCTAGCTAAAGCCAAAAACGATCAAACTAGCTGCGTTTTCATTGATTTTTCCAAAGCATTCGATTCTGTTAATCATAGATTTTTCAATCGCCAAACTAAATTCACTAGGTCTCCCCATATCCATCACTAATTGGATTGCAAATTGGCTTACCGAAAGGACTCTTCGACAAATGCAAACACGTTACATTTGGTTCATTACATATCCCTTTAAATTTGGGGGACCTACAATTACCACAAGGATTGGCCGCTGATCCTGTAAAAGATCTTGGTGTACTGTTAGTTCCCTCTCTAAAATTTGATCCTCACATAAACTACATTTCCAAAAGAGCTTCTAGAATTTCTAACATAATACTTCGCGCCATTTATTTCCCTAAAATTGAGACTTATCGCAAGGCTTTTATAACCTATTACCGACCTTTGCTCGAGTATGCCACCATCGTATGGTCACCTTCCACTAAGAAACTTATCACCTTAGTTGAAAATGTCCAACGGCGTTTCACTAAAAAAGCATACACTCGTTGTTTCCCTTCTTCTCTTATTCCAAATTATGAGACTAGACTTATAGTTTTTGATTTAAAACCCTTTTATATCGCCGTATTTACTTTGATCTTATTTTTTTGCTATAAAATTCTTTTCCACCCTAAGTCGCATCCAGAATTTCAAAGCCTCTTGAAAATTGTGGAAATTCCTAGAAGTACACGTAGTCATCCTTGTCAAATTTCGGTCGGTTCTCATCCCCATCATTTTTCCCTTTATCATTCTTTTGCAAATCGTATTAGTAGGGTTTGGAATAGGCTCCCGTCTGGTATCTTCTCGTCTGTAGGAAAATTCAAAGCATCTGTAAACGAATTAGATCTTACTGTCATGTCAAATCTGCCCTATATTTAATCTTTTTGTACCTGTGTTTCCTAGCTGTAGTCTTGCTGTACTATTTTTAGTTTTCTTTCTTTTTTGTGAAGTATTGTAGCAATATGTGATATGCTGTTATGATTATCTGATTCGCTTCTATTCGCCCCCTGAATAAAGCATATATATTACTTTTTCCTCAACCTAATACTTTTGTTTAATATTTCTGATTTTTGGACCTTCTTACAAAATTTGTTTCGTTGAGGGCCTTTAAAACGAAGACGACGAAAGAAGTTGTCGAACATCTGATTGCAATTTTTGCGCCAAGAATTCTTCAAACAGGTATATACTTTTTTAAAGTATTTATTCAATTAGCAGATAGTATTTAATTTAAGTAATCTGTTTCGGCCAACGTTCACATATTAAGGTGATGGGAATGAAACCAGCGCTCACATATCTTTTCAAAAATAAAAGGATTGCAAGTCTCAGCCAATAACTGTTTTATACTATTAGAAAGCTCTGATTCTCCTCTATCTACAAAATAGTGGAAAAAAGATTCTGAATTTCGTAGAGAAGATTCAGAGCTTTCTAATAGTATACAAGAGTTATTGGCTGAGGCTTGCAATCTTTTTATTTTTAAAAAGATATGTGAGCGCTGGTTTCATTTCCATTACCCTAATATATTTTCATGAGACTTTTGTGGAAAAAGAGCCACGGAAAGAGTTCAAGAAGGATCTTGAATCTTGTCTCGATGGACAATCAAGTAGCAGAATCGATAAAGAATAATAAAAGCAAATAAGCAAATAAAAACAAAAATACAAATATTGTGTTTTGTTTTCAAAACTAAATCAAAATGATCTTTGAACTATCGCGCAATCTTTTGGTCAACAAAAAAATTTATTTAAACAATAAATTCTTTTGAATGGTGGAATAAATAGCAAAATTTAGACAGTTGGATCGATCTATCGAGTTGAAATTGTTCGTTTCCTTTTTCACTTAGACTTTTTCTGTGACTATTATTTGTCACTCTTCAAATGTCGATCTTCAAATCGCTCAATTGTGCACTCTGTTCGACGCCGTGTAGGTTTTGCTTTGAATTCGAAAAAGAGCACTATTTTTTTCATTAACTTACTCTAACAAAAATGCAAAGAATTGTATTTCAGACTCAAAAACGGCTAATGAAGTAAATACACCGGCACAAACTCTTTGTTATGATATTCAAGCAGTGTGCATGAAATGTCATGAAGAACAACGAGCAATAGCCCCAGCGATTCGAGCACATCAATGCAAAGACCACGATTGTTTCAAGTACAGCGCGCCTCCTTCATATTGCTTGATGGGTGAGTAAACTTGAAAGTAATCAAAGAAAATTCTCTTTGAAAAACGAACACAATCAGATTGCTTTAGAATTGCTCTCAAGTGGGTGCTTTACGTTGGATCAAAATTTGATGGGATACGTTCAAACAACGCAATCAATCACAATTCCTGAGTGTCTGATTTGTAATGAAGAATGTGGGTGATTTCATTGTATACTTAGAAAATGATGAAACATTAGACTCAATAGAAAACTCACAAAGAGAACCATTCATCCTCCACTGTGGCCACGGAATATGTAATGGGTGTTTTGCTAAAATGTCAAAACCAATAACCCATCCGGGCTTTGAATATACTCTCAAATGTCCACAATGCCAACGGAGCGTCGCTTATGCTCAAGAATCATGGGAGAATCCATTGAAAGGTTGGTTGCTTTTCTATCATCCTTCAATCGTTAAAATTATTCAGTCTTTTTGCGAGAACTGTCCGAGGAACGACAAATTGAATTGAAAAGAACATGTGATGATTGCGAGAAAGAGGTTTTCCCTTAGATTTAATGTTGCCAAGATCTATTTAGGCGCCTTTGTTTGAAATGTTTCAATGTAACGATTGTGGAAAAGTAATGGTTCGTTGAGAAAACATTTTTGAAAATAGAAGTTTATTTTTGGATCATTGTGTGCATATTTCAGTTAACGCTTTCAGGGATATTAGAGAATTTCAAAAACTACACTCATGTAATGTGTAAGGTGAAAGTATAAATCAAAATTTAGCTTTGCTCTTTATGTGGAATGAAAAAGCATCGACAGCATAAAATTGTCGATTTGGAAGTTGTGGAGGTAGAAAAAAAGAATCTACAAATAACCAGAAGAACATTCCATTTCAGGTGAAGAAATTGATGAATGCAACTTATGAAGTGATTACCCCGCAAATTAAAGCTTATGACGTCTGTTTTCCCGAACTTCAAGCGGATTTGATTAAAAAAATCCACAATTTTCAAGCGGTAAATTTTTCAAATTGTTGTGATAAATTCCAGAGATTCTTCAGAAAGCTCTTGAAAAAGCCGGCAAAATTGAGGGGTTAAATTATTATCCAGCAGAGTACGAAAAGGCGGATTGCTTGTAAGTTTAAAGAATTTTGAAAAAGAGAAAAAACGTTCAGAGGTATTGGTGAGGAATTTGAGGGGATTTGTGAGAAATATTTGGGCGATTTGCGATTATGTAACACTGGGATTGAGGTTTAAGGCTAAAATGGCGCATTTATTATTCTCAAAGTTTAGAAGCTGCTCAGCAAATTCAATGAGTCAGAATGAACTTCCTAAGATTTCTTGGAGTTACTGATATTGGCTTCTTTATGTAACTTGTTGTCTGTGTTTTTTTTGTGTTTATCTATAACAAAAGCCTTTTTAGTGCCTAAAAATAGCGTGAGAATCCATTTATTGACTAAAAAGATGGTTTTTTCGTTTGAAAAAAAATTGCTGATTGTTCCTAAGGATGTCTATTTATTATGTTCATAAACTATTTCTGTCGAGGCACATTATCTAGAGAGTTTGAGGTTAAAATGTAAGGATTGGTGATTTCTGATCGTCCTGTATTCAACTACCAGTCGGATTGTTGAATGAAACTTTAAAGACTCATTTCTAAAAAGAAAGATAGAGAAATATGGAAGCAGGTTGTGATCTGCGCAAATAGGAACACCTAAGTGCCAAGACAGACCAAAAAACTGGTAGTTGAATGCAGGACGATCAGAAATCACTCATCCTTACATTTTAACCTCAAACTCTCTAGATAAGGTGCCTAGACAGAAATCGTTTATGAACATAATAAATAGACATCCTTAGGAACAATCAGCAATTTTTTTTCAAACGAAAAAAACCATCTTTTTAGTCAATAAATGGATTCTCACGCTATTTTTTATCTCTTTGTCAAGTTTTAATGTGATTTCTTTTTCTGTGACTCAATGCTGAGAAATTTAAGCAACGATCGAAGTTTGGTCATTGATGGAACTCATCCCCTATTCAATTTGTTCACCACTAGATCGATTGTTTCTATTTTTTTCAATAAACAATCTAATTTTTCTAGATCTAAAGAACAAATGGCTCACTTTCAGAGCTTTCGATTGAATCTAGTGTTGGATTAAGAAATCTTTGAGCCTATAAATCCTACATTCTTTTTGGCACATCTAACATTTATGGATGGTGACTGATTGTAAAGTTTTCTGAACTGACTCTTTTTCGCATTCAAAACAAAACAATCGCTTGAAAGTGGCTCTGAAATTTACCCAACAATTAGGGATATTCTATTTTCAGGAGCACGCCATAAGCTGCTGAAGCGGAAAATTTCCAAGTTTGGAATGATTATCAAACACAAATTTTATGACTTACTGAGCTTCAGTCAATTCGCTGGTTCTTGCCTGCGAAGTCCAACCGCTTCTTTTCATTTATCGGCGTAATAAAGGGGGCTTTTTGCATGCGCCTGCGAGCAATCAACTTGCTTTTTTGATAAAACTCTTCGAATTGTCCTTGAGGAGACTCCCAGATTCAGATCTGCTTTGATTTTTGAGGAGGTTGTTGAGTTTGAGGCCGTTCGAATGATTGCTCGTCGATCCCTTTTTGTAGTTTTTGGTTGCTTTCCAGAATGCTTTTTGGTACCATAGCCAGTTGGATCCCTGACATAAGAATCGACTACAGAAGGAGATCGGTTGATTTCTGCCGCAATATCGGGGTTACTTCAGTTGTTCATATTCAAGCCATCAATGCTTTTTTCTTGATCGGAAAATCTTTTCCCTTTACCCATATCTAAAAAATGATATGTAAACATTTAAAAAATGAAAAAAAGATGCATTCAAAGTACAAAATAAATGATTTAAGGTAAAATTGTTAACTTTTTTTCAAATGCCTTTAAAATTATGACCACTTGCCAGAGGCACTTTTTGAGTAAATTTGGTTTTTCTTTAAAAGTCCCAATTATCATCTCCTGGATTTTTCCAGTTATACATGTAAAATTATGATAGTAATGATGTTTAAAAGACGATTTTATTGGATATTCAATATTTTCTAAAAAATCGTGAAAATTCGACTGCCTTTAAAATTATGTCCAGCAGTGTAGGCGTCAAGTACAAGTCCATTTACAGGGACTCCAAATACCAGGCCAATCCGCCAATCGTGTTTTCACCTTCACCGTCCGTTGTCCACAATGCAATCTTGGCTTCTATTATAAACAGGATTCGACAGAAAATCCTTTGAAAGGTTGATTCGACTCTAAAGAAAGCAGCTGATGAATTCAGGCTTTCTCTGAGAACTACCCGAACGAATGGCTGAGTTTATGAAAGTTGCAAGAATGTCGAAAGATGAAGAACCTGTGGGGAATGTGGTGAAAAGGTAAAAGAACAAAATGAAATAAATTAACTGAGTTTTCTAGAACCTTCTTGTTCAACTGCAATGATTGCTCAAAAATTGTAAGTTTTGAGATCAAGTTTTGAAAATCCAATTTTTAGCTATGCGCCTTGTGCACTATGAAAAAGCATCGAGCTCATCAAATGACTGAGGTTTGTAGTACCCAAACTGTACTGTAAACGGTAGTTTCAACTAGTTAAGTAGTATTAAGAGTACGATTACGGTACCTTTCTTTTGAGCACAATTTTAGAGAATGATTCAACTGAGGGAACACAGTAAAATCTTCATTAAAAGCACTATAGTAAATTGAATAAGCCCAAGTACTTGACTTAAGAAACTTAAGTACTTGAATTGATAGACTAGATTGATAGACTGATCCAAACCCATCTCAACAAGCATTCTTGATGTTTAGGTGAAGAAGTTGACACTGGAAACCCGTCAACGATTATCCCGCAAATCACCACCTATGACGTTTGTTTTCCAGAGCTTTATTTAGCATTTCCAATAATTTTCAGCTCTTTTCAACGTTTTCCGCCTTCTGGCAAATGTATCTTCCTTGCGTTTGATGATCGTCATCATTGACTAGAATTATGTAAGAGTTCCCTTGTTTGATTGGATCTGACATGTGAATGCATAACTAAAAGGACTTAACATTGTCTTGTACTAAACCAAATTTGAAAAAATTCTTGGAAAATCTATTTGAAATCTCAAAACTGACTCCAAACTTGGATGAATCGAAGCTCTGAACATAATCATCCTTTGCCTGATCACTCCATTTTCTTTCTCCATTCACTCCATTTAATCCAATCCACGCGAAGTGTTTTGGACGATCGAAACAATCGAAAAACATTTGGATCCAGACCAGTTCCGAAAAGATTTCGATGGTTTTATGTGGCAACTTGCAAAATTGCACCACTACAGTAGAATCAAATAATCTACGGTTTTACCAATGAAAAGACCCATTGATTTTCTAAAAATAGCTTTTTGAGAGATTTGGAAAAGCTCTGGTTTTAGAGATTTTATGGTGGAAAGAAGTTTTATGGTGGATAGAGAGAGCGGAAGCGGTGAACGCTCGATAAGGCGATTCGACCAATCTCCTCCACAGAAACCGATTTCGATCTCGATAGAAACAAAAAGCACATGAAAAGTTAAGTATATAGCCACATGATAGCGGCCACATTCTTTATGATAGCGGACTCCAATCGTTCCGAAACCACGTTTTCCGAATTCCTCGTCAAATTTTGCTCCAGAAAAAGTGGTTCTTAACCGGTTTAAACAGGTTTCCATCTGATCATAGAAAAAAAGTCATTCTGAACTTTGAAATTTTCAGTGTTCATCTTTGAAGGGTTGAAATGCTTCAAAAACTAATCTAAACTGAAATACAAAATATACCATTCGCTAGATCTTGAAAAGTAAATATGCATAAGTGGAGTCTTCAAAAAAGACGATACGATGATTTGGTGGGAGCGCCCGTTTTGACGTCATTTCGCAGATGGAAACCAGTTTAAACCGTTTAAGGATCACTTTTTCTAGAGCAAAATTTAACGAGGAATTCGAAAAACGTGGTTTCGGAACGATTGTAGCCCGCTATCATAGAAAAAAGTCATTCTGAACTTTGAAATTTTCAGTGGTCATCTTTGAAGGGTTGAAATGTTTCAAAAACTAATCTAAACTGAAATAAAAAATATACCATTCGCTAGATCTTGAAAAGTTTCTCCATCATTTCAGGTCAAATAAAAAAGTTGCTCTGCTATTATTAGCTTAAGATTATAACTTTTCATTCAAACCAAACAGAAATTAGATAGCTGCTCTGGTGGAGAAATTCACATGGATTACCCATTCCATATGCCATATTAAACACATTGACATTGACACCCAACTATAAGGGGTGAATTGCAATGGCGGAATGGCACAAATCTGAACAGAAATTTTTATTTCACCCAACTATAAGGGGCCTTCACCCCTTATAGTTGGGTGTCATTCACAAATTGCTTGCGAATTCGCAACGTAGACTTAAAAATTTATTCGATTTTTGCCCTGATAATTGTTGTTTCTTCAAGTTGCAGTTGATTTCTTGCAAATGAATCTCCCAACTTCATGTTCACCATTTCTGCTCCCGACGCCTATCGTGAGCAAAGTGGTTTCTGTGATCGGCGGAATGGCACAAATCTGAACAGAAATTTTTATGTCTCTTATATGAACATATCTTTCTATTACAATTTGACCCTCCTACCGTATGTCAAGGTCTAAAATTTCATATGTTTCTGTTTTTTTACGACAAACCCCAAAATATCGAGACGGTCCACTTTGTTGACTGTAATAATCATCAGCCGTTCCATCACTCCATTGTCTCAATCCATTATTTGTATGCAATCCAATCCACGCGAAATGATCCGGTATATTGTTGCATTGAAGATTGTCCTTGTCCGGTTCGTGTTCGACGAGCTCTGAAAGCTTTTACTGATTCAAGGATTCTTACCTACAATTACAGGGTGCATGGAAGTTATTGACCGCCCCTATAAGCCTTGTAATTTCTTGAAAACTGGTCAACAAAGCTAAATTTCATTGTAGAATAATGAAAATAATCCACAAAAACAAAAGAAAGTCAACAGAACTCAGTTTGACCTTCTTTTACTGTACTCGTGAAGACTACGTGGAAAAAAATAGACCTGCAATCTTCATCAAAATCGCCTCAATCTTTCGATTAAAGCTGAGATGAAAATCACCTCAAATCTTTAGTTGATTGATATTTTAATTATAAAAAGATCATCCTTAGCCTAATTTTTGAAAAGATTCACATTTTGGGGCCAATCCATACGTCTTCCATTAGGGGCACCCGCTCATGTCACTTGGACGCGAGGGCCATCTGTTCAATTTTGTAGCCTCTTCAGAAGCCTTATTTTGCTAAATTAAAACAAAGAACTATTAAAATATGACTCAAATAAAGATTTGAAGCTTTAATCGAAAGATTGGGGCGATTTTGATGAAGATTGCCTGCACGCACAGTCTATTTTTTTCCAAGTAGTCTTCACGAGTGTATCCGAACAAAAGAAGGTCAAACTGAGTTCTATTCAATTTTTTTTACTTTGTGGATTATTTTCATTGTTTTACAATGAAATTTATCTTTGTGGACCAGTTTTAAAAAAAATTACAAAGCTTATAAGGGCAATCAATAACTTTCGCGCACCGCGTAGAATACAGTTGAGCTTATTCTTCAGATGTAACTTTTTGAGACTTCAAAAGATTTTCCTAATTTGGTACTGTATTTGTTTTTTGACTTACTCCCAAGGAATCTCTCTTCTTCTCGTGAATGAATCGATGCAAGATGACAGTCTTTCTTTCGACATTCAGATTCAGCTCCCGCCCACGTCCATCTCATCGGAATCCCGTTTTCGTCTGTCATATTCTACGATATCTTTGTCTTTAGCTTTAGCCTTCATCTTCATTGCCTAAATGTAAAATTTACCCACCTGAAGATAGTAGCAAGATTTGGAGGCGTTGAAATAAACCCATCCAACCTCACATGGCTCCTTTTTCTTTCGTTCTTCAATTTCCTTTAGTGAAGTTGCTCTAAAGTTGATTAGAACGGACAGTCGATAAATTGAAAAGCTTTGTGAAATTTTACCCTTTACAAACTTACTTCTCATTTTCCAGCTCTTTCACCCTTTCTTCCAACGTTTTCTTTTCACTTTCCAAAGCCTCAATTTTACTGTTTGAGATGTCTCTGAGATTTTTCATTGCTCCAGCGTTACAAATTTCATTCAAACCTCTCACTCTCCAAAACCTTAACCTTTTCTTGGAAAACTTTCTTCCCAGCCTCAAGAATTTTAGCCTTTTCTTCACAAAAACCCAAATTTTTAAATATTTTTGTCCTTTCTTCTTCAATTTGTTTCGTTTTTCCTTCACATTCTTTGATTTTCTTTCCGAAAATTTCCTCAAACAAGCTTTTGTCACATTTCTTTTCACACTCGTCCAATTTCTTGGACCAACTTGTCCTAAAGCTCATTATGAGATTTTTAGAAAAAAACCCAACTTTTCTTCAAGCAGCCTAATGACTTTCTTCTGTAATATTATCAAATCTTCTTTGCATTCTTGATCGCTAAAATAATGTTTTAGCTTATCAGATATATAAACATTACTTGTCTATTGCAAAAGCATAGAAGATTAGTACAGAAAAGGTTCCAATAAACATGAAATTCATTTTGAAAAATAATGAAAAAACTTTTACAAGAATGCATGAGTTGTTGAATCATTTTGAATCACAGTCCTTTCTTCAATAGACTGCTTCTTTTCAAGAAAATTGAAGTTATTATATCGAAGATTTATACATCAACAGTAGATTATAGATTTAATTGAGTGCAGAGAAATCAACAAGCAACTCCATTTAAGTGAAGATTTTAAAACATTAACTTAGAGTATCAAATAAATTATTAGCTTTTTGGTCTGATCAGTCTTCGGTCAGATCTAAATACTCAAAATGATGAAAATTTTGAAACAAATCCTTTTTCTTGCGCTTTTCTTTTTCGTTTGCAATAGAATTGACTTTGAATGTTTCAAGGCCATTTCGCTTATCAATCGATGGAGAAACAAAGCAATTTTCTTCCAAAGATTTCGGAAAACACGCGAATCTTTCAACTTTATATTATCAACTAAACCATATTTTTGTTCGCAACAATGTCGCCTGGGTTAACAATTTTCAAGTCATTCAATTTTCCACTTTGTTCGACGCCTTGTACGTGTTTTTACGATATTAAACCTTGCTAAGAAAAACAAACAGCAATTTTAGAGGGCAGAGATCTTGAAAAGGATATTTGAAACCATAACACTGACTAGTGAAAACGGCTTTAAAACGAGAACGCGATCTAAACTATCAAAACGATCTAAACTTTAAAACGCGATCTAAACTATCAAAAAGGTCTATAAATTTCGCTACATAATGGCTTTTAAGAGAAAGCTCAAAGCTCCCTTCAACTCGGTAAAAACTCATTTTTGTGTAAAATTTTCAATTGCTGCTTTAAAGAAAATGGCTAAACAGATTGTTTTCAAATTTTACAGACTAATGTAATTAAATGAGCTCTATCTTTTTTACTCTGATGCCAAAATAGATTTGTATTGAAGAAAGTGTCCAAATTGCGACTTCAGCAGTTTTGGATGCTCGTCTTTGCGCCTTTGAGAATCCACAAAAACAACGATTTCTGAGAACTTCCCAAAAACCATTTTGCAGAGGAATAAGTAACCTCTTTAATAGTTCAAATAGAAATTTTATTTGGTAGTGGCATTATTTTTAAAACAGGTTTCGAGAAAAAATTGAAAAGACTTATGCACTAACCTAATAGATTCCCTGTTGCCGACTGGTCCCCATGCTCTCACCCAAACACAATGTGACAACATCATGGCGATGTGCATCAAATGTTTGGCCGAAAAGGGAAATCTCTTAAAAGAGAATTGGTCTCATCAATGTAAATGCAATAAATGTTACAATCCCGCACGACCATCCTACTATATTCAGGGTAAAGAAAAGATTTGTCTTCTCTGCTCCATTCCACCAAATTTCAGACTTACTCAATCAGCTCGAATTTGATGAAACAAAGAATGGATATGTTCTTGTAAAAGAGGTACGCAATCTTTGCATTTTTGAGCTTTATGGACCATTGCAATGATTAAGCTTTTAGGTTACCATTCCCAAATGCCCGATCTGTCACGAGGAATGTGAGTTAACTAACTAGGGAGCGGTGAGGTTTCACAAGCGCGAATTCGAACCAAAGCTGTATGACTTATGCAAGTCGGACACGGGTAACACGATGGCGTTTTTAGTTTTTGCCCAAAACTACTCAAAATACCACTTTACTGCTCAAAACATTTAAATAAAAATGCAGAAAGCAGTATTAAAGGAAGGACTACGGTACCTTTTTTTGGGCACAATTTTGGTGGTTCAACTGAGGGAACACAGTAAAATCTTCATTAAAAGCACTATAGTAAATTGAACAAGCCCAAGTACTTGACTGAAGAGACTTAAGTACTTGAATTGATAGACTAGATTGATAGACTGATCCAATTTCATCTCAACAAGCATGCTTCATGTTTAGGTGAAGAAGTTGACACTGGAAACCCGTCAAACGATTATCCCGCAAATCACCACCTATGACGTCTGTTTCCCCGAGCTACAAGCAAATTTGATGCAAAATGTCAGCGAGTTTCAACTGGTAAGTGAACTTGCTCTTTTCCCTTTTTCTTTCTTCGTTCCTTCTTTCCCTTACCAAGTTAAGGTACCGGAAAGCAAAAGGTTGAGGGTTCAATCCCCTCTCCAGAACTCTACTTTTCTTGTCAATTTCTTCACTTCTTTATTGTGAAGAAAAGATACAAAATGTGCTCAAATTGGTGCCTTCACTTTATTGAAATTGGTTCTTTACCATCTTTCATAAACCCATTTTCCAGGCTCTCTTGCACGAGATTGATCAACTCGAGGCGCTCAATTTCAACGAAGCAATCCAGCTGAAGAAAGAGTGCTTGTGAGTTTCATTGCTGACTATCAGCAACTTTCAGCAACAGCGTTTTTTGTTATTTTATTCAAAAAAGGCCTTATTTTAAGAATTTCGCACATTCTTTTCAAAGTTCGATTCAGAATAAACGGCTGAACGGACTTGGCTGAAAATTTGAGTGAATATGTAAAAGATTCTTGGGTTTAATAAGCGGATAAAAGTGAAAATATTCTCCCTTGGGAAAGTTGTCAAATGGGCGATTTTGAGTATTTGTCTTTGCTCTCCCGAACCCAAAACCCAAAAAGTGAGCTTTTCGGTTTATGTCAATTTTGAGTATTTGTCTTTACTCCCCTGAAAATACCTAAAAACTAAAGCTATCCAAAATCGCTCAAAAGCCATTTTTGGGGGAAATATTTGGCCTTTCTAATGGTGTAAACCGTTTCTCATTTTGTGAATTCTTCGTTAATGAAAATAAGTTTTAATAAATAAACGCGGTTTATAAGTTGAAAACCTAATAAAAACTTTAGTTTTTTACTGCTTAAAACTTTGTATATGCTTTGAATTTCAGGGAAATTGGCGAAAATTTCGAGGAGGTTTGCGGGAAGTATTTGGTCGATTTGCGGCTATGCAACAGCAAAATTGGAGTAGGTTTATGGAAAACAAAAAGAAAATTGACAAATTGACAATTTTTCAGAAGTTGATTGAGAGAATTAAGAAGAGAAAAACGGGAAATTAAATGGACATCAACGAATGAAATGACTTCTTTTTCTTTTTCAGTTAATCGAAATTGAAATTGAGTTCTTGAAATTTGAGTGTTAGGCATTAAAATTGCTTTCAAAGCAACTTTTACTTTCTTAAATTTACTTAATCACTTCGATCTTGCCACTTTTGTTGCCACTTCCAGCTTTTAGTTTGGCCTGAAAATTGTTTTTGATCGTTTCTCTTGATAAAAGATTTATCTATTCTAAACATATTCTTCAGCAGAACCGTTTTGATTTAAAATAGATTTGAACAAAATCAAAATATTTTATGTTTGCCTAAATTATGTTAAATTTGGACTCAGATACAATCTTGTTACATGCAATGCAACTAGTGAGTAACTCGTATTGAATAAAATTTATTTATTTCAAAAATATTCTAATAGCGATCATTTTATCATTCGATGGCAAGCTATAGGCTCAGTTCCTATTTGATTAAGAGGCTTCTCACGGAAAAGTGTTTACTCTTAGCATTACTTTTGATTTTTATGAGCGCAAGGCCTTTGGTGTCTGAGGAATCGGTAGAAGTTTTTGTAAAACGTTTATCATTTATTATTGTAAATATCATTCATTTATTATTGATATTTTAGGCTGAAATCACTCAGTCTTCTTCACCATCTTGTCATCAGAAAATATGAATGATGAGAATATGAAAATATCAGAAAATAGGAATGATGATCATCGATGGCGTCATTGGAACGCGCGAACTCGAAGCTGCCAGTTAGCTTTCTCATCATGTACTTGTAAATATGTTTGCCCAAATGTGATTCTCCGTGAGAAATTGATAACGGCTATGTTAGAAATCCTCTTTTCTATTTTTTTCAAAGGGTTGTCTTTTCATTAGTGACCAAGAGCACCGCTGGTCTAGTTTCGCAGGGTTTTTAGTCTCTCTAAATTTTAACCAAACCATTTTTCAAGACGCTATGGTGGATCACTTCCGAGTCAGCGAGATCATCAAGTATGACCCAATGGGTGATTCGTCGGATCGGTTAAAGCAATTTGTTCCCGACATCCCGACATCTTGTCTCTTTGTACCAGGATTGTTTCAAACGGAAAAATTCAAGGCAATGCAAGGCAAGGGCAAACTTCGGGATTATCAGAAATTGAAGTAAGGCAAGGGCAAGGTCCCATTTTCGGGTAAAAGCAAGGCAAGCTTTATGTGATGTGTAAATTTATCGACTATTTGTTATGACGATACCCAAATTGGGTAATTTATTGTATCATTTAAATATTTATTTGTTTTATTTAGATGCCTGAGAAAACAGGTCTAATTTGCCTAAATTAACGTATTTATCAAAAACTCATGAACAAATATAAGTGAAAATAAGGCATCAAACTGCTAGGGAATTTTATTTAAAAGCATCCAAATAGAAGCGAGAAATTACAATAATTTTCATGGACTTGAGAGAAAGACGATTACGGTCATTAGCAATAATATTTTTGATAGCCGAAAAAAACGTTCAACAACAGCTTCTGAAGTGTAGATGCACAAAATTTTAACAGCGTTTAACAGGTGCGAAGTTCGCATCACTGCGCATTTGGTGCTGTGCTGTGTTTGCACCGTGCTTGACCCAGGTACATCATCCAGGGAAATAAATACAATAAATACAATAAGATAGCGAACAGCTTTTATTTCTCTGAAATCCACGAAATGCATTCACATATATAATGACAATAAATAATAGCTAAGGATTCGAAAAGTGAGTCAAAATGGCGTCACTTGTGTGATTATGAGAAAAGTAATGAAATCTCTCGATCAACACATCAACAAGCACTTCACCCAGAGGCTGGAAAGAAAAATTTTCATCGTCACTTGCGTAAACAAGTTTAAGTTAGATTGATACTTTTAAAATTACCAATTTCTTTTCCTGTTGAAGAAATTATCTGTTGGTCATTGAATTTGCTGAGCAGCTTCTAAACTTTGAGAATAATAAATGCCCTATTTTAACATTAAACCTCAATCCCAGTGTCACATGATCGCAAATCGCCCAAATATTTCTCACAAATCCCCTCAAATTCCTCACCAATAGCTCTGAAGGTTGTTTTTTGTTTTTCTAATTTCTGTGAACTTACAAACAAGCCTCCTTTTCGTACTTTGCTGGATCATAATTTAACCCCTCAATTTTGCCGGCTTTTTCAAGAGCTTTCTGAAGAATCTCTGGAATTTATCACAACAATTTGAAAAATTTACCGCTTGAAAATTGTGGATTTTTCCAACCAAATCCGCTTGAAGTTCGGGAAAACAGACATCATAAGCTTTAATTTGCGGGGTAATCACTTCATAAGTTGCATTCATCAATTTCTTCACCTGAAATGGAATGTTCTTCTGGTTATTTGTAGATTCTTTCTTTCTACCTCTACAACTTCCAAATCGACAATTTTATGCTGTCGATGCTTTTTCATTCCACATAAAGCACAGAACTAAACCTTGATTTATACTTTCACCTTACACATCACATGAGTGTAGCTTTTGAAAATCTCTAACATCCCTGAAAGCGTTAACTGAAATATGCACACAATTATCCAAAAATCTTTTCTCAACGAACCACTACTTTCCCACAATCGTTACATCGAAACATTTCAAACAAAGATGCCTAAATAGAATTTGACAAGGTTAAATCTAGAGGCAAACCTTTTTCTTGCAATCATCACATGTTCTTTTCAATTCAGTTTGTTTCTCCGACAGTTCTCGCAAAAAGACTGAATGATTTTAACGATTCAAGGATGATAGATAAGCAGCCAACTTTTCAATGGATTCTCCCATGATTCTTGAGCATAGCAACTGCTTTGTTTGCATTGTGGACACTCGAGAACATATTTGAAGCTGGTATGGGTTATTGGTTTTGACATTTTAGCAAAACACCCATTACATATCCCGTGGCCACAGTAGAGGATGAATGGTTCTCTTTGTGAGTCTTCTATTGAGTCTAATGTTTCATCATTTTCTAAGTGTACAATGAAATCACCAACATTCTTCATTACAAATCGGACACTCAGGAATTGTGATTGATTGAGTTGCTTGAACGTACCCCATCAAATTTTGATTCAACATTAGGCACCCACTTGAGAGCAATTCTAAAGCAATCTGATTGTGTTCGTTTTTCAAGAGAATTTTCTTTGATTAGTTAGAAGTTTACTCACCCATCAAGCAATATGAAGGAAACGCCGCGTACCCGAAACAATTGCGGTCTTTGCATTGATGTGCTCGAATCGCTGGGGCTATTGCTCGTTGTTCTTCATGACATTTCCTGCACACTGCTTGAATATCATAACACCAAGTTTGTGTCGGTGTATTTACTTCATTTGCCGTTTTTGAGTCTGAAATATAATTTTGTACATTTTTGTTACAATAAGTTAATGAAAAAATAATGGGCTTTTTTTGAATTCAAAGTAAAACTTACACGGCGTCGAACAGAGTGCACAATTGAGCGATTTGAAGATCGGCATTTTAAGAGTGACAAAGAAAAGTCACAGAAAAAGTCTAAGTGAAAAAGGAAACGAACAATTTCAACTCGATAGATCGCTTCAACTGTCTAAATTTTGCAATTTATTGCACCATTCAAAAGAATTTATTGCTTAAATAAACTTTTTTGTTGACCAAAAGATTGCGCAATAATTAAAAGATCATTTTGATTTAGTTTTGAAAACAAAACACAATATTTGTATTTTTGTTTTTATTTGCTTTTATTATTCTTTATTGATTCTGCTACTTGATTGTCAATCGAGACAACATTCAAGATCCATCTTGAACTCTTTCCAGGCTCTTTTTCCACAAAAGTCTCATGAAAATATATTAGGGTAATAGAAATGAAACCAGCGCTCACAGATCTTTCTAAAAATAAAAAGATTGCAAGCCTCAGCCAATAACTGTTGCATACTATTAGAAAGCTTTGAATCTTCTCTACAAAATTCAAAATCTTTTTTCCACTATTTTGTTGAGGAGCTTCAGAGCTTTCTAATAGTATAAAACAGTTATTGGTTGAGGCTTGCAATCCTTGTATTTTTGAAAAGATATGTGAGCGCTGGTTTCATTCCCATCACCTTAATATGTGAACGATGGCCGAAACAGATGACTTAAATTAAATACTATCTGCTACCTGAATAAATACTTTAAAAAGTCTATACCTGTTTGAAGAATTCTTGGCGCACCAAACGTGCCAAAAATTGCAATGAGACGTTCAACAACTTCTTTCGCCATCTTCGTTTTAAAGGCCCTCAACGAAACAAATTTTGTAAGAAGGTCCTAAAATCAAAATATGTATTAAACAAAACCGAATAACAAAAGTATTAGATTGAGGAAAAAGTATTATATATGCTTTATTCAGGGGCGAATAAAGCGAATCAGATAATCATAACCGCATATAACATACTGCTACAATACTTTCACAAAAAAGAAAGAAAACTAAAAATAGTACAGTAAGACTACAGTTAGGAAACACAGGTACAAAAAGATTAAATATAGGGCAGATTTGACATGGCAATAAGATCTAATTCGTTTACAGATACTTTGAATTTTCCTACAGACGAGAAGATACCAGACGGGAGCCTATTCCAAACCCTACTAATACGGTTCGCAAAAGAATGATAAAGGGATGATGGGGATGAGAACCGACCGAAATTTGATAAGGATGACTACGTGTACTTCTAGGAATTTCCACAATTTTCAAGAGGCTTTGAAATTCTGGATGCTACTTAGGGTGGAAAAGAATTTCATAGCAAAAAATAAGATCAAAGTAAATACGGCGATATAAAAGGGGTTTTAAATCAAAAATTATAAGTCTAGTCTCATAATTTGGAATAAGAGAAGAAGGGAAACAACGAGTGCATGCTTTTTTTAGTGAAACGCCGATTTTCAACCAAGGTGATAAGTTTCTTAATGGAAGGTGACCATACGATGGTGGCATACTCGAGCAAAGGTCGGTAATAGGTTATAAAAGCCTTGCGATAAGTCGCAATTTTAAGGAAACAAATGGCGCGAAGAATTATGTTAGAAATTCTAGAAGCTCTTTTGGAAATGTAGTTTATGTGAGGATCAAATTTTAGAGTGGGAACTAATAGTACACCAAGATCTTTTACAGGAATCCTTGTGGTATCCTTGTGGTAATTGTAGGTCCCCCAAATTTAAAGGGATATGTAATGAACCAAATGTAACGTGTTTGCATTTGTCGAAGAGTCCTTTCGGTAAGCCAATTTGCAATCCAGTTAGTGATGGATATGGAGAGACCTAGTGAATTTAGTTTGGCGATTGAAAAATCTATGATTAACAGAATCGAATGCTTTGGAAAAATCAATGAAAACGCAGCTAGTTTGATCGTTTTTGGCTTTAGCTAGAAGCCAGTCATGCGCACAGAGAACTAGCTGGTCGGAGGTAGAGCGGTTTTTAAGAAAGCCGAATTGATTTTTATCAATTAGATTATGTTCATTTAGATAATAAATAATGTGATCGCGAATAATTATCTCTAAGACTTTACAAATGGAGGAGGTGAGCGCGATGGGTCTATAATTTGCAAGCGCGTTCCGATCTCCTTTCTTAAAAAGTGGCGAAATTATTGAGTCTTTCCAAAATTTAGGGATCTTAGCCGTTGGAAGTAACACATTAAAAAGTTTAGCAAGTATTCGTGATATTGGAAACTTATATTTCCGTATAACAAAAGAGGGAATTCCGTCTGGGGTGTAAGAAATCTTATTGCTAAGCTTACTAATTGCTTACTAATCATTGTTAAGCTTACTAATTGCTGTTTCGACAAGTCTTGGTGTGACGATTAGGGCTGCGCAAGTATGTGCGGGGGCGGGAAGAGCAGGGATGCAACTACCATCGTCAACTACAAAAACGCGGCAGAAATATTGAGCAAAGGAATTAGCAATTTTGTGATTTTCGAAAATCAACGAGTTGCGAAGGGGGTCAAATATACATTTAATAGAGGAATCCTGGTTTGGGTTAATCTTAGAATAGACGTACGAGTAAAAAACCTTGGGACTAGGACTAAAAACGGCTTTCCGTTCAATATTGGCCTCAAATTTCTTGACAAACTTAGTTAGCTTGTTTTCTAGATATGCGTAATGGGGGGATCGCGATAACGCCAAGCTGTTTCTAACCTTTGCCTAGCTCGAGATATGTGACTGGGGTAAGAAAAGGTAGACCTGGTTGAAATAGGTACATTTTCGTCCAACAGCGATTTCATCTCTTCAAAGAAGTCAGCATAACACTCGTTGATGTCCACCTCTAATCGGGGAAGAAACCTTGCATTGTAGAGCGCTAAAGAAAGACAGACAGCACCGAAATTACCTCTCCAAAAGGGACGGTTACCATCATCCGGTCCTTTTCGAGAGGTAAAATGATGCAGAATTAAACTAAAAGACATAGAAAAATGGTTGGCACCACCAATAGGAGGACATGGTGAAATAGCTGAAATTAAATGAGGGGAATCGGTTAAAACTCGGTCTAAAATTTGCAAACTTTTCCTGAAAGTAGGGAATTTGTTTAAAATTCCTAAGATGTCGGCTGACAGGAAGTTTTCTAAATGTGGAAAACGCGATAAATTAGGTAAAAGTCCTGGAGAAACAGTTAAAGGAAAATTAAAATCGCCAAGAAGGAAATTTGGACGATTTGGTAGCAAGTAGTCTTCAAGAAATGTGAATAGATTAGCATTCAAAACTTTTCAAAAATTAGGCCAATGATGATCTTTTTATAATTAAAATATCACTCAACTAAAGATTTGAGGTGATTTTCATCTCAGCTTTAATCGAAAGATTGAGGCGATTTTGATGAAGATTGCAGGTCTATTTTTTACCAAGTAGTCTTCACGAGCGCAGTAAAAGATGGCCAAACTGGGTTCTATTAACTTTTTTTTGTTTTTGTGGATCTTTCCATTATTTTACAATGAAATTTATCTTTGTGGACAAGTTTTCAAGAAATTACAAGGTTTATAGAGACGGTCAATAATTTCCATGCACCCTGTAATTGTAGGTAAAAATCCTTGGATCAGTAAAAGCTTTCAGAGCTCGTCGAACACGAACCGGACAAGGACAATCTTCAATGCAAACATATACCGGATCATTTCGCGTGGATTGGATTGCATACAAATAGTGGATTGAGAGAATGGAGTGAGTGATGGAACGGCTGATGCTTATTACAGTCAAGAAAGGGGACCGTCTCGATATTTTGGGGTTTGTCGTAAAAAAACAGAAACATATGAAATTTTAGATCTTGACATACGGTAGGGGGGTCAAATTGTAATAGAAAGATATGTTCATATAAAAGACATAAAAATTTCTGTTCAAATTTGTGCCATTCCGCCGCCGCAATTCACCCCTTATAGTTGGGTGTCAATTGTCAACAATGTTGTCAATGGTGTCAATGTCAATTGTCAAGTTTTTGAAGCATTTCAACCCTTCAAAGATCACCACTAAAAATTTCAAAGTTCAGAGTGACATTTTTCTATGATAGCGGGCTCCAATCGTTCCGAAACCACGTTTTTAGAATTCCCCGTTAAATTTTGCTCTAGAAAAAGTGATTCTTAACCGGTTTAAACAGGTTTCCATTTGCGAAATGACGTCGAAACGGGCGCTTCATCAGTCATGTTTCATCAGATGTTAGAATTCTTCCCCCAAAATCATGAGATTTGCCTTTTTGAAGTAGAGCTAACGATAACACGAGTTGTTTTGTTACCTTGAGTCAGTTCATGAGAAACCCATCTTCCGCAGTGAATTGTTTTTCCTAATTGATGTAAGTGGTTGTCGATTGTTTTTTGGTCCATCCCAAATGTGTCCGCTAACTCACGAGTGGTAAGGGTTGGATTGAGTTCCATGGCATCAAGCAAATCCTCATCTGAAATCTCTTGGGGTCGTCCAGACCGTTCCTCGTCTTGGAGACTTTCATTTCTATCTTTGAACCGCTGAAACCATCTTTGGCATTGTCTTTCGCTAATGTTGTCTTCCCCAAAAACTTCAATGATTGACAAAATGACAAAATCCAATGACAAAATTTTAGCAGCGTTTAACAGGTGCGAAGTTCGCATCACTGCGCATTTCGGGCGCTTTTGCACCGTGCTTCTCCCAGGTACATCATCCAGGAAAATAAATACAATAAGATAGCGAACAGCTTTTATTTCTCTGAAATCCACGAAATGCATTCACATATATAATGCCAATAAATAATAGTTAAGGATTCGAAAAATGAGTCAAAATCTCATGGTCACTTGTGTGATTATGAGAAAAGTAATGAAATCTCTCGATCAACACATCGACAAGCACTTCACCCAGAGGCTGGAAAGGGAAATTTTCATCGTCACTAGCGTAAACAAGTTTAAGTTAGATTGATACTTTTAAAATTACCAACTCCGTAGAATCCAGGCAAAATGATCAAGAGCTAAAAACTATCAGACATACTTTGACAAATTCAAAATCCGCTCTTGATCGCAATTAGGAACATTTCCCCGCTAGGAAGCAGACTACCGTGTTTTTTGCTGGCTTACAATTAGCTTTATTATAGTGTTTACTAGGGAACGTCGCCAGATGCCTGAATTTTTACAACGAAACCAACTCCATCTTATAGAATCGACTACGCTGATTTCGAATCAGTTTTTTAATCTGACCCAAATTACATTAGAACGGTAAGGTGGAAAAAATTATTCAGGAAATCGAAATAAAAATGGAATTAATGGTCTTTTTATCGAGTTTGGAATTGGAAGCCTGTTATAACGTGCCAGATTAAAAAAAAAACCAAAAGAAATTGGCCGAGGAGGGGATCGAACCAGGGTGGTGCTTTGAACTCGAAGTCGCGAACTTTGGCGACGCACCGGTGCGAAAAAGAACTCAAGTAAAGAGATCTAAAACTTGTAACCCAGTTATCTAGCGTTAGACGCCTCGAGGGTAAAAACTGAAAACGAATTCGGAACTAGCGTAGTCGATTGTATATGATGGAGTTGTTCTGGTTTTAAGAGGTCACGGGCACCTGGCGACGTTCCTTAGTTAGTCTGACAACGATTAGGTTAGACTTATCCCTAGACCGGATACTTTGTTGATATCTTATTGCAATTTACCGTTTTCTCTCTTGTCCGCACATTCACCGATCCATTTTCCCGTTCCCTTTCTCCAATCACCAATACAAAGTTAAAATCTTTGAGTTTATTGTTGCTGATTTGTTCGTTTATATCCTCAAAATCTTCATATTCAACCTCAAAGCCGGCTTTATAGATCTAGAAAAGATTTGGTTTTGCAACACAAAACTTACAACCTTTCCTTTAACTTCATGAGCATAGGCACTATTCGAAGAATTGATTGAAATCACTTTAGCCTAAAGATTTGATGAAATCAAGAATGCTAGGTAGAGACCTGTCTTGGACTCAACCAGAATGGCCATTTCCCGACATAGAACTCGGTTAGAACAGCAGTGATTCTCTCGACTGATCCGAGCACTGTTCGATGGATCATCACCGGGTGACTTTGAGTACCGTTTTTGCTGGAAATTTTAGTGTTTTATCGTTTTTAAGTTTTTTTACTTTACTTTTAGTTTGACAAAAACGAACTCTGTATATTGCAATCCAAAGCGTCGAGGCATTTGAAAGTCCAACTGAATCGTGGCACATTGATGTTTTTGCTGAAAAGCTATGAAATTTGCATAAATTTTTTCGATAATCAAAGAAGCAAAGCAACAATTTCTTTTCAATAAGGCAATTTTAGCAATTTTTTGGCTAGAGTTCTTGAATTCAAAAGTGTAACGGTTGAATAATGGCTGAAAACGACAAACCCAGCAAGTTCTATGCTTTAGACAAATTAGTAATTTTGCATTTTCGAGGTTTAATCCAACAAACCAAGAGAACGACGTCGATCTTTGGCCCATAAAATGCTCCTTCTCCTGGCTCGAGTGACCATGGTCGGCCGAAATCTTCGAGCGCTTGGCGAAGCGCCTAGGGAACTGATTGGATATTTTTGAAGTAAGAATAAAAACGAAAAATAAACTTTTTCCCTCAAAAATCCTAACACTTTACCTCTTCAGCCACATCCCAATCTAGGACTTTTCCAATGAAATTTTTCGGTCTTGTTGATAGATGTAGACTGTAGGGAATGTGAAATACCTGAATGTCGATATTTTGATTGTTTACTTGATTCACCTCTTCATACACATAGGCAAGGAAGTCGAGACTGCCCATGATCTCCTTCCGAACTTGATCTCTCCGACAGAAAATCGTTCCATCGTCCTGTTGAAAACGGCGGACACGGCTCAGTCCGTCTTTCAGAGATCTTTCCGATCTTTCGTTTCTAATATAATTAATGAATAAGCTTTAAGATCTTTAAGTGTAATGGTTAGAGAGTAGATACGATGTCTAAGTGTAGATTTAGGATACTAAAATGTTAAAATCCTGAAGGAATCCAAACACACTAAAGAAGAAAACTGTATTATGTACTATTTTTTTAAACTTAAACTACTTAAACAACATAAACTGTACTATTTTTTTTCAAAAGTAAATCAATTTGACCGAATTTTTCATGAATCATTGTTAAAAGTAAAGAAAATTTACAGAGTTCTTGGATAGAGGCAGCTTTCTACAGTCAGCTCCTCTTTTAGAAATAAAATTTCAAGTAAACAGAGCTACTGTTTAGGAAAGGCTTTGTTTTAGCCTATTTTTATTGATTTGCTATAGGAAAGTTAAGGTTTTAATGAATTTAAGCAATTAACTAAAGACTGAAACACTTCAAACCTATGCACCACTCCAAAGTCAGCGAAACGTATCGGCAGCTCGTCGTAATTCCTCGGCTTTTGCGAGAACATTAACGCGTGACTTGGACAGTTCATCGGTTTCAACCCAAAGTTTTCTCTTTCTGAAGTGAATCTGCAATGATCTTTTTAAACTCTAAAGATCTTGCTCTCACGTGAACATCTCCTCTCGATACTTTGCCCAGTGGCCGGACGTCTCCCAGAGTTTTGCACTGTACAAATTTGGTGTGATTACCTAAAAATATGATACTCATTAGACAATAGGGGGGTTTTATACCAAATCTATCACTTGAAGCTTTATATTTCAATTCAAAGTTTGAATTTCACTTTGTACTAGTAAAAGTCTAACATCTCTACCTCCACAAATCCCCGTTCTCGACACTGTTTTCGAATGAAATCACAGAGTCGATTGTAAATGATCGTCCCATGTGGATACCTATAACGTTCATTGAAAAAAACTTCCACTGCACTCTCACCAAAAGAACGATCCTGGACTCAAATCATGAGTGAAAAAGAGCTCCTGCTCAGCACCAATTTGTCGATGATCGACTTTTTGAGGAGTTTGCTAGAAATGTTTTTCTTATAACCTAAATCATTTAATGTACTACCATATAGCAAGTATTTGCTGATCCCGATGGTCCACGAGTTGATTTTGAGCAAGTTTCACAGTGGTGTGGACTCTATTTAATGACTTTATTTTAAAGCTGTGTATTTCTACGGATAACGGTAGCCTGTTAATGGCTTTTAATGCTTATCAATGAAAAGTCGATATTTTTCTTCGTAAAGATCTGGTTTTATGAACAAAAACACCGATTCGTTACCCAACATACCTCACAAACATTTTTTTTTGCTGTGGCCGTTTGAATGAGAACAAAAAACACTAAAATTTGAATTTGAGCAAGTTTGAAATCAATTTGATTTGAATTGGTTGCTTTGGTTTGACCAAAAGTTTAAACTTAAACTCAATAACTATAATATCAGAAGAAATAAAGTTTCAAATCACATTATCATAAGAATACAAACCCACCTGCTGATAACAAAATAGAAAAATTTGAAATTAACTTCATTTCGTAAATTCTGAGCGCAAATTCTATAATAGAAATTGCTTCTGCTTTGTTGAATGACAAGTTACGAGAAACTAAAGTACAAACAGGTTTTAAGAACAAACAATTGTTTTCACCCATTCATCAAATCGTCACATTGTTATTTTGAAACCCGATTTGCATAATTCTGAGCCATTTGAATGATCGAAGTTCAACGGGTTGTTTGGAATTTCGATCCGAAGACAAAAAATCCCTTTTGGAAAAATGTTTCGTTCCATAAAGCTTTAATAACCTTAGTGAATTGTGGATTTGTGAAGTGATCTTTAAATCTAAATTATTCAGTTGATCCAGTAAGACCTGTTTAGATAGAAGGGTCCGCCAGTCCTCAGGCGAGCTCCTCTTCACCAAGACAGGTCCCATAAGAGAGAATTGGCCCAGGGCACCTGATTGGTTCAATCGAGCGCCGAGAGTTAAGGACCTTTGTGGCTATAGTTCGATCGTAGGATCTCTGCGGGGTTTCACTGGGGAAACCTTAAGTGGGGTTCCTTGGTGGCCGTGTAGTTGTGAAGAAAAAGAAAATATTTATTTCTCGCACAAGGAATACGGTAGAGTGCGATTGGAAGGGGAAATGCAAAAAACCCAACTGCATGTGTTCGGATTCTGGTTATATAAAGTTTACTAGTGAAAAAATGATTAGGGACATAAAGAAACGATGGTATTAAGAAAAATGGAGAATTAAAGAAAAACTGTAAGCAATTTTCCCTTGCCATGCCATGAGCTGGTGCCCCATGAAAGACAAGAAAGATAATCTATTCAAATAGGCAACATTGAAGCAATAGGGAGCAAAAAGTTTTTTAGCAAGCCTTTTGCCAATTTAGGGATTTTCTGAAATTTTTCGGTTCTCTAATACAAAAGAATGAAAATTCTAATGAAAGGGGTTTTTTTTTGGGTTTCACTGGAGAAGACTTAAGTGGGGTTTCTTCAAACTAAACCGCAAACCAAAAGGACGAGAAGCTACCCAAAAAAATTCTCTCTCGAAAAGACCTAAAAACAGAATGAAACGAAAATGCGACGCAAATTAAATGCAAATAGAAACGCAAATAGGAAGGGAACGAACGCGACCAAACGATCAATCCACATTTTTGTTATAATGTTTGTAATTTGATTTGTTTACCTGTTCAAAACACTATGTAGGTATTTTTTGAAATTATTCAACTGGTATTCAAAGTAAACGTCGTGCCCGTTCGTTGTTATGACATTTCATCTCCAAATACACTGTCCCAACTAATTTTTTTTCTGTAATTTCCCTCCTCAGATAACACAAAAATACCCAGGAGACAAGACTTTCTTATCAAACTGGGAAATTTCTGCTCTTCTGATTCTCTCTTTCTGATTTCTGATTTCTGGAAGGAAAAAACAATGCTCCGCAGTCTTTACAGGGTGCGCCAAAATTATGGTAACGAAATATTAGGTTGGTGCAGATGAAACTTCCGTCACACTTGTTTGTTTATATTTTGAACCTAATAAAAGTTTTTATTGAAGATATTTGTCTATCTGAAAGAGCGTCTCTTTGCGCATCTCTTGATATGTAAGACTTATGCGTTTTACTTAATTTGAAGTAATTTTTAGCTTCTAGAAAATGGTTGACGAAAAATTTCGAGTGCGGGTTTGCTTGTTGTATGATTTTAAACAAGGCAGAACGCCTGCGGAATCTCATCGTGCTCTGTGCAAAGCGTTCGGCGATGACGTGTTGTCCGAACGTCAATGCCGGACTTGGTTTCAGCGCTTCCGAGACGGTGATGAGAGTTTGGAAGACGAAAAACGCGGGAATCCGCCTCAAATTGTCGACAACGATGAGTTGAAGAACGCTATCGAATCGGATCCATGCCAAACAACTCGGGAGCTTGCAGAGCTGTTTGACTGCGACCATACAACCATTCTCCGCCATTTGCACGCAATTGGTAAGACGAATCAGTGTGGAAAATGGGTGCCACATCAGCTCAGCGACGCAAACAAAGCGGCTCGAGCTACGGTGGCTGGAATTCTCGTCCGCCGCGCAAAGACCGCCGGTTTTCTCGACTCCATTGTTACGGCAGATGAAAAGTGGATATGTTACGACAACACAGCAAGAAAACGGCAGTGGTTGGACGCCGGTGAACCGCCAAAACCGACTCCCAAACCGAATATCCACGGAAAAAAGGTGATGCTTTGTATTTGGTGGAATAGTAAAGGTCTCGTGTATTCTGAGATGCTGGATTCGGGCCAAAGAGTCACGGCGGATCTCTACAAAGCCCAATTGAGCCGCGTGGACCAGGCATTGCGTCGTCAAGGCAATAACACGGCGACTACAAAATTCCTCCACGATAACGCTCGACCCCACACCGCAAAGATCACCCAGCAGAAAATCGAGGATTTGGACTGGGAAGTTCTGCCTCATCCGCCATATAGCCCGGACTTGGCCCCATCCGACTACCACTTGTTTCGGTCGATGCAGCATTCTTTAGCAGGAAAAAAACTCAAGAACCGCGAAGAAGTTGAAATCTGGGTGTCCAACTTCTTCGAGTCGCAGTTGCCCGAGTTCTTCGAAAAGGGCATCCATTCTCTGCGTGGAAGATGGCAAAGAGTCATTGATAATGATGGCGAATATCTTTTGGATTGAGGTTCTGTATTAGGATTTTTATAATAAATTTTGTTTATGGTTCCAACGGAAGTTTCATCTGCACCAACCTAATAGTAACTGCAGAAAACACAAATCTTTTCCAGTAAAAACTTTTAAAAAACAATAATTTTTATTAACTTTAACAAGAACATTATGTAAACAACGATTATTGCTCAAAATGACCACCATTAACAGCAATACACTGGTTCAAACGCTTTGGAAATTCATCGATAGCCTTTTGAATTGTGATGATGGACAAATCGTTCCAAGCCTTAATTAGTGCCCGTTCCAAAGAGTCTACCGATGTGTGGGACTTTGCACATGCCTTGCTCTCTAAAATCGACCAAATGGAATAGTCCAAAACGTTCAAATCTGGAGAATTTGAAGACCATTCTCCTGGGCACCGTGAGCTGATATCCACTGTGATCCAATCAGGAAAGTTGTTGGCTATCCAGTCTTGTGTTTCGGCAGCTTTATGAGAAGGAGCTCCATCTTGCATAAATGTCCAGCTTTTAGTTACACAATGAGCCCGAGACCAGGGTAAAATTTCATCCTTGAACATCTCCAAGTACATCTTTTTGTCGACTGTTACCCCAGCCGGAATGAAAATTAATGGTGTTTTTCCGCTGTACGTAACTCCTGCCCAAACCATTATTTGTTGTGGCTTTTGTTGCTTTGAAACAATCTTATCATTTAATGGGAGTGGTTTTTTAGACCAGCTTCTGTCGTTTTGACTGTTATGCGCATGTTAACTATTTCTCATCCGTAAAGAGAATCTGACGATGACGGTTTGCAGCAAAACGTCTTTTTAGTTGTTTACATCGGTCCAAAAGTTTCTTTTTCATTTCATCACTCAAAAAATGACCTTTTATTTGTTTTCTTGCCTTGAATCCAGCCTTTTTGAGGATTCGTCGAACCGAAGTTCATTTCCGATGCCAATAGCGGTGGCGATTTTCCGAGTCGAGTTCTTTGTGGTGGTTGCATTCCTTTTGAGTCTCGTGAAGGTCTTTTTTCAATTTGTCAAAGTGTTGGCTGTAGTCCGTCGTCCCCTTCCTTTGCGGCCTTCATTCGTTCCTGTTTCATTGAAGCGTTTTATAGCTCGGAAAACATTCTCTTTCTTCTCTTGCAAAAGTGTCGAAATTTCAGCAATTCGTTTTCCTTGCTGATGTAGACGAATGATAGCCGGGCGCAGATCCTTTTTCGATTTCATACCTGAAAAATAGTTGTAGAATTAAATATTGCAGAAAAAAAGACAAAAACATGAAAAAAAGTGAAAAATGAGATAATTCGGGAGCGTTACCATAATTTTGGCGCACCCTGTAGAGAAGGAAAAAGCCTCTTTTGAATGAAATTTTTGATCGTTGACTTTTCTCTGAATTGAATCAATCTTTCAAGATGAAGAGTATGTGCAATGTACGTTTTATAATAACATTTTGAATCATTTGAATATCTTACATCCACCGTTTACCCATGAAATCTTCATCATTGTATGGCAAGTAGAATACCTGTAGCAAAAATAACCGGTAACGTTAAAGTATTCAATGATAACAACAATCCCCAACAAAGTGCTAAAGTTTTTGAACAAAAAGAATGTAAAACTAGAATGGCCAACTTAATGGTCTCAAATAAGTGAATTTAAAGAAAATTCTTTAGACTTCGGTTCTTGGTCTTGCCGGGAGTTTGTCCATCACACGATTTTTCACATGTTTACAACCAGCTGAAGCATATTCGCCGTCATACTGAAAATTTAATGCATTACTGGCCTACTAATACTACTAACAATTCTGTTTTACACTCACAACAAAACTGTCCGCGATTTCATCGACCATTTTTTCATCTGGACGAACGTTGTATAGCGAAAACTCGTACCGGACGCATTGTTTCTGAAAAGATAATTCATTTTTCATTTATTTGGATAAATTTCTCTTTTTCTTACCACATGGTGCTTTTCAAGTGGGAAAAATGGAATGAGTCGATCGATGAGGTTGTGCTTAATGAGATCTGCATCCTTGAGACCTCCTGAAATGTGGGATTTGGTTTTGGTTAAATTTTAAAAGGGAAGGTCAACTGGCTAAATGCTATGCGATCTATACCATTCAACGCAGAATTTTATGCTGATTCTGAATATGTATTCCATTTTTTTTCTGAATGACAACCTAAGGACATGGTGCTTTTCCAGTGAGAAAAATGCAACACGAAAAGCACCATAGAAGAAATGACAACCTGCTTGGACTTATAAGCAAAAAGTTGATGGCGATTGATCAACGTTATCTTATCTGCTATATACAAAAAAGATAAAACGTCCGTCTGTCCGTTCGTCACACCTAAGCGACAATATAAAGTACGTTAGCGTAAAATTACAACGAAGTGAGCTAGAAAGCCGAAAATTTGTACTGGGGGGTTTTCGGGGGTGTGGAATCCGAATCTGCAATCAGATTTGTACTACGTGCTCTCAGGACCTCTACTTAGATACAGTACCCTTTTACTGCAAATCACATCTTACGCATGCTGCCGAGCAATATTTTTAATGTCATTTTATCTGTATGCTTTTAGCAAAGCAGCCGCATAGCGGATGTCCAGCGCAACTGGTGGCTTTAGATATGGAAAGCGAGGTGCCAGATGGAATGCGATTATGCGTGCACAAAAGGGACACTAGTCAGCACTTCTTGAAAAAAAGCAAAAAAGCAATCGCATTTTCAACAAAACTTTAGATGGTTATAACCCCTGGCAGATTGTCATTTAGCAAAAATGGAATAGATATTCGGAATCAGCATAAAATCCGGTGTCGGATGGTATAGGTAGCATTTAGCCGGCTCAGCCAGTTCACCTTTCCTTGTTAGAACTATGACATCTCAGTAACCCCTCACCATCTTGTTCATTGTAATTGTAGGCATCAATTCTAACCGCTTCAAAATCCTCTGCTTTCAATGTACCCCGTGCACCATTCGATACAATCTTTTGTATTAATTCGCATCCACGATTGCTGAAATAAAATGGTGATTTGATATTTTTTGACAGTTCTTACCTCAAAAAGAAGAAGATCGACTGTGAGAAATCACCGCTTTTTTTCGGTCGATTATGTTCCAAATAAGGCTTGAAAACGGAGACTAGTCGGGGATGGAGTTTGTCCACCTGAAAGACTTTAATCTAGCAATCTAAGCTTACTATTTTCATAGCTACCTCTTCAATGATGAAAACAGTCCTTGGATGTCTTTGTATTGCATCGTCCAATTGAGCTTTCAGATCTTTCTGAACTTCTTTTTAAGCTATCAATTCGATTCTTCTCACCACATATTCCGAAATCTCATCTTTATTCTCATAATCTCTTCCTTGTATGTGCGTCACAAAATAGGAATCTTGACCAAGGCTAAATGTTTTTTTCTTGAGAAGAACTCTAATATGTCAAAAAAATGAGTAGAGTGATCTTTGATTTGATTTTTATTACATATTTTACCCACTAGTGTAGATGTTCGGCGCAAAGTCTCGCCACATAACTTTTCCCACAACCCGTCGGTCCGTGAAATGCAAACACCAATGGTTTTCTGGAAATGAACGGGCTCAGTTAATGTTATTATATTTTAAACGATTTTTCTTTCAGTATATGTTCTAATCCTGTACTCTATATGCTAATGACCCACGCTGAAGAAAATCTGAAGTGCCTTTCAATCGCTAAAGGGACAATCTTCAACACCAAATTCTGCCCGAAAAGTTGAGTCGACAAATTTCTTTGAAGCGCTAAAACCAAAACACTCTTTGCAATGCAAATACTTACCATTATTTCCGTTTTCGTCGAACAATTTGTGTGGCACTTTATAGCGTTGATGACATCTCATGTGGAGAGCTAAAAAGAGGAGACTTTTGAAGAAAGTCTATTGTTTAGTCTGGTTAAAATTTCAAATTCAGAACTCACGCTCAAGTTTCCACCATTTCAGTTTCCACTTTTCGAAATCGTAACAATTGACAATGATGAGCAGACTGAATAATAGATAAAGCTTTAGAAAATTTCGACACCTCATCAGCTAAAATTATTTGTTTATTGTTGAAAGCACGAGCACGAAATCGAATTGAAAAGTGAAATCAAAGACAAAAAGCATAATCAATTCGTGAGTTGACAATTGGTGTGATCATGCTGTAAGTGCCGCCATTTTCTTTCCATTTCTCGAGAAGGTATCTGAACTTGGTGAACTTGATGAACAAAACTCGAGCATTTCAACTTGGGAAGCTTACTTTTGCAAGAACTTCGCGCATTGTTCCGTTATCTCTTCTTCAACAGTGACACCAAGAATGATGAGTGAATTCTCAGCAGGAGGATTGGTCAATGGTTGTCCATCGTCACCCCATGCATGCAAAGATAATGGAGAATCCCATCTGAAATTTTTCAATTCAACCTGTCTTACTAGGTATTAGCCTTACCTGAAAGGCTTTTCGTTCCTTTTCGTACTTCTGTTTAAAACAAACAAATGCACCAATTGCACTACGATTTCTTTCATTAGAAAGGTCAATTATTTTTCTATAAAATCGCATTAAAACGGATTTAAAATGTCTTATGTCTGGATTTTTTGGGAGTGTGTAGGCGGGTAGTCAAAAGGGCGACGGCTCGGTGATACAGTTTAGACACTTTAGCTAAAGAAACCTTCTTCGTGTCAATAAATGAAAGATAGAGCACGAAAAGTTAGGTATAGAGCCGAATTTTCAGCGAAATTGATTCAGCCAACTTCATCGTGGAGGTTTTTACGAAAAACACGGGGACAACGATCATTTGGCCCTCCACCACATTCCACTTTTGCTCCCCGGCTTGAACATTCCAAATTTGCCCCCGTTTTAAGTTCCACTTTTGTTCCCCAAAAGCGCAAAAGTGGAACACTGATTTCTTCCGTATTACCATGAAAATGAACCCAAATTGACTTAAAAAGATGGGAAATCGAACAATAAACACTTTTCATTTAGAGCAAACTATAGGTTAACTTGGTGAATTTGTTACTTTTCAACGGAAGTATGAAAAGAAACGAAAAGACTTTCTGGATAGTCTAATATTAGTGGCAAATCTGACTTCAACTTCTCGATTCCGAGCACAACTGAAAGAGATGGCGCCCTTTGAGATGAGAGATCTCGAGCAAAATGTTCATAGAGATCAACTCGACTTGTCATTTGATCGACTCTCAGAATTTCAAGATCTTCATTTGCAGATGCTTCTTTCAAAATAGTCAACCTCTAAAATAGATTGTCGGTAACGATTTGTTCGTTTTTAGACTCCTTTTCACCTCTTGAATATGAGATTCGACTTTGGTGGCTGATCCAACAATTGCAATCACAAGCGGATCTTTTGTTTCTTTTAGTGACCATTGTTCGAACTTTTCTAGAGATTTTAAGCTAGCCTTTACAGCACTACACGGATTACAACACGTTTGATAAACTGACTTATTAGCAGATCTGTGCTTGACTGATCCATTGCATAAGTGACTTGTTGTTGCTGAAAAGGAGGTACAGTTTTAACTTTTGTCGCGACTAACGCTCAAGGAAATTCAGCAATTTTATGGGTTTCTTTGTAAATTTACCTCCAGTGATGATCGAATGTCGGCCTGAGGCTTCGCTGAGGGAAGATAATGAAATCCGATTGCAAGGAATGCACACATGAGAATAAATAACAGAATGCGGGAAAACGTGGTTAGTGATCGTTGGACAGGCATTTTTGCAACCCTAAATCAAGAAGCAAGATGTACGTTAAGTCAATTGTAAGCAGGACTGTTCTTAGACCAAAAATCTCAGACCAGGCCAAAGCCAGGCCATAAATCAATATGACCTGTCTTATGGCCTGGCCTGGCCTTGTCTGGTCTAGCTTATGGCCTGGCCTGAACTGACCTGGGTTATGGCCTGGCTTAAGGCCTGACCTGGCCTGACTAGCCATGGCTTCTGGCTTTTTGGAACAATCCTGATTGTAAGCAAACCCCACCTCACGTGTCTCTCAATTCTCTTCGATTGCCCTGTAAGAAATTTCTCTTGAATTTCGATTGGAAATGTTGCAAGAGTGTTCTCTAAATAAGACAAAGAATCATTTTTGAGTCAAATTTATTTACCTATTTTGCGCAAAAGCGGTTGATTGGCTAATAGGAAAGAAGACGAGGACTTGTCATCGAAATTTCCTTGCTAAATTAGAATTAAAATTTAAATAGCTTTTGGTTTACAGCTGTTTTTAGATACTGACAAGATAAACACCTCATTCTGCAGTCCCTGTTGAGAGCCGGTCATATTTGCGAAAGCTTTTATGTTCTTGAGATCGATTCTGAAGTCAAGAAAAGTTTATTGCATTTACTAAAGCTTTTAAACTCACGAGTTTGTTAAATCTTTCATGGTGATTGGAAATTTCCACTCTGGATTTTCCTTTGTTCTCTTGGTTCTATCGATCTGCTCGAGCAGGAAATGTTCTTGGATTTTGATCGGCAAACTCTCCAAAGCCTTTTCTGAAAGAATATTTAGGAAGTTACTCTACTATTTGCAAGTTATTATTGAATTTGTTAGTTAATTCGTTAAAAATTCTTATTCTTTACCTAACTCGAGTAGAATGAGTTGATTGTTTGCCGGTGTTTTGAGAGAGAATGTGTCTTTGGAAGCCGTTTTCTAAAGTAAAGTTGTTTTGAGGCTCTGGATCTCGATTTTTCACACAAAATTCAATCAAATGGCACTTATTTCTAAGGAAAACCATTACCTAACAGATCTATAGTGACGAACGTTTACTTTACTACAGTTTATTTAAACAACAAACTCACATGGCTCCCATTTGATCCACGGTTATGTGTCGTCATTTTAAAGAAATAGCAAAACGAAAAAAGTATAGAATTCTCCGAAAAAGAAAGTATAAAGTTCTCCAACAAACAACGAATACCGCAAAATGAATCCAAACTGATGCTGGCCAGTCTTTAGATAAGCAAAAAAACAAAGTCTTGCAAAATAAAATTCCCCAAAAACAATTTTCAAAAGGTCACAGCTTCGAAAAAGATCAAAGCTCTTTTTTTTCTTGCACAAATTTCCCCTTTTTTATCTTTGCCACCAGACTTGCTTTTTGGAAAGCAAAAATGCAATTTTTTTACAAGGAAGCCAGAAAACTGAAAAAAATATCGTTGCAACAGACAATTCCACCCGTTTTTTTTCAACAGATAATCAAAAAAGCACAAGCTTTGTGCTGAAATTCCAAAATTCTTGATGAAGCCCTGGAAGTTTCTCCTATTTTTTCTTTTGCTCTGCATAACCACTGTGATAATTGAGTTTTATCAGAATCTTTAAAAAGTTTTAAATAGGTCAATGAAATCCAAACAACGCCGAGGATTGGAAATGAAGACAAATATGATGAACGACAAAAAGAAGTTCTGAAGAAAAATGAGAAGAGAGCCGAAGTAATGGTATTGTGAAATTTGTATTGGATATAAAATAGACCAGATAGAAGCCAAGTTTCATACCTACTCTTTGACCATAGCCCGTATGCTCATCAGCCGGAAACCCTAAGAAATTTTCCAGCTACCGGAAGCTCAAAAAGGGTTGCCGGCTTGGACCGCAACCAAAAAAGCTACCGGCAACTTTTTTGAGAAGCTACCGGCAACTTCCGGTAGCCGGAAAATTCCTTTCCAGTAGGGTTTCCGGCGGAAGTTTTCGGCTGACGAGCATACGGGCTGAGTTCAGTTCAATAGTCACAGCCAAAGTTTTGCTATCATTTTCCAGAGCACTTTCCTGGTGAAATGCCGGAAAATGTTATTGATGGGTGGGCATGTTTGTGAATGTCACAATCATTTTCGCAACTCATTGCACCGTATTTTCATACTTCTCTACCTAAATTTTCGCATTTCGCATTTTCACAAAAACAGAAACTGTTCGTTTTGATGCAAAGGATGAAGTTCGGATGGAGGAACAAAATGGATTTTAGTGTGTACCAGCCGCTGCGCGAATCCTTTTTTCCCAAAGTTCATTTGCGAGGCAGCATTAGGGACGGACAAATAAAAAAAAACTATTGTTGATCAGACTTAGTGTTTGATTTGCCAAATTTTCAGCTTCTAGCTCATCGTTTGACGATACCAGACAAACGGACTTCATGTTTTAGAAATAGCTGATCGAAAGTTGATTTCTGCTTGTATCTATCGTTTGATGGGGAAAATCGTGGCATTCACCTTCAGACGTGGCATTCACCTGACTCACGACGACGTGAAGAAACAGTACGACGGAGAATCTTGTAACATAAAAATCAGTTGTAGTATGCTGTAAGGTACTTTTTCAAATTTTTAAACTTTAACTGCAACTTTTCCATAAGAGCCCATCATCTCCATTCGTCTGTGTCAAAGAACAAAATTTTCCAGCTGAATACTTTATCTCTAAGAAAAATTGAAGTCATTTTTCATTGAGGATTTCATTTTCATCTAATCATTAGTTAGGGAAGGGTCATAGAATACAAATTGGTCAGGAGAATCATCCCTTTGAGCTCTTATCTGACGAATGAAATCCATAAATACGAGCAAAATGCTCTTCAGAAAGTACTTATTTCTGAATGAGTATGCTGTAAGGTATTCTGCTTTTTTCAAATTTTTAAACTTTAACTGCGAGTTTTCCATAAGAGTCCATCATCTAGAATCTAGAACTCATCTAGAATCTCTGCACTCAAAATGCTTTTTTAAAGTCCTACTTGCAGATAAATGCTAAGAATTGTATGTTTAAATAATGTAAAATAATTTAGTGTCTATAGTTTTTGCAGTAATCGTTTCAGTCATGCTCAGTCAGTGTACAGAAAGCCTGTCAGAGCTAGCCAAAAGCTTATCCTTGATTCGAAATTAAAAATTTAACATGTACATGCTTATCGTACTGTAGATACGTGAAAATCAATAAATTTTCATTTTTATATCCTTTTGAAAGCATTACAGTACTCTTTACTGGTAATGCAGTAACCCTGTCAGAGCTAGCCAGTATCTCCTTGAGTTTCACAAAGCATGACACCCAACATTGCTTTGTTTCATGCAAAAAAGCATGCTCCAATTGCACCAATCTATCAAACTCTTTGAGGGTCGTACCCGAAATTCCGCTATTATTCTATGTGTCAGCTCCGAGCCAAACTGATATTTTAGTTACTATTGTTATTATTGAATGATTTGTCTATTCTTATGCAAATGTGTTCTCCCCTGTGCTTATCCCTTTTATCGCCGAGAAGGGGCGGTCCTTGGGATTGCCTAGGAGGACAAGTGAGACTCTCATTTGGAGTCCCTCCTTCCCCTTTCACTCATTTGTAATCTATTCGTCTTATCGTACTACTGCAAATAAAGATATAAATCTTCCGGGTCTATGCAACTGCTTCAGTTCTTCAGTTCAGGTCGGTCATTTCACAGGGACTCCCCTCTAATATGTTGGAGGAGTTGAGTTGGGTTGTCGGGGTGTGAGAGATGGCGGGATATCAAAAGAATCCACTCTCTTTAGCTTAACCCAAATTCTAGTCCATATCCGTTTATACCTAGGAACGAATATATGAGAAAAAGCGCACAGGATCTATTTTGAGCGTTTCTTACTCAATTCTGTCAATTTTTGCAATCATTTTTCACGTTGACAAAGAATTTTTGCTTATTTGCCTCTAATAAAATAGTTTCAAAATAACATTTATGCACACAGACTAAAAGAATTCATTATTCAATTCGAACTCCGACTCCAACTCAAACGAGTGGCCGTTGGCAGAGCACACCGACTTGTTTACTGGGAACAGCGAGCCACATGTCAGGAAATCCCGTGTCTGATCCGAAGATCAAGTTCATCACATTGCCCATGTATGGATGCTGGAGATCAACTGAGAAATTAAAAAAATGGATCTTCAGTTGGGTGTGTTTTTGTGTGAATGTGTTTTCTAAAACGTGTCAACTTTTCGGAACCTATCTTAGCCATGTTCTTACAATTAGTTTTACAAAAAGCTATCGCAATTCTACCTTTAGTGTTGCGAGAGGTACCGTAATCCAATCTCGCCTAATCTATCTATTTTTTTGAATTCTTTTGGAACTCACACAGAAACAGATGAAAGTGAATAAACTGGAGAAAAACTAAGACAAGATTACGGTAGCTTTGAAGACAAGATTACGGTAGTGGGCACTTTTTAGTTGTAAGTAAGTGATTGAATCAACTCACAAACTGGCTGGGGATCGGGAAAGAATGTGGCCTTCACATTTTTGAAGCAAATTGGATCAAAAGCGATATCCGGATTGGAATAAGCCTAAAAGGTTTTTTATCTAGATCTAATTTTTTTAATCTATTTTCTCCTTACTTGATACCGAATGAACTGTTGGTACTCTTTGTAATCGGCTATTGCCGTGGGCAAAGCCTTGATTGGATTGATCCAACATTTCGCTCTCGATAACCACGTGCTGAAACTCGTTTTTTGGCTTTTGTCTTGACTCTAAATTTAACAAAACCCACGCGCAATTAATGACAATTATCTTTTTTGTGCAGTTGTTGATCGCATTCTCATAGCTTGCCGGCAGTTTTCCATTTCCGACCATGAAATCGGGAGCTGGAAAGGAAAATCGGGCCAAGTTTTAGTGCTCCTGGTCAGGGATGTTCCAAAAACCAGGCCAAAGCCTCCATTCCTGGCTTCTGGTTAGTCCAGATATTTTCCGTGCGCAAGGTCAGACCTGGCCTTTAGTTCTGGAAAATTCCTGTTCTTGGTTACCAAAGTGCGCTGCTGTTGCATCAAGTCCATTCAAGAAAACCTGATGTCCGTTCGGTTTAGCAACGATTCCAAGCCAAGCCAATTTTACTCCGGAGCCTGGAAAGTAGAAGAGAATGGATATAGTGCTCCGATCTTTTTCAAAATCACCTCGAAAAGATTCCTGACCCTTGTCGCATCATTTTCATTCGCCAACATCAAAAGTTTTCCATTCAAAGAAGCACAAGTGGCTTTCGCAGCGGTGAATGTTTGGTCTAAAGAGTGAAATGAGGAGAAGTAAGTTGAAAGGAAACTTTCTATCAAAATTCTTAATCTAATAAAGTTAGAACAACTTTTTTTGATATTTCAAAAAAGCTCAAATTCTTTTTAAATGAAGAGACTGAATTCGCACTAAAACTAAATTACCGTAATAATTCTAATAGAAGACCATGGTCTTCTAATTTTCAACCCCCCAAAATTGATCGGTCAAAAAAGTAGGTAAGGGTCCCCTACACAAATCAAAAAATTAAAAATTGTTAAAAACTATTTCAAACGATAGCCCTTGGCCCAAAACATGCTAAAAACATGTCTAAAAGTGAAATTATTTTCTTGCCCGGACTCCATAGAAAATCTTTCAAAAAAAATCCATGTGGGGGACCACATAAAATTTTTTCCAAAAAGTTATTTTTTAATTTTTTCAAAAACTACGTCTCCAATTTAACTGCCGGGGCTAAAATATTACTATCTGGACCCAAATCTATCATTCTACTTAAAAAGAAGTTTTAAAAAGTCCCGATTTCAAGGGGTCAGGGGGGGTGGTCTTCTATTAGAGACTGGTCTTCTATTAGAATTATTACGGTATCTGCAATATAATTTTTTTGATGAGGTTTTATGTAGGAATGCCTAAAGTAAATCGATTTATTTATTTTATTGTAGTAATAGGTGTAGTAATAGACTTTTCGATGAATTTTTATGTATTAGCTTGGTAAATATGAAAGGTTATTTTTTTGATCATTTTTAACATAACAGAAAAATTTATTTAAACACTTTCAAAATCAAATGTATTCACCACAAGCATTAATAACTTCTTTCCAACGTTGCCCCAAATCACGAATACCGTCCTCGTAAAATTGAAGATTTTTAGAGGCAAAATAGTTGGCAAACCCAATTTTCGATGTCCTGCTTTTGTTTGAACTGCTGTCCAGAAACTGCTTGTTTCATTGACCGAAAGAGATGGTAATCCGATGGGGCTAGATCAGGGCTGTATGGTGGGTGTGGAAGAAGTTTTCAGCTCAACTTATCGATTTGTTCGTGGACGATCTTTGGAATGTGGGGCCTAGCATTGTCGTGAAGAAATCTGACCTTCGATGGATCGATCCTCTTTTTCCTCAATGCTGGATCGACTCGATCCATTTGTTCTGCATAAAGTCTTCCGTCAACAGTGTCTCCTTTATCTAGTATTTCAAAATGAGCCAATCCCTTAGCATTCCACCACACACAAAGCATGACTTTTCGGAGGCTTCGGGATAGGATGAGAGGTCTGCTTCGAACTCAGCCACTGTCCATAGAGTTGAATATTTTCATACGAAAGCCAAGTCTCATCAGATGTCAAAAAATACTCCCTAAAGTCACGATGGCTAGCTTTGCGTAGAAGAACAGAGCTCAAGGTGACTCGTGTGACTTTGTGGGCATCAGTGAGGTCGTGGGGGAGCCATTTCCCGCTTCCATATGATTTCGCAAGAACGTGTAAATGGTAACATGAGTGCATCCGAACTTTTCTGCTAATTTTCTACACTTTTGCAATGGATCCAAGTCGACCTCGTTCAGTAACAGCCGATCGTCCAAAGTAATCGGCGGCTTTCCATGTGGTGCATCTTCCAATGACTCGTTTCCCGTTTTCAAGCGATCGTACCAAACACAACATTGTTTGTAAGTAAGAGTAGCTTCTCCAAAAACAGTACAAATGTTCTGATGGCATTCCGTAGCTTTCTTGTTTAACTTGAATTCAAAGAAAATGGCGGCCCTGATTTTAAATTTTTGGTTATCCATCTTTGCCGAGCTGAAACAATACAAATATTATTCAAAACAAAAAAGTTTTTGCAAAAAAAACATGAGCACATTTTAACATATTATTGAGAAAAATCCTAGACAGCGAATGTTCTTCGTAACGACAGGGCAATATTTTTTATAAAAAATAACCTTTCATATTTACCAAGCTAATAGAAATGAGTAGCTCCAATCGATTCCCCGATCCCGTAAAACCAAACCAAACCAACCAAAGTCCAAATTTACAACTACAACTCAATATCTTCATGCCATCTACAAAGCAAAAGAGAAATCTCTAAGTAAATGACTAGTGTTCTTGTGCGGGTTAATCGCTCTCCATCTGGCAAACCGCTCCGCTATAAAGTGCTTCTCTTTTGGAAACCATAAAGGGAAAAAAGCGGTCAGCGACGGAGCTTTTTCTCTTTTTTTTTTGGGCGTCAATCGTTGGCACGAATTCTCACCTTGGACTTGGCTCTATTTTTGTTTGTTTAACCATTTAACCAGTTCTAATTGTTAGACTCAATGAAATAAATAAGCTGATTTACTTTAGTCATTCCTACATAAATTGATTTGACTGCTCTATGATTCTTTCTTTCTTGAGGTATCTATTTATCTTTTGGGTGTGTTTTGAGTGGTATTCTGGGTAATTATTGTCACTTTGTTTTGTCGCTATTCAACTGAATAAAGCATATTAAAAAAAGAATAAAATCCTCATCAAAAAAGAGATTATATTGCTACACCCACCTGCCAATAGTTTGGTTTTATTGAGAATCGGCCCTCAATTTGAATACCTTCTTTTAAATCGAACAACCTCGCTTTGGCTTATAAATTCTACACTACTTTTACATACTTTTTGCAATAAGTTGCACACAATAAGGTCGTCCAATCAAACCCTTCGACCCAGCTGGGCACGCGCATAGACAAATTTGAACTATTAAGAGAAATATTAGAGTAGAATGAAAAAATGATATCATAGTGTGGATTTGAATGAATTTTTCAGCCATAATCTGACTCGATCGCATTTTATAGGTATGTTGAGCCGATCATGTGAACTCTTCTTTTTTTTGTGTGTTGACGGTCAACGTGACGTTCGCTTCACGGAAAAGCCATCAACAATTGCATAAATTTTGAAAAAAGATGGATTTTATTGGTTTTCATGTCTTTTTTTTGTAAGCAAAAGATTGAATTGATGGAACGTTGTCGAAAAACGAAAATCAATTTCTGTGCATTCGTTTATTTTTGCATGCGAAAGCTGGCTTTTGCACATTTCTCTTCTGCACTCTTTCACCAAAACAAATTGTTTTTCTTTGGATGAAAAGCAAAACCAAACGAGTCGATCTTCTTTCTAATGCCTTCTTTCTAAATTATCTTTCTAATGCCTTATCAATTAGCCAACCTTTCCCCGACGATTCTCGCCAAGCTTGCGATATTTGTTTGAAGTTGATAGCTAGATTTTTTGAAAATCGCAAGTAATACGTTAAAGAAACTTTTCTTGGACTCCTTTTCCCGAATTTATAATCCTTGTCTCAAGTTGGGAATTAAAATTTGTGTAAAATTTTAATGAAACCTTAAGTGTCTCACATCTTTTCGTCGAGAACTTTGAATTTGAACTTCTTCGAGTTTTTCAAAGTGATCAAAACAAAATGTGAAAAGGTAAAATCATCAAAAGCTTTTATGGTCAGAGAAGTTCCAGAATATCCACAAGGTATCAGGCCAGTCCAAGCCACGACAACAACTAGGTCCAATGCCAGGGTAGGCTTGAGGTTTAAGTTCAAATCGAGCCACATTACACATCGTCAGGGCAAGGTTCAAATTCCTAAGGAAAGGTCAACCCAAACTGGATCGGATTCAGGCTAGATATGCTAGAACCAGGTCGAGGCCATGTTATGCTCACTATCAATTAAATCAGCATCAAGCCCGTATAGTGCTTATCAAATGACACGCGAGTACTATCATTAGAAAGGTCACTGATTACAAAATCATTTTTGAAAAAGAACTAAAAAAGATAAATCGTCATTTAGAGAAAATGACCGACGAGATCACTACAAAGATTTGGCTACTGATTTAATTAAATGTGCTCTAACTTTTTTGTTTTGTACATAACGTTAAGTTTATGTGTAAGAAACGAGTCAAACGACGAAACCTTGTCATTTTGATTGGTTTCGTTTAGGAGCCCATAAAATCTACAAAACAAACGCTTTTCGGAATCTCTCAAAAGCCATTTTGTAGAGCAATAATAGACCTTTTTGATTATACAAACAATCGCTTCATTCGACACGTCTGGACAAAGATCGGTCCTCAAATTTTACAGGATTTGGTCGACTCGATGCCGAGAAGGCTTCAAGCAATAATTTCATCAAAAGGAGGCCCTACCAAATATTAAAATACTCGGTTTTTTCTCACTTTTTGTTCGAGGGGTAAAGACTTTTGTCCACCTGTTTTGAGGGTTTTTTTGTTAACGTCGTTCTTTGTTGCCTAAAATAAACCGTTGTTTCTTTTGGTTATGGGATATAAAAACTAGAGTAAAAATGCTACAAAATACTTTGAAAACAATTTTTAAAACTTGTTAAAAAGTTGAAAAATTTTGCGTTTTAAAAGCTGACCTCGGTAGGGGTAAAGACTTTTGTCCATGACTGTAGTTCTAATTTCAGTTAATTTGTAAGCTTACTAGTTAAAGCTGTTTTCAGTTGGCATTGTGTCAGCGAAACGGGCACAATCCCGGGCATTTTGATCAATCGAATCGTTTCTTCCATAGCGACGGGAATCTTTTATGCAATGCAGCTCTTTCTTCACTGTCTCTCCCTGAATCGGTACTTCTATTATGCCCATTTAGCATTTTCCGTTCTATTTTGATTTCAAGATTACATAATTCAAAAGCAAAAAGCCAGAAATAATGTTTTTTTTTTATAGCATATTTGCCGTATTTTTCATCGGATCTTATTATAAACAAGCCGAGATTCTATTAATTCCTTATACAATCGGCTGTTTCATCATCCCGAATGTCTACTATTTCCTTGGAATTGGAGACTGTATGTGTTTGAAAGTAGAAAAAAAAGCTGAAATAGCTATTTAAAGTGAAAAGTGATGCGGAAACGATATGCTATGCTGGCCCGTTTTTCTCACCAGCTGACTGGTTTATGAAAGGCTTTTACTCGATCAGTCCGTTCTTCAACTATATTAGCTACACCATTGATTATATTGTTTTCGGGTTCACTGTTTTGGCACTTGTTTTGGATATGATTGTGATTGTTAAGATTCGGTTCGCGGTAAGCAGGAAACCGAATTTTGATGAAAGCTCATTTTCAGGTTGGCATATCAAATAAAAGACGACGAGCCGATATCCGTCTGCTAATAATGGTAAGTTAAAAAGCTGGCTTGTTTCAAATGTTTCGCAACTCGAGATGGACTTAAGATCTAATAGTTTACAGAGAACAGAGCTCTGTAAATTTTAAAAACCTCAACAAAACCAGTAAACAATCATTTACTTTCAGATGCTTATCACAGGATCAATTTGGATGTGGGATGACATCATTCACATCTTCGTCAAACCGATTTTTGTTGACTATTGGCGCTTCTTTTTCACACGCGGCGAGCCGTTTCTCGGACATTGTGTGCTGAGGTTTGCAAGGCTACCGCAAAAGTTCTAATAGAAGACCAGTCTCCAATAGAAGACCAGTCTCCAATAGAAGATGATTCTCCAATAGAAGACCAGTCTCTAATAGAAGCCTAGTCTCTAATAGAAGATCAGTTTCTAATAGAAGACCAGTCTCTAATAGAAGACCAGTCTCTAATAGAAGACCAGTCTCTAATAGAAGACCAGTCTCTAATAGAAGACCAGTCTCTAATAGAAGACCAGTCTCTAATAGAAGACCAGTCTCTAATAGAAGACCAGTCTCTAATAGAAGACCAGTCTCTAATAGAAGACCAGTCTCTAATAGAAGACCAGTCTCTAATAGAAGACCAGTCTCTAATAGAAGACCAGTCTCTAATAGAAGACCAGTCTCTAATAGAAGACCACCCTCCTGACCTCCTGAAATCGGGACTTTTTGAAACTTCTTTTTAGGTAGAATGGTAGATTTAGGTCCAGATAGAAGTATTTTAGCTTAAGCAGTAAAATTCAAAACATGATTTTTGAAAAAATAAAAAAATAATTTTTTTTAAATTTCATGTGGGGATTTTTTTTGATTTTGACCACATGGATTTTTTGGAAGATTCGCTATGGAATCCGGACCCGAAAGCGTATCAAAATTGGTATCAAAATGATCTTTGTACACGTCCACGCAAAAGCTATCGTTTTTGAGGGCGCAATCTTTTGACCACGCTGAAAACGAGCCGCCGAAAACTAGTCACTGCGAGCGAGTTGCTTGTAAAAGTGCGATTTTTTCGATAAAACGCGATTTTAAAAAATCGAGTCAGACGGATTTCGATAATTTCTTCACAATTCGATTCAGCACAATTTTCTGCGTCGAATGGATAATCTAACGTGAAATTCTGATAGAGAACGTTTTTTTTGCCTTATTTCGCGCAGATCTGGGTCCGGGTAAAAAAATAATTTGACTTTTAAGCATGTTTTTCGTACGTTTTATGCTAAGGGGTATCGTTTAAAATAGTTTTTAACAATTTTTAATTTTTTCATTCATGTAGGGACCTTTATCTACTTTTTTGACCGGCCAATTTTAGGGGTTTGAAAATTAGAAGGCCATATTCTTCTTTTAGAATTTTTACGGTATGTTAATCTCGCTTTTTAGTATAATACTAACTCCATTTTTTGTAGGAAGAAGTTTTTGGTAGTAGTCAATGAGTAAATAGATGTGAACTCATCATAAGAGTGATCGAGTGTGTTCAGTCTTATCACCATTCTCTTCCACCTTCCTTCTCGAAGTGATCAAAGAGTGACACAAGTTTCAACTCTTTCCGCACATAGTAAAGCCACAAGACAGTAATATTTGTTGATATCTGGTTTCGTTTTTAGTTTTATTTATCACATTTTTTCATAAACATGATAAATCGTTTAATTGCGTGAATTTTGAAGACAAACAAGACATATTCTATTTTTTTTTAAACTTTTAATGCTCAAAAACTTTTTTGTTTGAAGTTTTGAGTCTAGTAGACTCCACTAGTCTATTTTCTCTCAAAAACCTCTCTTCTGTGCACTTATTTCAGTTAGACTACCGTAATTAAACCCTCAGTTTTCAATAAACTTAAAGTAAGTCAAAAAAAGAGTGACTTGTTTTTAAGAATTCTTTCAAAGAATATCTTTTCTATCAAAGAATTCTATCAAAGAATACCAAAGAATATTAGAACAATGTAAATAACCCTCAAAGTCAGCAGTAAACCAATTGGAAACATTTCATTTGAATGATATACTTAGTATTGCTTCTTTTTAGACAAATAGATTTTGAAGTTTTGAATCTAGTAGACTCAACTAGAGTCTATTTTAAATGTAATTTAGTTAATTTATATCCGTTATAGCCATGTTTCAAACTGGTCATAGACTATGTAATTCGGTCAGCAGTTAAGTATTCTATTAGCCTAACTTAGTAGTTATCGTGAGCCAGTTCAGCCAGATAGCCGCCTTGACTGCCTTTGGCAAGCTTACCTTGGCCAGAATTATTTTTTATTCTAGCCCTTTTAATAGATTTAATGAAAGATTTGCTACGCACCACGCCCCTTTGCCATTGGCAATTCAACTTTGAGCTCAAATATCTTGGTGTTGGGCTATCTAATTTAGATAGTTTTGAGACCAATCGACAGAGAAAGACTTGGCGCATCGAATAACCCCAAGAAGATTTAAATTAAACAACCTAAGCCTAAGATATTTGTGCTCAAAGTGGATTGCTAATGGCAAAAGGAGCGCGGCGCGTATCGAATGTCTGACAACTCTTTTAATATCACAAGCAAGTCCAACCTTTAACCTGGTGCCCCATTGGCGATAGTGAGCTCGGTCGGCGATGTGGTTATCAAGTACCTTATCGACAATGCGCGTCCGCACACGGCAAAGATCACTCCATAAAAAAACTGAGGGGTTGGGCTGGGAGTCTCTCCCACATCCGCCATACAGTCCAAACTTAGCTCCATCAGATTTCCATTTGTTCCGTTCAATGCAACATCAATTGACTGACAAAAAGTTTAAGAACCTCGGTGAGACCAAAATTTGGGTAACGCAATATTTCGACTCGCATCCGCCCGCTTTCTTCGACAAGGGACTCCCAGATTTAAAGCAAAGATGGAGAAAGGTCATTGACAATAATGGTGAATCTATCTTGGAGTGATTGTGTTTTACGTTGAAAATAAATTATTAATAAAGTTTGCTTAAAACGGACATTTCATGGTTGCCAACCTAAGGTTCAACGTGCTGCGAAGTTATTGTAATAGTACCATGAGTCCACTAAAATGATTTCCAATTGTTAGATAGTAGCAATAACTTTTGTATCCTTTTTCTCATTTTCGCATATTATTGGTTCAACCGATGCTCGACAGGGCCCAAATGTTGTCCATCAATGGTGTAATTTTGTGGTTAATCGTTTGACTAACATGAAAAAAGGTTCAAGGTTTATGAGGGCTACAGATTGCTCTGTGAAAAATCATTCTAGGGTCGAACTCTTATTCAGATATTGCGTATTTTTCATGACAAAAAATATGGCGTTGGTCATTTGATCGTTTTGAAACGCCCGCATTTTGATGAAAAGATAAGAAAGGGTGATGTGTCATAGAGAGTATTTATTTGTGTAGCGGCTTTTTTTCTCTTTTGAACAGAGCTGTGGGTATAAAAGCGAGGTGCTTTCAGTCAAAAATGGAGACGTTCAACTTTCAATTTTATTGATTTCAGCTCTATTTTCGATTTCAAAAGATGGTAAGTCATTTGAAGCATTTCTAAATTAAATATAATAGTTTAAACCATTAGTTAAACAGATTGTACATGATTGCACAGTACAATAGTTTGAATTGACTACACCTGCGAAAGGTCTAAAAATTTATGTTTTCAAGATCAACTTTTTAAGCACGGACACGGAGGACACGGAGGACATTATGAAGGCGGCCATGGAGCCTATGAACATCATCAATCCGGGCATGGAATTGGTCATCATGAATCGGCTGTGAATCACGGATATTCAACTGGTCATGGCTATGCACATGACACTCATTCAAATATGGGTTGGTTTTCTGTTTCTGTTTTTTGCTAGTCAATCTTTGATTACTTGGCCAAAATCTATCTTAAACCTAATTTGAAGCTACTTCGATTCTTTTTTGGCTTGCCTTTTAGAATCAAACTAATAGAATAACATCAAAGTACACTAAAAGACTAGTTGACTAGGCAATCAGATCATTCCATCATTCATCATTCCAATCAATCATTTAGAATCAAACTAATATTGGGTTGGGGACTATGACTCGGCGCCAAACTTTAAAGGGACTTTTTGCACACATAAAGCCTTCTTTAAATATACGTTTGGTTTCATCAAAAGGATCCACTATTTCTCTACAAAATGACTTTTGAGAGATTCCACAAAGCTTTTCTTTCGTGGAGTTTATGGACTCCCAAACACAGCTAGTCAAAATGGCAAAGAACCCGACTCATCATTTGAACAGTTTCTTTCACATAAACCTTCTTTGGTGTTTATATAAAAAAGATAGAGCACATTCAATTACTTAAGTTGCCAAATTTGCAGGAAGATCCCACCAATTGTTTTTTCTAGATGACAGTTTGTAGTTTTTGTGAAAAAATGGCTTTTTCTTGAGCGGAGGCGCTGTTTGAATTTTCTTTTAAATGTCATTTTGTAGAGAATTAGTTAACCATTCTACTGATATCAAACGCATATTATTTGACGAAGTCTGCTAGAAGTTTTAGACATTTTTTTGATTTTCGGCGCCGAGTCATAATCCCCAACCCAATAGAATAACATAAAGTACACTAAAAGACTAGTTGACTAGCCAATCAAGTTCATTCCAGGTTACGGTCACAACGGATCTCATCATCAACCAGTCTATCCATCTAATGGTCATCATCAAGGTTATTTCGGAGGACATTCAGATCACAATTCAGGCCATTATTCTGGTCATTCGGACCATCATGGACACCATTAAAATGATCAATTACCATTGTGTACATAAAAATAAATTTTCAACTCATCTGCTTTCTCTTCACTTAAGCACTATACACTTTTATTGATGTTCTTCGTCTTATTGATGCATTATAGAACTTTTATAAAATATTGTGCAAAGTAAATTTAAAATTTTTGAAATTTTATTTTAAATAGCATAAAATACAAGACAAGATACTTTAGCTCGCTACTTTCTTAGCTTACAGAGGAACCCTTTGAAGTTACATTTGAGGAGCGACGTGATTCCGAAGTGCAAACACCCCCTGGTTAAGGCAATCCCGAAACTGCTTTCAAATCCTACCTATCATAAGCCATTTTCGAGATATAAGCCTTTAAAGTTTCGGTCACTTTCACCAAACAGCAAGCTAGCCTACTTAAAGCCTTGACGCCAGGCCATCGGTTTGCTTCGGTGGCCTAGTGGGGTAGTGTGTGAACTCGCTGAACTCGAATTTGTCTTTTCTCCCCCCTGGATCGAACCCTCTCGGTGACAAAACTTTTTTGCTTCTTTATTAAGATATAAAAGTTGATTTTTAAGTGTTCTTAACCAGCCTTAACCTCGGAATGAGATCGCTCCTCAAGTGTAACTTCAAACGGTTCCCCTGTTAGATCGAATAACAAAAAAATAACAAACAACAGATGGAGACGTCGATACTCTGAATCAAGCATTTCTAGAAAACTCTTGATATTTAAAAGTCAAGCGTTGCTCTCGTTTCTCTTTTTGGAAAAGCCTCATTTTCTCTCTGATGACTTTGACGAACTTCTGGTGTCCACGACGACGAGTAATCTTTGAAACACTTGCAAAATACTCAAGAATCTTTTTGAATAAATGGTTTTTGGCTAGAGAAGACTCTTTATAGAAATAAAATATCCCATTGAAACGATTTCTCTGAGTCCAGTCGAGAAGCGAAACAATTATCGTGCGGCGAAACATCGTCGCATCGTCTTTTTTGAAGACTCCACGTCAATGACGGCTTGACAACGGCAAGGAAGTGAATCGCTTGCTGACATCGCTCGTCCAAATCCTTAGATCGCTTACGCTTTCTCATGACTAAATTAAGCAAAATTAACTATTAAAATAAGTCAATAATAAAGAGAAGACATAAAACAACAAATATGCCTAAGTATTTTCTGAAGATAGACACCAATGGAGGTATTATTCATCCAGGCCGATCCCCCCCCCCCCGACTCGAGTTTTTTGTGAAACTTGGCGATAATTTTTCGATCAGGACAAACTCAATTTATCAAAACAAAAGGCTTGCATTTAAAACCACCATCAGTCAGCATCACCGAGATTCTCATCTTGCCGTGGCCTGTTGAAAGAACAGAAGCTTCTTTGGATCCTTTTCCCGCAATCGTTAAACTGTTCGAAGCATCAAGAAAGATTCCCGTCTTATCGCAAGCAAAGATCGAGACATAATTGCTGTCCTTGCGCATCTTTGCCATCTAGAGAATGTAGTCGACCAGCGAATTGACGTACTCTTTTGGGCTTTTTGGCAAACTGTTGTCGAGCGGCGAGTTGGCGAGTGTCGGGATATTAACTTTTCTAAAAACATCACCCCCCCCCCGTCCACATCACGTGTGCTTGTGCTTGGAACATCGAGCGTGTGATCCATGTTTCCTTCGCTCTTCACGGATCCACCCGGCCAGTTTCTTATCAAGATCCAAATCATTGAGATTCCGTCCACTGCCGCCAATCCTTTTTATCTTTCAGCCTAATGCCGCGGTCTGTCTTGTCGAGCAATGCCAAATTTCCATATCGTAGCTGATTTATCTTTTGTCTTTTATCCTTATCTCGAATCTTTTGCCGAATCGATCGCTTTCACCTTTGTTTCAACATCAAAACACCGCATCTTCTTTGCAATCGGTGCATCCGGTTTGTTCGAAAGCTCCTCAGCATCATCGTTGATCGAGTTCGCCTCCTTGAAGAGTTCCTCGCGTTCATCATTTCTCTCGGCAAGCTAGAAACTCCTCAAGCCCGTCAAGCGATTTCCCATCGAAGACCATGCCTGAAAAAAAATTTTTATTTAGGTAATGGTCAACGAGATGGTTTAAAAATTATAGAATACTAAAATTGTACGTGATGTACGTCTTTCTCAGTTTGAGGTTTGATAATAAGGAAATTTATTGCCATAAGATTTAAAAGAGTTTCTTAAAGGCAAATTTTTTAATCTCTCAACAAAACCTAGAAAGAATCAACATTGAAAAGGAATCATGAGAAAAATAGCTTTGAAATATTGATGTCGGAAAGTGAAAGATGTTTAGCCAGCAAGCTGGAACACATTTATTGAATTAGTAAAGAAGCGGGCTACTAAATACCCACAAATGGTAATAAACTTTGCATAAATGCAAATTTGCGTGCAGCACTATTAGAGGTGCAGTACTATTTTTTCAATCTATCCCCAGCCCGCAGTATTATTAGAGGCACCGTACTAATAGAGTGAATACGGTAAATTGAGACAGCTATTTGAAAATGAGAGAAAATTTGAAAAAATCGGATTCGTTTAACCCTATTTTCAAAAAAGCTCGCCGCAAAATGCTACGCAATCGATCGTTAGCCAAAGAGATTTGGTACTATCGATTGACGGGGGACGCAAAGCTCAACTTCATTGCCAAGTTCACCAACATTGTCCATTGCTCGAAAAGCTTTTTGAATAATGGCTTCCATTTCTTGTTTCTATTTTTGATTTGTTGCATGATTAAGTTTGTTTGCATCATTAAATTCCGTAAAAATTTGTAGTCATTAAAAAAATTTGCTGAAATCGAGTCAAACGAGTTGAAACACCTGCTTACAAATGGGGTCGAGATTTTGAGAATAGAAGTTATTTTATTCAAAAGCCCTTTACAGAATGTTACCCAATCGATCGTTGGCCGAAGAGATTTGGTATTATGCATTGGCCGGGGTTTCTATCATTCTCTACATTCTTGTCCTACATACTTTGATTCGTAAACAGAAGAAGAATTATCCAAAATCTCACCTCTTTTATCTTATTCTCGGAAAAGTTAGTTTAAAACCCAGCCTTAAGCAAAAAGCAGAAAAGTTTTTAGCATTTAATTAAAAATAAATTCTTTTAACAAATTAAGTCCTATCTAAAACGGAGCCAATTCAGCTTTAAAATTTTTGAATGGAGCCCATTTCTAGACAGCCCTCCTCAGCAAATCCAAGAAAAATCAAGACCCAAACGAATAATTCTGAATGCGGTTCATTTCTAGACAGCCGTCCTCATGCAAGGAATCGAAATCGCTTTTTGGGAGGTCGGCATTCTTCTACCATATCTAGCTATTTATTTCCATGGGTTTACGATCGAGCTGGGAATTCCTACTAGCTTCTTTTTAGTATGTAGAGTCAAACCTCGTTAGTAAATAGCTCAAGGGAGATCGGAAAATCTATTTACTATCGAGGATAAATTGAATGTATTTTTATGAAATAAACTAGTAAACCTATTTACTAAAAGGTGTTCTACTAACGAGGTTTTACTGTAAAAGAAATAAACACTAAAAGCTTAGAAAATTTAGCCTATCTGGGTGTTTAATTGGTATTTGCTCGCTAGTACCACGAGTGTTTTTCTCATTTCTCGATATACTTTGTTGAGTGCTGGGAAAGTCGGGTTAGTTAAAAATGATACATACCGTAAATGCTGCTACATAATAGAACGTTCTATGTTTTCATATCTCTCGGAGAGTCACCTTTAATATGACTGATCAGAAAGACTCATGTATAAATCCCAATCCTAGGACAAATTAATGACCTAATAAGTCATTGATTTGATATCAGATATTTAGCTTAAAGGGGGGCATTAATCGCGGCCGGGTAACCATAAAAATTTTTTTTACGGCAACCACCTGTTTTTTTTATTTTACTATCGCTGATTTTATTATAAAAAGAATAAAAATCACCCGGCTAGAGTGATTTGATGGGTTTACAAATTTTTGGAGACGCTGCAAGGCTCGCGTAGTTCATCTACAAGGTCAGTGCGAAAGTAAAGCAAAAGTCAGGCATTATGTTTTCTTTTTGTTTTCTTTAGACTTTCGATCTACACTTTTGGTTTTTTACATCTCTAGATGCCTTTTTCCAGATGGAGATTTTATGTTTAGATAATGCAAAAGGCCATCAAAACACCCTAAGCTATCTATTAGAGTGTGTTCCTCTCGAGTAATGCGTTTTCTAAAAGGCACCTATTTGAGAAAACTACCGTAGTCAAACCTTCAATTTTCACTCAGTTAGCCCAATTTTTGTATCATTCGATGAGGAATTAAAAGGCTCAGTCAATGATACCAAAATCTGGCTGATCGAATGTAAACTAACGGTTTGACTACGGTTTTACTAAAATCTCCATCTGGAAAAAGGCATCTAGAGATGTAAAAAACCAAAAGTGTAGATCGAAAGTCTAAAGAAAACAAAAAGAAAACATAATGCCTGACTTTTGCTTTACTTTCGCACTTACCTTGTAGATGAACTACGCGAGCCTTGCAGCGTCTCCAAAAATTTGTAAACCCATCAAATCACTCTAGCCGGGTGATTTTTATTCTTTTTATAATAAAATTAGCGATAGTAAAATAAAAAAACAGGTGGTTGCCGTAAAAAAATTTTTATGGTCACCCGGCCGCGATTAATACCCCCCCCCCCCCCCTTTAATCTTTAACTTTAAATTTTTTCTAAAAAACGATTTACCAGTGAAAATAATAGAAGCAAAAATTTAGATATGTAACTGAATTTTAAGGTCGTCCGGTTATTTTTAACTTTCATTTTAAATCCATTCTCTGTTTATGAAAAGAACCGAGAATGCCTTCTTATCAAACAAAAGTTTGAAAGGTCAAAAGTCTTTCTTGTCTGTTTTAGATCTAAAGTGGTTTTAGAAAAAATCAAATCTCTTAAGAACCCTTCTCTATTTTTGGGCCTGAAAAATTTTGGGGAATTAAAAAGTGTAAAACCCGGGTCTTTTGGTAGAAGAAATATGGTGTATTGAACATTAATTTATCAGGTTTTTTAGAAGCTACACGATTAGTAAAAAGCGTATCAATACCCTCTTTATTTCACTTTACGCGTTTGCTCCCCTGGTATGAATTTTTCTTTACAAGGCAAATCTCCCGAAAGATGTTGTTGCCTTGGAATATCCAGTAAGTTTAACAAATGACAGTCCAATTTAGTTTCATTGCATTTTAATTAAATAAATCTAAGGATAAAAGTAAAACTTTTTTTAAGCCGTGAGTTCAATTTAATGAGTGGACGATTAGCTCTCTGGATCTTCATTCAAATGTTACGAAATATGTAGAAAATGATCAATTTGAACGATACATCATTTTTAAGAAAAATGCTTTTTATTAGCTTGGCAAATATGAAAGGTTATTTTTTTGATCATTTTTAACATAACAGAAAAATTTATTTAAACACTTTCAAAATCAAATGTATTCACCACAAGCATTAATAACTTCTTTCCAACGTTCCCCCAAATCACGAATACCGTCCTCATAAAATTGAAGATTTTTAGAGGCAAAATAGTTGGCAACCCAATTTTCGATGTCCTGCTTTTGCTTGAACTGCTTTCCAGAAACTGCTTGTTTCATTGACCGAAAGAGATGGTAATCCGATGGGGCTAGATCAGGGCTGTATGGTGGGTGAGAAAGAAGTTTCTATCCAAACTCATCGATCTGTTCGTGGGCGACCTTTGAAATGTACGGCCTAGCATTGTGTGGAAGAAATCTGACCTTTGATGGATCGATCCGCTTTTTCCTCAGTGCTCGATCGACTCGACCCAGCTGTTCTGCATAAAGTCTTCCGTCAACAGTGTCTCCTTTATCTAATATTTCCAAATGAGCCAATCCCTTAGCATTCCACCACACACAAAGCATAACTTTTTCGGAGGCTTCGGGATAGAATGAGAGGTCTGCTTCGAACTCAGCCACTGTCCATAGAGTTGAATATTTTCATACGAAAGCCAAGTCTCATCAGATGTCAAAAAATACTCCCTAAAGTCACGATGGCTAGCTTTACGTAGAAGAACAGAGCTCAAGGTGACTCGTGTGACTTTGTGGGCATCAGTGAGGTCGTGGGGGAGCCATTTCCCGCTTCCATATGATTTCGCAAGAACGTGTAAATGGTAACATGAGTGCATCCGAACTTTTCTGCTAATTTTCTACACGTTTGCGATGGATCCAAGTCGACCTCGTTCAGTAACAGCTGATCGTCCAAAGTAATCGGTGGCTTTCCATGTGGTGCATCTTCCAATGACTCGTTTCCCGTTCTCAAGCGATCGTACCAAACACAACATTGTTTGTAAGTAAGAGCAGCTTCTCCAAAAACAGTACAAATGTTCTGATGGCATTCCGTAGCTTTCTTGTTTAGCTTGAATTCAAAGAATATGGCAGCCTTGATTTTAAATTTTTGGTCATCCATCTTTGTCGAGCTGAAAAAATACAAATATTATTCAAAACAAAAAAGTTTTTGCAAAAAAAAACATAAGCACATTTTGACATATTATTGAGAAAAATCCTAGACAGCGAATGTTCTTCGTAACGACAGGGCAATATTTCTTGTAAAAAATAACCTTTCATATTTGCCAAGCTAATATAAAGCATATTTTAATACCATTTTTATTTTTATTTTAATACCATATTTTAATATTAAGTCATTTTAATTTTGATTACCTATCTTACTGTAATTATTTATAACAAAAACACTATTCAGGGCCAAGGTGACCTTCTTTATCCAAATCTTTTTCTCGCCGACCTTCTCTCGCCTTTTTCGCTTACCGCTGCTTCCTGTCTCGCTCTTTGCTATTTTTCTGCTCTTATTCTGATCGCTTTTTCTATATACGGGTTGGTTTGATTCTCGAGTACAATCTCCCAATTATGGAATCTTTATGGAGAAGCTAATTATAAATTTATTTTAATTCAATAACAAAAATAGTGTGTTTGTTGAGTCGGAATCCGATCACACTAATTGATTCCGCTGGATTCGTCGAATTTCTTATAATTTTTCAACTACAGTCATACACAAAAGTCCCTTGCAAAAAATTTCATGCTTAAATTTTTTTACCAAAACATCAAAATAACTTTTGCCTATTTGGGATGCCCTAACCTCCTATTTTCATAATCTAACATATCAAGTATCGAGCTCTAATGACAATCTCTAATGCTCTAAAATTTTGTCAGTCCACCTTGAGCTCCAATGACTTCTTGGATCCTCCTAGGCATGCTATCGACCAAAGCATGAAGAATTTGTGGAGAAACTTTCCGCCAAGCTTCCGAATGTAGTACCACAGCTCAGCCTTCGATCCAAACCGTTTTCCTTTGAATTGTGACTTGACATAGGCCCAGAGATGTTCAATAACATTGAGATCGGGGCTATAGGGTGGAGCTGACACAAGTTGAACCAGATCAGCAGACATAAGAAGAAAAATGGAAAAATCTCTTACCACAAAGCATTACCGATCCACCACCAAATTTGACTGTCGGTCGCGGGTATTAGACATCGTAACGCTGTCCGATCAATCTTCTGATCAAGTGATTGCCATCCGGCTGGAAAAGATTGACTTTTGATTCATCAGTAGACACCACATTGGCCCGGTCATTTCGTGTTGAACTTGCGTACTTCTTTGCAAACTCGAGACGAAGCTTCCGGTGCTTGGCAATCATTAGAGGTTTCTTGGCAGCATGTCTGGTCATCAAACCAGCTCGAATCAGCCGTCGGTCCACAGTTAAAAAAACCAAATGCATTAATATTTGGGTCTTTTGGTGTCCCAACACGAGCGCCTTGTCTTCTCGAGGTGTTGTAGATGGTTCTCGACGAGATTTCGGAGCCCTCTGGACGTCGCAGCTCGATTTTGACTGGGCTGCAAGCCGTCCAACTGTTTTTTCAGAGCACCGAAAAAGTTCACCGCAATGCCCCTGGAACGAGCTTCACCTTTTTTTTTCGCGGTAGTGCGTCAAAAGTTATTTTGAGGTTTTGATAAAAAAATTTAAGCAGGAAATTTTCTGGATGGGACCGTTCAAGACTTTTATGCATGACTGTTTGGGATTCGGATTTCGGATCAGATCCTGACGTCTAGACTGAATTCGGACGTAACATATACATATGTAGAATAGAAAAGTCAAGTCTAGAAAATGGCAGTTTACAGCAGAATCAGAAAATGAAAATAGATCTTTAGATTTCAATCTGAAAAAAGGCCCATTTCAATTCAAAGATTTTAAAAGAACTGGTCCGCACCAAAGGGTTGCCTGAACATAACCACTATTTCGTTTTATGGACATTTCCTAAAAGACGTAAAATGATAACAACCAGGGCTGCTTCTAACTCAATTAGAAGTTAGGCCAGGCCAGGGCCAGACTCCGCCCCTCCATACAAAGCCAGGCTAGGGCAGATTTCCAAATTATTATGTAATAATTCAAAATTTAAAAATTTTTTAAAAGTTTAGAATAATTTAAAAGTTTATTATAATTAGTTTAAGTATTGTTGTAAGAATCAAACAAAAATGGTTCAATTATAGCATTTTCTCGTTACTCAATGGAGACACTTCCTACAGTGCAAAGACAAAAATGCTGCACAAAAGAGCCGTTAATTCCGCACTTTTCATGGTAAAGCACAGTTTTGTCGTTTTTTCGGACTTTGGGCTTTTAAGGTTGTGCCAGCTATTGTCAATACTATCATTGCAGTAGCTATTGGAGGAGTTTGTGTTGAACTAAAACTTTTCTTTAATATTGAATTTTCGTCCTATCAAGGTAAGCTACCATAATCAAAGCAAACCATTTGTTAATGCATATCTAGAAATTTCTCAACTCATAATATCGATGATGCTTCTCAATTCATCTCTCGTCTCACTCAATACTTTATTTCAAACGAGTCGAGACAATTTGCAGAAAGATTCGATCAAAGTGAAACAGGATCAACAAGTGACAGTGAAAAGATGTAAAGTGTTTGAGAAATCTTGAATTTGTTTGTTTCAGTAAAAATATCCTGGTATATGATTTGAAATGTCAAATGAACTGTTAACTGATGATGTCAGTTAACGATCACAATGGCCAGTGTGGCAAAAATGATGTCGCTGAGTCCAGTCCATTAATTAAATATATTACTGTTTAAAGTTCCTTTTTAGACAGCCCTCAAATCAAAACCCCAAACAAATAATTTTCATTTCTAGAGAGCCCTCCTCGTGCAAGGAATCGAAATCGCTGTTTCCAAGGTCAACATTTTTCTACCATATTTGCCTTTTATTTCCATAGGCTTACGATCGAATTGGAATTCCTACCAGCTTCTTTTTAGTACGTACTATGAAGTAGAAACTAAAGTCAAAAAGTTCACATAGAAATATCCCATCAATCTTCAGAAAATGAACGTGATTCGTGTAAAGTAAAAGTGATTTCATCAAGGGAATCTCCAAATAATTCGTTGAATAGAACCCATTTTCAAAGAGACTTCTTGACTTTTAACATCTTCAATCTTTCAAGTACATTTAGCTTCTTTAATATTTGAGCTTGAAGCTCGGAAGCTGATGAGGTTAATTGAGCGACATTTTCTGTAAACAAACAACAAATTCGGGCTTGGTGGGAGAAATGGGCGTCTTAAATGAAGTAACCGATAGAGATCAAATAGCCAAAAACAAACATCGTAAACAAAACATTTATAGAAGGTTTATGTAAAACTGTATAAATGAACTTTATCAACAAAACTTCATAATCTTCTTGAAAATTGTTTTGCTTTTGGCTCTCTGACCAAAGATCATAAACGCTTTGTTTCTTTGAGCATGTTCTTTGTTGGTAAAAGTCAGTTAGTCAGCTTGATGCTATGAATTAAAAGCTCTTGTTAATTTTTTTCTCATTTTGATCTATTGTGTTTTGTATGAATATCATTGCTTATTTAACTGCACACTTAAATAAAAATCTCAAAAGTTGCCTGAAGTCTAACATTTTGTGTATCTTTTGAAAGGAGACTGAAGAACTGATTTATTTATCATTAAGAAGACTGAACTTCGTGGTTTACCTTGTTTGAGTCAAGAAAGGGACATATTTCACTAGGCAAAATAACTTTCATAAAGATGAAATTGAAATTGAATTCATTCACATTTAATTTAATTCACAAAGTCCATTAATACAAAGATTATTTCTATTGTAGTTTCATCAAAATACAGAAATTTTGCGGACAAGACTCTATTCTCGCTTAAACACTTGTCATTTCCTGAAAATTCCGGTTGGAAATGATAAGTGCTCTTTGTGCTTTAAAAGGCTGATTTGGAGAAGAAACTTTTATCAGCACTTTTTTAGATTTTCTATTGACTTTCTATTGACTTACTATTGACTTTCTTTTTTTCTTTTCTATAGTTTCTATTGACTTAAAATGGTTCATCGTTCACTGCTTTTAATCGATCTTCCAAAAGAACTGAAAGATGATGTGCTTGATCGAGTTTCTATAACTTCTAATTTAAATTTAACCAAAACTAGCCAAACACTTTGCAAGTACGTACTTTAATATGGACCTTTTGGGAGAACTATCGACTTTTCAATGAAGTTATTTGAAAACAAAGAAAAAACGATTGCTGTTTCATTATCAACTGAAATTTTTGAGGGCCTCGTGCAAAAAGAAATCCATTTTTTAGTCAATTCCAAACAGGCATTATTCAAAAGAGTTCGTCTTTGTCAAGAATTTGAAATTTCCAAGGAATCCCTTCAAAAACTAAAATCGGAAGAGACTTTGAAAGAATTTAAGCTTACCTTCCCAAATTTCCAAGCCATTTCTTACTTTGACAACATTGGTGTGACAGATTCACAGCTGAGAGCGAATGTTTATTTCGAAAAACTCAACTTACAAGTGTTAACACAAGCTCGTATTTATGTTCGAAAAGAGGATCAAAACATTATTTCACTCATCAAAAACAATATGAAGTACTGTGAGGAATTGGATGTTTTGGATCGTGGAATTGGATGTTTTGGAAATGGAACCATTTTTTGAGTTGATTAAACTTAAACAGTTACACTTCGATTGTTGGACAATATTCGACTTGGCTAAGAAAGTTGAGCAAATAATTCACTATGGAATTGCGGAAATCGATTGTTCAATTTGTTTAAGTATTGATTCGGGTTACCGAGCTCAAGTCAACTATAATATTGCTCAAAAGGCTTTTAAAGAATCTACATTGGTTCTCAAGGAGGCTAAAAGTTTAAAAAGAATAGCTCAACCATTTAATGTTCTAGTTTAAAAAGAAAAGTTTGTCACTTCATCGAGTTATCGTTTGATTGAAAATGGGTCGAGAGAAGCTTTGTATTTTCTTACTTTAGTGAATGGTTTTCATGATTATGGAACTCAGTACACGAAAGTTAAAGTCTTTATGAGATTTGAGGAGAAAAGCTTTAATAATAATAAGAAACATTTGTGTAAAATATCTTAAAAGTTATTATTTGAAAATTAAAATTTCAAAATTTAACGCCACTTATCTAGCGAATGCATTTATCTTGTTCGTTTTGAAAATAAATAAGCGAGTTTTGAATAAATATTTATTTTTCTGCCTGTGAGTTATACATAAATCACATAAAAGAATACGAAAATATTTAAAGAAAAATATTATTTTAATGATTAAGAAACCGAAGAAGTACTTACGATTCGACGACTCCGATTCGCTTTTGAGAAACGCTATTTTAAACTCGACTTCTCACCGAATCAATATCAGTTTCCAAATTTATGTCCTCTAGGTTTATAGATAAATGCATTAAAAATAATAGTTTTCAAAAGGTTCAGCAGTTCTGTCTATGGATTATTACGTGCTTTTTAGGTCTACGTATTTTCGCTAGTAAACATACCGAATCAGATTTTACTAAGAAAATTTTTTTAGAAAAAACAAAAGTTTCCAAAATTATGTCCGCTACTGTATCTAGCAACTTCTCAATTCTTAATCTCGACTTTTCTTCTCCACTCATCTTTAGTCTCAATTAATATTTTATTTCAAACGAGTCGAGGCGGTTTGCAGAAAAATTCGATCAAAGTGAAACAGGCTCAACAAGTGAAATAAAGATGTAAAGAGTTTGAGAAATCTTCAATTTGTGTGGTTCAGTAAACATACAGCAGTATAAGTGATTTGAACAACTAAATGAACTAGTAACTGTGATGATTTCAGTTAACGATCACAATGACCAAAGTGGTGAATGATGTTGACGTGACGATGAAAAGACTAGCAAAACCTGAGAAAGAAACCGTTTTTTCTAGTTGATTGTTTTGGTTGACCGGCCATTATTGATCAACCGACCGGCCGGGTTCACAAACATCACCAGCCATACTTTTTTCTTACACACTTTGATGAGTAAACAGAAGAAACCGAAGACCAGAAGAATTTTTGATCAGCCGACCGAAACACCTGCTTGCAAATGGGGTAGAAATTTTCATAATGGCAATTATTTTATTCAAAAGCTGTTCACAAAATGCTTCCCAATCGATCGTTAGCCGAAGAGATTTGGAATTATGCATTGACGGGGATTTCTATAATTCTCTACATTCTTGTCCTACATACCTTGATTCGTAAACAGAAGAAGAATTATCCAAAATCTCACCTCTTTTATCTTATTCTCGGAAAAGTTAGTTTAAAACCCAGCCTTAAGCAAAAAGCAGAAAAGTTTTTAGCATTTAATTAAAAATAAATTCTTTTAACATATTAAGTTTAAGCTTTTTACTATCTAAAACGGAGCCAATTCAGCTTTAAAATTTTGTTAACACAAGCCAATAGTAAGTCAGCAAATCCAAGAAAAATCAAGGCTCAAACGAATAATTCTCAATGGCGCTCATTTCTAGACAGCCCTCCTCGTGCAAGGATTCGAAATCGCTGTTTCCGGAGCCAAAATCTTCTTTCCATATTACGCTGTTTATTTCGATGGGTTTATAATCGAGCTGGGAATTCTTACTAGCTTCCTTTTAGTATGTATAGTCAAACCTCGTTAGTAAATAACTCATTGGAGATCGAAAAATTTATTTTTTATTAAAGAAAACTAGAAAACCTATTTGCTAAAGAATTTTCTAATAGCGAGGTTTTACCGTATATGAATTAAACACTAAAAGCTTCAAAACTTTAGCCTATCTGGCTGTTCAATTGGTATTTGCTCGGTAGTACAACGAGTGTTTTCCTCTTTTCTCGATACGCTTTGTTGACAGCTAGGAAAGTCGGGTTAGTTAAAAATGATGTATAAAACCCATTTCTAAGTCAAATGAATGACTTAATAAGTCATTGATTTAATAACAAATGTTTAGCTTAATCTTTTTAATAATTTTTATTACCCTAAAGTCGCGAGTATAAGTTCTGTTTGGTTTTCGCATGCAAATTGACGGCTGTCTCCGGTGCGGTGTGTCGAGGGTTCGAACCCCGCTGCAGCATAACTTTTTTGCTTTTTAAGAACAATAATAAAAGTTTATATAACAATAAAAATGTATAAAAACCCAACAAAAAGAAATTCAAAGCAATTAAAGCGACATAAAAAAGAATTCTGTGCTTAGCTTCGAAACTGTTTCATCCGTCAAAGCTCTTCGAAATCCATTGATAATGCAAGAAGAGGGGACCGCATCGAAACTTTTCCTTACCCATTCCGCAACTGTTTCGTAGCTCGCTCTCTTTTTTCGTCCCAACAGGGTAAATTGGTCGTTTCGGCTATCGGACATCCATTCTTCCCAGTGAGCCTTTAGATTGTCCTTGAATGGCTTATTGACGCTGATGTCAAGCGGTTGAAAGAAAGAAGAAAATTTTCCATCAGAGCCCTTTAAATGTAAATCAAGGCAGAACTTATACTCGGATGAACTTATACTCGCGACTTTAGGGTAAGCTCTTTCTACAATGTTAAACCATATTGGAACCATATTGGAACCATATTGTAAGTTGAATTTATCATTTTACTGTTTATTAGTACAGAACCAGAATGCAACAATACCCATTACAAAAACAGCATGCGCATCAATAGAAACAACAAAGTCCCCCCAGAAAAAGGCAAAAGAAAACCCGCCGACCAAAAAAAATAATTTCGGGAAGGGAGAAAAAAGACGAAAAATGCGACGCGAATAATTGCAAAATAGGAACGCGGATGAACTTATACTCGCGACTTTAGGGTAATTGTTAAAATCACATTCTGGAGATGTGCCGAGGGTGTTTGCTTCTCCTTTAGAAATGGAGAACCCGATTAAGAAATGGAAAACCCGGGTCTTTTAAGAGAAGAAATATGGTATATCGAAATTTCGAAATTTTTCTAGAAGCAACAGAATCAATAAAAACCGTATCGATATCTTTTTTGTTCCACTGCACTCATTAACTTTTCCTGGTCTATTTCTATTGTACAAGACAAATCTTCCGAAAGATGTTGTTGCCTTGGTATATCCAGTAAGTTTAACAAATGACATTTCTATTTAGTTTCATTGCAATTAATTTGAACAAATCTAACTATAAAATAAATTTTTTTTAAACAATCAGTTCAATTTAATTAGCGGACGATTAGCTCTCCGGATCTTCATTCAAATGTTACGAATCCGGCCATTGATTGTCTTGTGGTCGGTTTCGGACCTTCGAATCCGACCACACTCAAGATAAATGCCAATTGATCCCTCTGGAATCGTCAAAATTTTAATAATTTTTCAACTACAGTCATGCACGAAAGTCTTGACCAATCCTCTCCAAAAAATTGCATGCTTAAATTTTTTATCAAAAACCTCAAAATCACTTTTGACGATATACCTTTTTAAGATGCTCTAGCCTTCTATTTTCATAATCTAACACGTCAAAATATCGAGCAATCTATTCAGGATCACTAGGATATGTAGAAATTGATCAATTTGAACGAAAGCTAAAATTGCTAAAGCAATTTGAACGATAGATTATTTCTTAAGAAAAATCTTTTCTATAAAGTATATTTTAATACTAACTGGTATTAAGTCATTTTAATTTTGGTTACTTTTCTTACTGTAATCATTTATAACAAAAACACACGATTCAGGGGCAAAGTGACCTTCTTTATCCAAATCTTTTTGTCGCCGACATTTTCTCGCCTGTTTTTCTTGTCGCTTGGGCCTTTTAAACTGCTTGGCTTTACTTTTGTTTGAGTGAAACTATCTTACAGTCTTGACCGGTTATCATTATTTTGTATTTTTGTTTTTTTTTTATTTGCTTTTCCGTTCCGTTTTCGTTTTATTTGGACTAAGCTGCCGCTTAGTTCAGTCCATTAATTAAATATATTACTTTTAAAAGTTTAATTCTAGAGAGCCCTCCTCATGCAAGGAATCAAAATCGCTTTGTCCGAGGTCAGCATTTTTCGACCATATTTTGCCTTTTATTTGTCACTAGTTTACTAGTATTTCTTATATATTTTATGTTTAGATCATTTGGAGTGACGAAAAGAAGTTTAACCTTGATGGTGCTGATGGTTTTCGAGGATATTGGAAGGATTCACGAAAGCCGGGCATGGTCTTCAGCACGAGGAAGGTGGATCATGTTTGGAGGTGGATCATGTATGGTATGGGGAGCCTTTCGAGACGATGAACTGGTCGGCTTAGAGTTTATTTCGACCCTGATGACATCGCTTGACTATCAACAAGTGTTGGACAAACATCTAGCCGTCTATCTGAACAACAATCCGGGCAATAACTTTACTTTTATGCACGATAATGCGAGTATTCATGCAAGTCGCTCCACAAGAGATTGGCTGACAGCGCACAAAATCGGCACTGTCGCTTGGCCCGCTTGCAGCCCAGACTTGAACCCGATTGAGAATGTGTGGGGGGGGGGGCCGTTCGAGATTTCTACAAGGGAAACAAGCAATATTCGAGCGTGAATGAACTCAAGAAAGCCATTCAAGTAGCCTGGAATCGGCTTCAGCCAACAGCGCTCCATGCCCTGTCTCTTCGATGCCGAGACGTCTTTTAGAAGTTGGACTAAAGCAAGGAGGGGCCACACATTATTAATTTATTTGGTTTGCGTTGTTATTTTTATTTCTGTTAACTTTTTTCCTTGATAAAATAAAAGCGCATCTATAATTTTTTGACAGCTGATAAAACGTTTTTTGTACGATAAAGTACTTTGGATGAGTGAAATGACTTGAAATTTTGGAATCTCATAAAAGCACAATTTCTTGAACTGGTTAGGAATGAAGGCAACAACAGTTTGAAGTCATGACACTATTGATTAGACAAAGAGAATTGGCGCTTTTCACTTCCATTCCCTTTTTTTTCTTCTTTTTTAATTTATTCGCCGCGTAAAAGGCACAGCTAGATAGTCTTGCAAGGAAATAGGCCTTGCACTGTAAAATACGCGCTTTTGAACTACGAAAAAAATGTGAACAAATTTAGAGTTACATTTTTGTAGTACAAAGCCTGAACACAGTTGAGCTCGTATATTTGAAAAACAAGAATTTATGGGTAATGTGGAAGGAGATCGCCAAAAACGAAAGACTGAATTGGAATCCTATTGTGTGTTCCGTCAAAGCCGATCGGATGGAAAAGTATTGTTTCATCTTTTTCAAAAAATCCAAAGCGGCAATGAATGCATCAAACTGAAAAGATTATATTTAATTGATCTGAAAACTTCTACTTTAAGTTCCTATCAACTTTTCAACCGTTCAATTGAAAGCCTTTGACTCTCATAGGTTGCCCTATCAGAAAATTCATCCACCTCACTATTCCGCATCTCCTCGAGAACCTCCATGGCTCTCGGCCGAACATTACGATCAAAACTCGTACATCTATTCTCCCGCAATGAGTTACTCAATCAAGCACAAACCTTTTGATCACACCTTGAATTTCCCCTTGACAATTTGCTGCAACAAGTTCTGTCAATTGGTTCTGGGTGATTTCATAATTGAAAACTTCTCGATTGAAGTCTCCGTGCTGGCCATACTCGGAGAAAACAAGCCTACAAACGAGTAGAGATATAATTTTCCTGTAAATAAACTTTCTTTCAACAATCTCCCACAAAATAAGTCCCAGACTGTAGACGTCATTTCGATGAGAGTCCTAAATGTGAAAGTGTTTGATAAATTGATAAACACTCTTTTGACAAGTGAGACAAGTGACTAAAGAGTCAAATGTAAAATACAGGATTGTTCCCAGCACAACTTTTCCAGAAGCTAGCTCCTGATTTGGCTTCTGAACTTGTCTAGTCTTGTCCAAGAAAGTCTTGAGCCTGTCAGAAACCATAATTTGATCTAGTTTCACCCTCACTATAGCCGTCTCTTTACCTTGCCTGACCTGGACGGGCTTGGCCTAATTTGGCTTACAGACCCCGAGTCCGGCTGGAACATCCCTGAATGGCCAAATGAACGGCCAACCCTGCCTGAAAAACTTCAAAGTCACTGGCGAACGCACAAAAAAGAAAAACATTTTTCTTTCTTATCTTTTAAATTTTTCCCATTTAAAATGAAATCTTGCTCTTTCTCATTTTCAAATGTGTTCTTTCACCAAAACTATCATTCCTTTCTTTTCTTTCATTTCATTTTCCCATAAAAAAATCCCTTTCCTTAGAATTTTTGTCCTATTGTATTAGGTGCCTCAAAAATTTCAGACCGTCGACGAATTGGCAAAAGAATTGCTAAAAGTTTTACGTTTTTTAGAATTGCTAAAAGTTACGTGTAAGTTTTACTTTGAATCCAAAAAAGCGCATTATTTTTTTCATTAACTTATTGTAACAAAAATGTACAGAATTGTATTTCAGACTCAAAAACGGCAAATGAAGTAAATACACCGACACAAACTTGGTGTTATGATATTCAAGCGGTGTGCATGAAATGTCGTGAAGAACAACGAGCAATAGCCCGAGGGATTCGAGCACATCAAAGCAAAGACCACAATTGTTTCGAGTACACGACGTATCCTTCATATTGCTTGATGGGTGAGTAAATTTCAACGTAATCAAAGAAATTCTCTTTGAAAAACGAAAACAATCAGATTGCTTTAGTGGGTGCTTTACGTTGAATCAAAATTTGATGGCTACGTTCAAACAACTCAATCAATCACAATTCCTGAGTGTCCGATTTGTAATGAAGAATGTGGGTGATTTCATTGTACACTTAGAAAATGATGAAACATTAGACTCAATAGAAAGCTCAAAAAGAGAACCATTCATCCTCCACTGTGGCCACGGGATATGTAATGGGTGTTTTGCTAAAATGTCAAAACCAAGAACCCATAAGAGCTTCTTTAAATATGATCTCGAATGTCCACAATGCAAACGGAACGATTCTTATGCTCAAGTATCATGGGAGAATCCATTGAAAAGTTGGTTGCCTTTCTCACAAACTTGAATCGTTAAAATCATTCAGTCTTTTTGCGGGAACTGTCGGAGAAACAAATTGAATCGAAAAGAACATGTGGTGATTGCAAAAAAGAGGTTTTCCTCTAGATTTCACATTGTCAAAATCTACTTAGGCGCCTTTGTTTGAAATGTTTCAATGTAACGATTGTGGAAAAGTAATGGTTCGTTGAGAAGAGATTTTTGGAAATGGAAGTTTATAATTTTTGGATAATTATGTGCATATTTCAGTTAACGCTTTCAGGGATGTTAGATAATTTCAAAAACTACACTCATGTGATGTGTAAAATGAAAGTATAAATCAAAATTTAGCTTTGCTCTTTATGTGTAGTGAAAAAGCATCGACAGCATAAAATCGTTGATTTGGAAGTTGTAGAGGTAGAAAGAAAAGTATCTACAAATAACCAGAAGAACATTCCATTTTCAGGTGAAGAAATTGATGAATGCAACTTATGGAGTGATCACCCCGCAAATTAAAGCTTATGATGTCTGTTTTCCCGAACTTCAAGCGGATTTGATTAAAAAAATCCACAATTTTCAAGCGGTAAATTTTCAAATTTTTGTGATAAATTCCAGAGATTCTTCAGAAAGCTCTTGAAAAAGCCGGCACGATTGAGGGGTTAAATTATGATCCAGCTAACACAAGTACTCTAAAAATTCTAAATTTTGCTGAAATTGAGACAAATGAGTTGAAACACCTGCTTGCAAATCGGGTGGAAATTGATCGTTAGTCGAAGAGATCTGATACTATGAATTGATGGGGGACGCAAAGCTTAGCTTTATTTTCAAGTTCCGTTCAAATTTGGAGACAAAATGTTATTTGAAATGCAAAAACTGTTCAAGCTGAATGATGAAAAATTCATCAGCAAATCTTAAATTTGCTTGATTCTGTAATGCTACAATAGTAAAAGTGATTTGAACCACTGAATGAACTAGTAACTGTGAGGATGTCAATTAACGATCATAATGACCAAAGTGGTGAATGATGTTCACATGACGATGAAAAGACTAGCAAAGCCTAAGAATGAAATCATTTTATCTGGTTGATTGTTTGGATTGACCAGCCATTATTGATCAACCGACCGACCGCGCTCAAAAACAGCACCAACAATAGTTTTGTCCTCCATACTTTGATTAGTAAACCGAAGAAAAAGAAGAGCAGTCGAATCTTTGATCAGCTGACCGAAACACCTGCTTGCAAATGGGCTGGAAATTTTGATGATGGAAATTATTTTATTCCAAAGCTGTTCACAAAATGCTTCCCAATCGATCGTTGCCCGAAGAGATTTGGTATTATGGATTGATGGGGATTTCTATCGTTCTCTACATTATTGTCCTACATACTTTGATTCGTAAACAGAAGAAAAATGACCCGAAATCCCACCTTCTTTATCTTATTCTCGGAGAGGTTAGTTTAAAACCCAGTCTGGAGCAGTTTTATTATTGATATTAGTTTTAAGCTTTTTACTATCTAAAACGGAGCCAATTCAGCTTTAAAATTTTATTATCACAAGCTAATAGTAAGTCTGCAAATCCAAGAAAAATCAAAACCCAAACAAATAAGTTTCATTCCCAGACAGCCGTTCTCGTGCAAGGAATCGAAATCGCTGTTACGGAGGTCGGCATTCTTCTACCATATATAGCTGTTTATTTCCATGGGTTTATGATCGAGCTGGGAATTCCTGCTAGCCTCGTTTTAGTATGTAGAGTCAAACCTCGTTAGTCAATAACTCAATCTATAACCCTCAATAACAAAGAAAAATCCATTTACTATCAAGGTTAAATTGAATGTTTTTTTTATCAAAAAACCCTAGTAAAGCCATCTACTAAAGAGTTTTCTACTAGCGAGGTTTCACTGTATATGAATTAAACACTAAAAGTCGCAAAACTTTAGACGATCTGGGTGTCTAATTGGCATTTACTCGGTATTTCAGCGGGTGTTTTACTCTTTTCTCGATATTTTTTGTTGAGCGGTGGGAAAGTCGGGTTTGTTAAAGATGGTACATACCGTAAATACTGCTAGATAATAGATCCGAAAAAAATGATTAGGAACTTTTTCTAAAAACGATTCACCAGTGAAAATAAAAGGTAGTTAAAAATGATACATACCGTACCGTAAAAGTAAAAAGAACCGAGGATGCCTTTTTTGAACAAACAGAAGTTTGAAAGGTCAAAAATTTTTCTTGTATGTTTGAAATCAAACAAAATCGAATGAAAATGGTTTTAGAAAAATAAAAATTTTGAGAACCCTTTTCTGTTTTTGGGCCTGGAAACGTTTGGAGGATTAAAAAATGGAAAACCCCGGTTTTCTGATAGAAGAAATATGGTATAATGAAATTTCGAAGTTTTTTTAGAAACTACAGAATCAATAAAAATCGTATCGAGATCTGTTTTCTTCCACTGAACTCATTAGCTTTTTTTGGTCTATTTTTATTGTGCAAGACAAATCTTCCGAAAGATGTAGTTGCCTTGGAGTATCCAGTAAGTTTAACAAATGACATTTCTATTTAGTTTCATTGCAATTAATTTGAATAAATCTAACTATAAAATCAAATTTTTTCTTTGTAACAATTAGTTCAATTTGATTAGCTGACGATTAGCTCTCTGGAGCAATATGTAGAAATTGGAGAAATCTTAATGTAATCATTTAGAACAAAATATTAGGTTGGTGCAAAAGAAATTTCGGTCGATATAAAATGTTCTTATTTTTTTAATCTGAAGAGCTTATTTGATGTTCTTTTGTGCATTTGTACTCTTGGATATTTGCTTTATTTTCGCACTTTTTCAAAGTCAGAGCTTTCACTTTTTAATTGATTTTTGCTTTAGATCATGGTGGATCAAAAGTATGTTCTGCGCACGTGTCTTCTCTATGACTTCAAAATGGGCAAAAACGCTGCTGATTCACATCGTGATCTCTGTTCCGCCTTTGGAGAACAGGTTATCACCGAAAGATCATGCCAGCTCTGGTTTGCCCAATTCCGAGATGGTAATGAATCCCTTGAAGACGAATCGCATGGACATCGTGCCACAGCCATCGACAACAATGAATTGGAACAATTAATTGAAGCTGATCCAATGCAAACAACACGAGAACTTGCCAAACATCTCCAATGTGATCATTCAACAATTGTACGCCATTTGGAAATAATTGGAAAGACAAATCGTAATGGACAATGGGTTCCACATCAATTGAGTGTTGAGAATCTGGGAGCACGCGTTTCGATCAGCCATATTTTGCTCCATAAGTCGAAAAGAAGCCATTTTTTTGAGAATATCTTGACGATGGATGAGAAGTGGATTCACTTTGATAATACTTCTCGAAAAAGACAATGGCTGAGCAAAGGTCAAGCGCCAATTCCAACTCCAAAGCCGGATTATCATGGGCGCAAAGTGATGTTGTCTTGCTGGTGGAATATCAATGGACTTGTTCATTTTGAATTATTAGAGCCCGGAAAAACAGTCGATTCATCTTATTTTATTCAACAACTCAAGAAGGTTGACGAAATTTTGCGTGAAAAAGGCCTAAATCCCTCAACTATCAACTTTCTCCGTGATAATGCTCCAGCTCACACGGCAAAAACCTCTTGTAAGGAACTAGAGAAGCTAGGATGGAAGGTCTTACCACATGCGCCGTATAGTCCAGACTTAGCACCCTCCGATTTTCACCTTTTCAGATCGATGCAACATTCCCTTGAGAATTGCCAGTTTAAGAATGCAAAAGAAGTCGAAAATTGGGTGACCAACTACTTTGCATCACAGAATCAAGCGTTCTGTGAGAAGGGGATCCGCAATCTGTAGCAACGTTGGAGGGATGTCATAGATAATAATGGTGCTTATTGTTTTAAATAAATTGTTATCAAAAAAAATTTTGGATGACTTTAATGTTTGTAAAAAAACGAAATTTCATTTGCACCAACCTAGTACCTATTTTGCGCAAAAGTTGTTGATTGGCTAATGGGAAAGAAGATTGGCTAATGGGAAAGAAGACAAGGAGTCGTCATCGAAATTTGCTTGCTAAATTAGAATTTAAATTTAAATAGCTTTTGGTTTACAGCTGTTTTTAGATACTGACAAGATAAACACCTCATTCTGCAGTCTCTGTTGAGAGCCGGTCATATTTGCGAAAGCTTTTATGTTCTTGAGATCAATTCTGAAGTCAAGAAAAGTTTATTGCATTTACTAAAGCTTTTAAACTCACGAGTTTGTTAAATCTTTCATTGTGATTGGAAATTTCCACTCTGGATTCTCCTTTGTTCTATTGATCTGCTCCAGCAGGAAATGTTCTTGGATATTGGTCGGCAAACTCTCCAAAGCCTTTTCTGGAAGCATATTTAGGAAGTTACTCTACTGCAAGTTATCATTGAAGTTGTTAGTCAATTCGTTAAAAATTCTTATTCTTTACCTAACTCCAGTAGAATGAGTTGATTGTTTGCCGGTGTTTTGAGAGAGAATGTGTCTTTGGAAAGCGTTTTCTAAAGTTCTTTTGAGGCTCTGGATCTTGGTTTTTACACAAACTTCAATCAAACGGCACTTAATTTTAAGGAAAAACCACTATCTAACAGATCTATAGTAAAGAACGTTTACTTTTGCAGCTTATTTAAACAACAAACTCACATGGCTCCCATTTGATCCACGGTTATGTGTCGTCATTTTAAAGAAATATCAAAACGAAAAAAGTATAGAATTCTTCGAAAAAGAAAGTATAAAGTTCTCCAACAAACAACGAATACTGCAAAATGGATCTGAACTGATGCTGACCAGTCTCTAAGTAAGCAAAAAAAAGTCTTGCAAAATAAAATTCCCAAAAACGATTTCCCACAGGTCACAGCTTCGAAAAACTTTTTTTCTTGCACAAATTTCCCTTTTTTATCTTTGCCACAAGACTTGCTTTTTGGAACGCAAAAATGAACTTTTTTTACAAAGAAGCCAGGAAACTGATAAAAATATCGTTGCAACGGACAATTCCACCCGCTTTTTTTTCAGCAGATAATCAAAAAAGCACAAGCTTTGCGCTGAAATTCTTGATGAAGACCTGGAAGTTTCTCGTAATCTTTGTTTTGCTCTGCATAACCGCTGTGATAATTGAGTTTTGTGAGAATCTTTGAAAAGTTTTAAATAGGTCAACGAAATCCAAACAACGCCGAGGATTGGAATAAAGACAAAATGATGAACGGCAAAAAGAAGTTCTGAAGAAAAATGAGAAGAGAGCCGAAGTAATGGTATTATTTGTATTGAATATAATAGATAGAAGCTAAGTTTCATACCTACTCTTTTACCAGAGCCCGTATTCTCGTCAGCCGGAAACCCTACCGGAAAGGAATTTTTCGGCTACCGGAAACGCAAAAAAATTTCCGGCTTGGACAAGCATACCGCTACCGGAAAAGCTACCGGCAACTTTTTTGGGTTTCCGGCAGGGTTTCCGGCAGAAGTTTCCGGCTGACGAGCATACGGGCTCAGTTCAGTTCAATAGTCTCAGCTAAAGTTTTGCTATCCATTTTCCAGAGCACTTTCATTGCGAAATGCCGGAAAATGCCATTAATGGGTGGGCATGTTTGTGAATGTCACAATCATTTTCGCAACTCATTGCACCGTATTTTCATATTTCTTTATCTAGATTTTCGCATTTCGCATTTTCACAAAAACTGAAACTGTTCGTTTTGATGCAAAGGGTTAAGTTCAGATGGAGGAACAAAGTGGATTTCAGTGTGTATCAGCCGCTGCGCGAATCCTTTTTTCTCAAAGCTCTCAAAGTTCATTCGCGAGGCAGCATTAGGGACGGACAAATCAAAAAACTATTGTTGATTTGTGTTCAGACTTAATGTTTGATTTGCCAAATTTTCAGCTTCTAGTTCATCGTTTGAAGATATCAGACAAACGTTTGAAGATATCAGATCATGTTTTATATGTAGCTGATTGAAAGTTGCTTTCTGCTTGGATCTACCGTTTGATGGGGAAAATCGTGGCATTCACCTTCAGAATGATTCATGACGACGTAAAGAAACAGTACGACGGAGAATCTTGTAACATAAAAATCAGTTGTAGTATGCTGTAAGGTACTTTTCTTTTTCCAAATTTTTAACCTTTAACTGTGAGCTTTCCATAAGAGCCCATCATCTCCATTAGCCTGTATCAAAGAACAAAATTTTCCAGCTGAATACTTTATCACTAAGAAAAAGTGAAGTCATAAGCGGATTTCATTTTCATCTAATCATTGAATAGGGAAGGGTCATAGAATACAAATTGTGCAGGAAAATCATCCCTTTGAGCTCTTATCTGACGAATGAAATAGGAGAAAATGCTCTTCAGAAAGTACTTATTTCTTGAATTTCTACACTGAAAATGCTTTTTTAAAGTGCTACTTGCAGATAAATGCTAAGAATTGTATGTTTAAATAATGTAAAATAACTTAGTGTCTTTAGTTTTTGCAGTAATCATTTCAGTCTTGCCCTGTCAGTGTACAGAAACCCTGTCAGAGCTGGCCAAAAGCTTATCCTTGCTTCGAAATAAGAATTTAACCTCAATTTTAACATGTACAGGGTGAGTCATAATTATTGCAACAAGAGTTCAAAGACCGTTTTCCAAACAGGAAAACGGGCGTGTCATGGGCGTGTAAAGCCAATAACAATCAAAATTGGACCTTGATGCAAGATGGAGCTCCCGCTCACACGAAGAAGACGGTTCAGGGCTGGTGTGTGGGCAACTTTCCCTCAGTGATCGCCAAGGATGAATGGCCTCCAAACTCACCGGATTTCAATGTGATGGACTTTTCCATTTGGGCAATCTTAGAGGCTAATCTCTGCTCTCGAAAACACACAAGTTTGGATCCTTTGAAGAAGTCTTTGACCAAAGGATGGAAGGCGATTCCTCAAGATGACATTCGGGCCGCAGTGGAGGCATACCCGAACCGATTAAGGGCTGTTATCAAGGCAAAAAGCGGTCATATCAAATGATCTCTTGTTTCCTTATTTGTTACTGTTAAATAAAGCTATTTCTGTTTAAAAATCTTCTTCCAGTGAAACTTCTTGGTGTGCAATGCCTTGAGTATCTTGTTGCAATAATTATGACGCACCCTGTGCATGCTTATCGAACTGTAGTAATCAATAAATTTTCATTTTTATAGCCTTTCGAAAGCATTACAGTACTCTTTACTGGTAATGCAGTGACCCTGTCAGAGCTAGCCAGTATCACCTTGAGTTTCACAAAGCATAGTACCCAACATTGCTTTGTTTCATGCAAAAACATGCTCCAATGGCACCAATCTATCAAAGTTTTTGAAAATCGTACCCGAAATTCCGCTATTATTCTATGAGAGAAAGCGTACAGGATCTATTTTGTGCGTTTCTGTCAATTTTCCAGCTGAATACTTTATCTCTAAGAAAAAGTGTCAATTTTTCACGTTGACAATGGGTTTTTGCTTATTTGCCTCTAATAAAATTGTTTCAAAATAACATTTATGCACACAAGCTAAAAGAATTCATTATTCAACTCCAACTCCAACTCAAACGAATGGCCGTTGGCAGAGCACACCGACTTGTTTACTGGGAACAGCTAGCCACATGTCAGGAAATCCCGTGTCTGATCCGAAAATCATATTCATCACATTGCCCATGTACGGATGCTGGAGATCAACTGAAAGATCAAAAAAATGAATCTTCAGTTGAGTGAGTTTTTTATGGATGCGTTTTCTAAAGTATGTCAACTTTTGGAACCTATCTTAACCATGTTCTTACAATTAGTTTTACAAAAAGCTATCGTAATTCGACCTTTAGTCTTGCGAAAGGTACCGTAATCCTCGCCAATCTCGCCTAATCTATCTATTTTTTTTAATTCTTTTGGAACTCACACAGAAACAGATTAAGGTGAATAAACTGGATAAAAACTAAGACAAGATTACGGTAGCTTTGAAGACAAGATTACGGTAGTGGGCAATTTTTAGTTGTAAGTAAGTGATTGAATCAACTCACAAACTGGCTGGGGATCGGGAAAGAATGTGGCCTTCACATTTTTGAAGCAAATTGGATCAAAAGCGATATCCGGATTGGAATAAGCCTAAAAGGTTTTTTATCTAGATCTAATTTTTTTATCTATTTTCTCCTTACCTGATATCGAATGAACTGTTGATACTCTTTGTAATCGGCTATTGCCGTGGGCAAAGCTTTGATTGGATTGATCCAACATTTCGCTCTCGATAACCACGTGCTGAAACTTGTTTTTTGTTTTTGTCTTGACTCTAAATTTAACAAAACCCACGCGCAATTAATGACATTTATCCTTTTCGTGCAGTTGTTGATCGCATTCTCATAGCTTTTCGGCAGATTTCCATTTCCGACCATGAAATCGGGAGCTGGAAATGAAAATCGGGTCAAGTTTTAGTGTCCCTGGTCAGGGATGTTCCAAAAACCAGGCCAAAGCCAGCTCCATTTCTGCCTTCTGGTTAGTCCAGATATTTTTCGTGCGCAAGGTCAGATCTGGCCTTTAGTTCTGGAAAATTCCTGTTCTTGGTTACCAAAGTGAGCTGCTGTTGCATCAAGTCCATTCAAGAAAATCTGATGTCCATTCGGTTTAGCAACGATTCCAAGCCAAGCCAATTTTACTCCAGAGCCTGGAAAGTAGAAGAGAATGGTTATAGTGCTCCGATCTTTTTCAAAATCACCTCGAAAAAGATTCCTGACCCTTGTCGCATCATTTTCATTTGCCAACATCAACAGTTTTCCATTCAAAGAAGCACATGTGGCTTTCGCAGCGGTAAATGTTTGATCTAAGGAGTGAAATGAGTAGAAGGAAGTTGAAAGGAAACTTTCTATTAAAATTCTTAATCTAATAAAGTTAGAACATTTTTTTGATATTTCAAAAAAAGCTCAAATTCTTTTTAAAGGAAAAGACCGAATTCGCACTAAAACTAAATTATCGTCAAGATTTTTTGATGAGGCTTTATGTAGGAATGACTAAAGTAAATCGGCTTATTTATTTTGTTTATTTATATATATTTTATTGTAGTAATAGGTGTAGTTATAGAATTTTTGATGAAGCTTTATGTAGAAATTAATAGATTCGATCGATTCCCTGATCCCGTAAAACCCTCGAATCCAAATTTATAACTCACTCAATATCTTGATGTCATCTACAAAGCAAAAGAGAAATCCCTATGCAAATGACTGGCGACTGGTGTTCTTTGTGCGGGTTAATCGCTCTCCATCTGACAAACCGCTCCGCTATAGAGTGCTTCTCTTTTGGAATCCATAAAGGGAAAAAGAAGCGGTCAGCGACTGAGCTTTTTTTCTTTTTTGGGCGTTAGATCTTTGGCACGAATTCTCACCTTAAACTTGGCTATATTTTTGCTTGTTCAACCATTTAATCAGTTCTAATTGGCAGACTCAATAAAACAAATTAACTGATTTACTTTAGTCATTCCTACATAAAAGCTCATCAAAAAGAAAAAATTATACTGCTACACCAACCTGCCAATAATTTAATTTTAGTGAGAATCGACCCTCAATTTGAATTCCTTTAACAACCTCGCTTTGGCTTTAAAATCCTACACTACTTTTACATACTCTTTGCAATAAGTTGCACGCAATAAGGTCGTCCAATTAAACCCTTCGATCCAGCTGGACACGCGCATAGACAAATTTGAATTATTGAGAGAAATATTAGAGTAGAATGAAAAAATGATATCATAGTGTGTATTTGAATGAATTTTTGAGCCATAATTTGACTTGATCAGCATTTTATAGGTATGTTGAGCCGATCATGTGAACTCTTTTTTTGTGTGTGGGTCAACATGATGTTTGCTTCATGGAAAAGCCATCAATAATTGCATAAATTTTGAAAAGAGATAGATTTTATTGGTTTTCACGTCTTTTTTTTGTAAGTAAAAGTTTGAATTTATGGAATGTTGTCGAAAAACGAAAATCAATTTCTGTGCATTGGCCTATTTTTGCATGCGAAAACTGGCTTTTGCACATTTCTCTTCTGCACTCTTTCACCAAACAAATTGTTTTTCTTCGGATGAAAAGCAGATCCAAACGAGTCGATCTTCATTTCTACTGAATAACATTATCTTTCTAATGCCTTACTACAAATTCACCTACTTTGCTGTTCGTGGGAAAGGCTGGCAAAGAGAATTTCTGATACTTATGGATTAACACATCACTAGCTCCAATTCATAGCTTACTTTCTGTCCAACTAAGTCTAATTTGAACTCTTTAGTTGCTGAAGATTTGATAATATATTAGGTTGGCGGGAAAATAATGCAAATCTTTAACTTGTGCTCTTAGAAAAGTAATGGCAGACAAACAGAGAAAACCGCGAAAGTAGCAGAGAAGCAGAGTGTGTTTGCTTACACAATCATAATATTATTCGAAAACATTTGTTCATTTGTTATCAAAAAATGACGGAACAAAAATTCCTTAATCGAACTGCTTTACTCTATGACTTTAAGCTTGGAAAATTTGCCCGTGAATCGCATAATTCTATTTCTAAGGCCTATGGCGAAGGTAGTATTAGCGAAAGCCAATGTTATCGAGGGTTTGAGCGATTTCGAAATGGAAACCAGAGCCTAGAAGATGAGCATCACGAAGAACGTCCTCGAAAGATGAATGAGTCTCAACTTTTGCAGATTATCGAAGAAGATCCCACTTGCACCACTCGGGAGTTGTCGGAAATGTTTAATGTTCAACATAGCACCATTGAAGAGCATTCACATTTGATTGGAAAGCCAAACAGATGCGGGAAATGGATCCCACATAAACTGACTCTCAATCACAAAATTGCCCGTATGAACACTTGTTCAATTTTGATTCAAAAATCAAAAGCACATGATTTTTGGTAATCAATTGTTACTTCTGATGAAACGCGGATATTATATTATAACGTTAAGCGCAAGCACCAATGACTATCACCAAAGCAAGCCCCGGTTGTCACCTCAAAACCTGGTCTGTATGGAAAGAACTTGATGTTGTGCGTATGGTGGAACTATCGTGAATTGGTTTATTTTGAATTGTTCAAACCGGGTAAAACTATCACAGCTGAACCTTACAGTGAGTAGTTAGAGCGTGTGAATCAAGCTTTATCGAAATCTCGACATGACACTTCAAAAATTCGGTTTTGCATGATAATGCAAAACCCCACACAGCAAAGATGACCCTCCAACAAATCGAAGAGATGGGCTGGAAACTTCTACCTCACGCCCCATACAGCCCTGACTTGGCCCCATCATACTACCACTTATTCAGGTCTCTAAAGCAGTTCAAGGATTAGCTATTCAAGGATTCCCAGGAAGTCGAAAATGCGGTTACCAACTATTTTTCGTCAAAAAGGCCTTAGTCCTTTGAAGCTGGAATTATTGAATTGAGCAAAAGATGGCATGATGTCCTAAATAATAATGGAGAATACCTTTTTATATTAATCCTCTTTATTTATTTTTTTAAAAATAAAAATTCGGGTGAAAAAAATTCGCATTATTTTCCCGCCAACCTAATAATATCGTTCTTGAATCTTGAAACAAATTTCTCGGCATAGAAAGTACAGTAAAAGGAAAATTGCCCAATCCAAAAATTCTTCAACTTTTTTTGAATTAAATTTTACCCTTAACATTTTCATTTACATTAGCCAACCTTTCCCCGACGATTTTCGTCAAGCTTGCGATATTTGTTTGAAGTTGATAACTAGATCTTTTGAAAATCGCAAGCAACACGTTAAACGAACTTTTCTTGGACTCTTTTTCCCAAATTCATAATCCTTGTCTCAAGTTGGGAACTAAAATTTGTGTAAAATTTTAATGAAATCTTAAATGTCTCACATCTTTTCGTCGAGAACTTTGAATTTGAACCGGTTCGAGTTTGTCAAAAGCTATCAAACCAAATTGTGAAAAGGTAAAATCATCAAAGGTTTTATGGTCAGAGCAGTTCCATAATATCCTCAAGTTATCCGGCCAGTCCAAACCAGACATAGGAAAATTCCAAACTAAACCTAATTTCATCTTTGTTTTCTCAGCCGTCTCTTGGTCGATTCTTCTGAAATTTTATTTACAAATAGAGATTGGTATTCTCTGCTTGAAGACAAAATTTCAGAGCATAATTTAAACAAAGAGATTGACACTTAGCCTCCGCAGTTAAGCATTTAAAAATATGCTAAAGAATCAAGCACCTTGTTGCGGAGTTTTGGATTAGGCAATGCAGTGACGCAAGAAATCAATATATGTTTAACATCTACTGGAACTTTCGGATTAAAAAGTAAACAAGCTTTCAGAGCCAAAAATGATCTTTAAGCTTTTTCAGGCCACAAATCCTTTGTTCTTTTCTGAAGGTGCTAAATATTTCACAAGGAAAATGGAAAAGCTGCAGCAAAAGAAGAATTTTGTCTATTTTCTCAATTCCAATTCTCTTAAATGCTTCCATTTCCTTTTCCAAAACTATCTCTTTATTTACAATCATCAATTTTCAATGTTTTAAATGATCAAGAAGTTCTCGGGTGCTTGAAAGTAAATGTAATTCTGCAAAATTTGGCTCTAGAAAGAGGAATCTTCACAAAATATCTTAAAGAGGTCAATTTCTGGGAAGAAAATGCTTTACTAAAGTGTGTCTGTATTTCAAAAAACTTCGAAAATGACCTCACTTCGATAAACGTTTGGGAATTATTGGAAGATCGCAATTCTGAACAAATCATCCACCAAATCGCCAAGATTCGTTTCTGTGAAAACCTCAGGATTTCGGTTTGGAGATGGGGAAATGGTATGATTACATTGAAAAAGTGGAAAATATTTTCATACCTGAAAAACCTACAAACATTTCATGTTTCTGGGTGCTTGAAATTTATGAGAATCCTCTTTCGCAACTTTGATCCAAACTCTGTAGAACAAATCGAAGTACTTATCGATCATCGAGATTCCTTGGAAACACTTGTGGATTTTTATGGAAATTTGTTTCGGAGAAGTGCTTTTCAGATTAGTTCGTAAAAAATTTGAAACACATTTGTTTCGAAAGCACTATTAGTCTACTAATAGCTTTCTACTAAAATCAGATAATAAAACCCTTTCTGTTTGACGTCTTTTGTCCAGGTTAGGGCCAAGCCCTTAGGCCTAGGATATATTTTTGTTGGACCAAGCCAATGATCATAAGCCAGACCCAAGTCTGATCTAATCCATTGTTTAATCTAAATCGGGCCTTGTTGTTGACATTGATAGCGTGTGTTTGGGCAACAGGAAGCAGCTAAAGCATTGGAGGCGTTTTGCACCATTGCACCATATTCTTGATGTGAGGGGCCGGTTTTGAGATCTTCATTTGCTCGCATGACATCAGCATTTGAAGGAAGATTTGAGACGAATCGAGATAAAGCGTCGGCTCCGCCTCGGTGGCGACTTTGGATGTGGACCGTACATTCATTTGATCAGCGGCTTTTTTTTCAGTTGTGTGGCGATCAGCAGCTGTCCCAATGATGAGGCTTCAAGGCCGTCTTGCACGAACATCTTCATTCTCTCTGCCGCGTCGGCTATCTCAAACGCTTTCGGGTTGGTTTCGGCAGCTACGAGCGGCGTGTTCTCCTCCTGGATCAGCTTCAGAGCTTTGGCCAGCTTCGTCTCGGTTCCCTCTTCGATCATGACGGCGATTTTGTTGTTGAACTGTTGTTCTTGCTGTTGTTATCGTTGAACCCGAATTGAACGGCGAGAGCCTTGATTGACGTCGGGAGTTTCACTTGTTGCTTTAGTTCAGCCATGATCTTTGTTACCAAGTGCTCCTCGAGAGCTTGCAGAGCGGCATCCAAGCCATTTCTACTTGGTTCGCCCATATCTAGATTAAAAACTATCAGCAAAGACAAAAAATTCGTAAAATAGAAGAAAAATACAATAACGGCAAGAAAAAGCTACAATTTTGCTAGGGAACTGTACTAGACCAGTGGGATTTTATACACTCTGTCAAAAAATTATAGACGCACCCTGTTTTTTGCTAGTTTAGAGCCGGATATAAGTGCTAGTCCAGTGAAAAGTATTTTTTAGTTTTTTAATGTAAAAAAACAACCCATGCAAAATTTCAAGTCATTTCACTCATCCAAAGTATTTTATTGTACAAAAAACGTTTTATCAGCTGTCAAAAAATTATAGACGCACTTTTATTTTATCAAGAAAAAGTTAACAGAAATAAAAATAACAACACAAACCAAATAAATTAATAATGTGTGGCACCTCCTTGCTTTAGTCCAACTTCAAAAAGACGTCTCGGCATCGAAGAGACAAGGTCATGGAGCGCTGTTGGCTGAAGCCGATCCCAGGCTACTTGAATGGCTTTCTTGAGTTCATTCACGCTCGAATATTGCTTGTTTCCCTTGTAGACATCTCGAACGAGTGTCCCCCACACATTCTCAATCAGGTTCAAGTCTGGGTTGCAAGCGGACCAAGCGACAGTGCCGATTTTGTGCGCTGTCAGCCAATCTCTTGTGGAGCAACTTGCATGAATACTTGCATGAATACTGCATTGTTGTTCAGATAGACGGCTAGATGTTTGTTCAACACTTGTTTATGGTCAAGCTATGTCATCCGGGTCGAAAGAAACTCTAAGCCGACCAGTTCACCGTCTCGAAAGGCTCCCCATACCATACATGATCCACCGCCGAAGTTCCTCGTGCTGAAGACCATGCCCGGCTTTCGTAAATCCTTCCAATATCCTCGAAAACCATCAGCACCATCAAGGTTGAACTTCTTTTTGTCACTCCAAATGATCTAAACATAAAATATGTAAGAAATACTAGTAACTCACATTTGGTCTTCTGGTTCTTTTGAGCAAAATTGATACGGGCGGCTTTATGGTCCTTTGTAAGTCGTGGAGCTTGCTTCATGAGTTTGGATTTGAGTATTGTAGATCGTTTGACAACGTTGTACACAGTTTGGAGAGTGACCGGAAGCTTCATCTCCTTGCGAACCTCTTCGAGTGATGTCGTCGTGTTGGAAAGACGTCTCGTAATTGCGCGTTCGTCTTGATCGGTCAACTTTTTCTTCCGGTCCCGTGTTTCTTTCTTCTTAGGAGTCACTCTGGTCTTGAGATACGTGCGAATACACTTCTCAGAACGTCCGATGCGACGAGCAATGTCCCTGTTTGAGTGACCAAGCGTGTGGAGCACATCGGTACGCGTTTTTTCCACCACATCCAGTTGTTTTCCAAGTGGCATATCTGAAAATGTAAAAACATTTATAAAGATAACTAAGAAGCAAAAAAATGAGAAAAAATTAACAAGTATCGATAGAATAAAGCGTCACTTAGAAGTGCGTCTATAATTTTTTGACAGCTGATAAAACGTTTTTTGTACAATAAAATACTTTGGATGAGTGAAATGACTTGAAATTTTGCATAAGTTGTTTTTTTTACATTAAAGAAACTAAAAAATACTTCTCACTGGACTGGCACTTATATCTGGCTCTAAACTAGCAAAAAAACAGGGTGCATCTATAATTTTTTGACAGAGTGTAGTAAGTCTTTTATCGGAATTCAACTGACAGCATTGAAAAGGCTATTTACACACTTTCACATTAAATTTTCAGAATTGCCATCATTTGCGGCTAGGAAACAACCGCATGGAGAAATGGGGCATAGCAACTAGAACGAGTGCTGATCATTTAGAATTCATCGGACACAGATGGGGACAACTATTTGCAATCTATAAATATTTGCTGTCAGAAGGAATTCCATCGAATAATCCTCAAACAACTGCACAAATGAGGCTCTATTGGGAAACAAGCCACAAAAAGAGCTTTTGAAATTGTTACAGGAATGCTTATGGACAACTTGGATATGGAAATTTTCCCCGTTGAACTAGTGATTCGAAGAGAAGAAGAGAATTGGAGAAAGCTGCATTTTATGACTTCAAAAACGTGTTATTCCAAGAATTTCCTATTATTGGCGATCTCTGATCCAAAATGGAATATTAAACTTTATCAGACAATTGAAAGAACATTTCTCAAATGTTTTCTACAAAAAACAAATGACAAAGAGATTCTGTGGATTGTTTGTTTCGAGGATCGAACGAATCCTGAATCAAATGAAAGACTTGAAGTCGATGCGTCGATCATTTTGATACCACGAACAGATTTTGTAAGTTGATTTGAGTAAAATTTTTTGATTTTTTGCTACAAATGCATGTCAATTTTCAGTCCTGACAGAGCACAGTTCAAACAAAGCTATTAAAAGCAAACATTTCTCCGATTTTCCGATTTGGAATATATTTGGTGCTCAAACGGGTTTCAAAGGCCATTTAGTAGGCTGCTCTAAGAGCCGTCTTTGCTCACTTGGGTGTCACTATACTCAAATTTTTGCCGTTAATTTAAGAGTCTTGTCTCCTAAATCTCTTAGGATTTTCTACAAATTCTTCGAGATCCGTCCAGCCCAGCCAAAGACCCACAAACGAGAGAAAATCCTTCGCGAAAGCATGCAATACCTCTTGTTGACGTAATAACTTTCAAGAGCCTGTTTTTCCTGTACAAAAATACATGAAAGTGTTTATGTTGACTGAGTTGTTTGATGTTTCATTTATCTTTCCCTTTCATACTCCGCCCTTTTTCAGTTCCTGTTTGTCAAAAGTAATCAAAAGTAATCAGAACTGATCAACTAGACAGCTGTTTTCACGCTTTTCTCTCTTTAGTCGAGTTCGTTTTAGTCATTGCATCGATTTCTCTTTGTTCAATGAGCATTTTTTGAGTAATTAGCCCATAGCAACCATTTTGTTTACTGGTTTATTGCTGGAATTGATTGATTTTACAATCGATCGACTTTTGCATTTGACATATTTAATCACAGCCGGGCTAAAAACAAAAATTGAGCAATTACCAACATATTTTCGACTCACGGATTGTGTCGAACCAATTCATAAACAGTCCCATAACGTCCTTTGCCAACAAAACGCTCTTCATAGTTTTCCTGCATTTTGTTGGATTCAAAATTTGGATAAAAGTTGGCAATAGTACAATTATTTTGATGAATGGAAAAAAAAGAATGAAAACTATCTATTTAAGCCAAACTGTTCATTTTCTGACATAACATTTAGCTGAGTCGTCTAAATAAACAGTTAAAGTTGTGATAAAGAGGTCGACATGGCTCGTTATCAGTTGTAAACTCAGCTAGTCAAAAATTCATTGGCAATTTTGCATCCATTCTCTTAGTCACTCATTTTTTGAAAGGCTTTGAAAAAAGTCACTTTTGTATTATAATAACTATGTATGTGAAATAAACATTTTATTGAAAGGATTTATTAGAGCTTGATTCAACCATAACTTGGCTCAAAATATTTATTGCGAAACCGTGCCAGAAGGATTTGGCACCCTTTGTAGTACGACGTACAACGACATTTGTAGTACACCTACAAATGTCGTGAGTACAGTACACTGGAGAATGACTAGAGATTTTGGCAATGTAAGCTGATGGGAACTGTTCGGTTTATGCCAGGTAAGGATAGTAAAAAGCTAGTCTAAACTGGAAATCAAATAAGCCAATAATATCGAAATTATCTATAAGAATAGTGGATTATCCAGAAAAATAAACCGAAAGTTGACCTTTCCCTAATCCGAATTAAAATTTGAGACATGAATGATGGTCAGTTGTTTTGCTTGGGTGGTGAACAAAAATTTTCCGAAATAATTGAGTGCTGGAGTTTTGAGAATGGCCGTGATTGTGAATCGTCGAAATGGTTCAATCAAAATCAGCCAAAAGATCGATCCCAATGCACCATGAGAACAGAGGAGACCGAAGAAGAAATTGTTGACGGCTAAAGGGGAAATCAAATGCGGACAGGATTTAAAAATAAAACCAACATTGGTAGATTGTATTTGCTTGAATGAAGATAGTAATCGCATAGTAAATCCACGGAACACCGAGTGATAGCGTTGAGATGGTCGTCTAAATCTAGAACTTTCAAATCCCGCTCATTTTAAGCGAAAAATTAAAAAGGCTTCTGAATCTTGAAACCAAACAAAACGAGTTTTATTTTCTAAAGTGCTTGACGATAATATTGAGCTGTAGATGAGACAAGCTAAACTTTAGAGTCTTGCAAGGCAGCTGGATTACTCCGAGACTTGTAGAACCCGAGATTACCGTTGTGATGGAGTCTCTTTTTTTTAGTGGTTGCATTTGAAAAAGTACGGTAACTTTTGAAATCTTTATTTTACTTTACCTCTAAAGACATCGCAGTCAGAAGTTTCCTCTGCATTTTCCTCGTTTTCGCGCTCATATTTGGACAACAATTCGTGATAACATATTGGCACCAGCCGATGAAAATCCATGTCTGAAATAAAGTTAAAGCTGAAAGTTGAAAGTGTTTAGCCAACTCACATAACTTATGGCATGTATGGCATAAATTAGCACACCGACACAGAATACATGAATTGCGGAAAGTTGAATGAATGGTGGGTAAATGGGAACAATACGGCCAACATAGATATCCGAGTAATTGGCGAGATACGAAAAAAAGGGATGAGTCTGGAAATGGAGAGGGATTGGGCGAAATGGTCAACTTTTATCAAATATCTGTAGGAATCTGAATTGGTTTCCAAATAATTCAACGTCTCATAAGCCTTTATCCAATTAACATCAAGACCTGACAAAAGATGCTGTGAAATCCTCACTACTTTTCATTACAATAAGGCAGATTGGACTTTAAGACAGGGTACCGTTAATGCCAAGTACCTAACTCAAAAAGCTGTTTTGTTTTAACAACTGTAATTTGAGCCTTGTTCTGCCATTGAATCAAGTCAAAATAAAAAGCAGAAATGTGCCAAACTCAAAACTTTTTCAATTTTGGTCAGGCTCTGATGAGTCAGACTCTGTTAAACCAGGCTGGCACAATTCTGTATACCTGTAAAAGCTCTCGCAAATTGTCAGTGTTTGTCCCTTTTTGAATTGGCATCATTGCTATACTTCCCGCAATTAATAAAGGATAGAAAATGAAGAGTGGACTCATAAATAAAACCTTGCCCAATCGATTGAATCTATGAAGAAAATGGGTTGAAAATGTCGTGTTGCTCACTTAAAGAAACTGGTCGGCTCTAGAAGACTTTGAAGCTTCAGGAAGTAAATGTTGAGTAGTGAAGAGAGTGTGGAGACGACGAGAAAAGAGCCGGTTGCCTGAAAAGGTTTGTAAAAACAAGGCAGGATTCAAAGATTCAATTTTATCGAAAGTCAAAGGCAGAGTTTTAGGCCAAATCGACGGTAAGGTTGAAATTCCAGGCTAAGCCCAATTGAATGCTATTGGCTAGCTTTGCCTTCTGGTTTTTTTGCCAATCTTCTCATTGCATCTAATTCAATTTGATTGAGAACAAAAAAAGAATGAACCTATGAGATTTAGATGATTTAAAAGTTTAGAAAACCTTCACTACAAGTGATCAAAGGTTTCAAGTTTGAAATCGTTGTTGAAACATTAATTCTTAATAGTTTTTAAGTTTTTTTTGGGCTATCAAATGTTTTAAATCAAAATGTGAAGCCAGTTTCGAGCTTTATCAGTTTGTGTTTTTTCATATCATAATTGTAAATTGTCTGGTTTTTTTTAGTACAAGTACAAGCAAGTCTCTATCAGATCAATATCAGACCAAAGCACTGCTTGCTCCAAGCCCGAACACTGAGTCCCAGATACCAAAGATTCGACCGGACATTGCAGGGAAGTTCAATTCAGGTTTAATCGTGAAAAGGATAAGATCAAGAGTTAATGTGAATAACTGAATTTGATTTAAAGGATAGAGTGTATAAATACTAGTAAAAACGATAAATCCAGTGCGCCGGAGAGCGGGCGTTTGCCGGGCAACAAAGTTAAAACAAAGTATGGTCGTTACTTGATGAGCTGGCTCGTACTTTCTGTTGACGCGCGTTCTCTGGTACACTTAGTCTTACTATCAGACCTAATTATGCTTTTAATCATCTTTGAATAGTTACCTGCGCACAAGTCAATGGAACCTTGTACTCTTTCATCTCCAACGATGATTTCTTGACAATACAATATAGGGTGAATAGATTTATTGGGATTGATATGATAGAAATTGTTAGCTCAAATAAAAGATAATACTTTGGATTGTCAGACATTTGAAAAATGATTAATTTATATATGAGATAGACAAGAAAATCTTTTCACCTGGTCATTTTCGTCGAATTGATAGATTTCTTTTTGAAGTAACCTTTTCGAATCATGGCTGGTCACATTCTACAAAAAATTGGCTATAAACAAAGACAGCATTAATGTTAAGAACACTTGTAAACTCATTTTACAGTTAAAAGAGGTTTAATACGACCGGTTTTGATTTAACTTTTGACAACCATCAGCTATAAAATTGTTGTTTTACTGGGATGTTCGATTAAGTAAAAAGCAAATTTTATTGAAAACAAAATATCAGTTAAGTGATTTTTATCTGGATGACCCAGAACTTCAAGGCTTTTGTCTTCTGAACGAAATCTTATAAAACAAGTTCGACAGGTACACTCAAGGAGCTGATCCTGTCCTTAAATATTGTCTATATTAGCTGACAAGGGGAATGATCCCAACTTGAAGTTCGGAATCGCTTCGAGCCTATGTGCCCTTATTGACTCGACCACGGAGATCACGAATCAGTAACATTTTTTTGCTAAAGACCCTGCGAAAGCGAGATATTCGGCTTTAAAGTTTTAGGACTCCTTTTTGAGGCTTGTTTACGAAAATGAAAGAGTGAAGCGATTGCCGAAAGGATCATGCGTGCTCGGATACCAAGGTTTTTTTTAGTCCGAATTCGATTCCTCTCTACGCCAAACCTTTTTTGCTTTTTAAAATTTTTGCTTACAATTCATTTCTCCTATATTAAAGTAACTTTTTCTGCTTAAGATTGAATATATTAATTCTAAAACATACAATATGTACATAAAAAAAATAAGTAACTTTTAGGTACTTTTAAAAAAAAATTTATGTTTAACGAAGAATTTTTAAACTTTTTACTAGATAACTACTAAAATATAACAAAAGGATCGTTAACAAAAGGATCGTTAACAAAAGGATCGTTAACAAAAGGAACAAAAGGATCGGAAAAGAGTAGAATGGATTTAAAGATACGGAAGCCATTATCAGTTGATTGTTTTGAAATAAAATCTTGGTTGTCTTTTAAAACTAACGGAAAATATTGACTCTATTTATTGCTAACGGAAACCGAAAATGTCAGATTTTAAAAAGTTACAGTTCAATATCAAAAAGATCCAACTTTTCTACAAATTCCATATAAATTTCAGTAATTTCTTCTGCATAATTTTAATAAGTTGAGCTGTTTTTCCCACAATCGCTGACTCATTTCCCCTTTCGCAAGTTTACACATTTTGTTAGGGCTTTTTTTAAAAAAAAAACCCCAGAGCTTTTGGTCCTAGGTCTTTGCAAGAGAAATTCTTAAAATTTAGAGGTTTTCTGGCGTAAGTTAAAGTTTTTGGATTTTTTCAAATTGCTTTTGGCCCTTCCTAGAGCCACATGTTAGTCCTTTCATCTGTCCTATTGCCTATTTAAAGAAACTTTTTGTAGAAACAATTACTTTCTATTCATTATTATCAAGTTCTGTAATTATTTAAGTTTTTATTTTGACAATTTTTGTTTTGTTTAGAAAATGGTAGCTGTAGAGATTTCGGGGATCGAATGCTCAAAGAAAGTTCTTCAAGAAGTAATTTTATAGCTATCTTTTAATTAGTTTTATTAAAGTTTATTGAAATTTATAAATGATAAATTTGTTTTTGAGCTTTAAAATGGTTTCCAGGTGATTGAAAAGATGGAGAAAACCCGAGCTGAACACCAATTATTTCAGCCTTGTGTAGCCTTTGTTCAGGTAAACTAATATGTATTTAGTTTTTAAAAATAAAAATGAATACATTTTCTAAACTAAAATAAAATGAATAAAACAAAATAATAAATTATTACTACTTTTAAAGCTTTCTTTAGGTTGGGAATCTAGTTGATGCCAGTGTCTACATTCGAAATGCCCAGAAGAAGGCTAAAGAAGTTGGGGTTGAAGGTAAATAGTTTATAATTTCTACAACTTTTAAAAGCTATATAATATGTAAAACCGAATTTCAGTCAAAGTGGTCAATCTACCTGAAACAACGATTCAAAAAGAACTCGAAACTACGATTGATGAGCTGAATAATGATGACAAGATTGATGGAATTATTTTGTTGGTAAGCGATAAAAAATGATTCGTTTGCTGTATTAAACTGTTTTCAAGTTTCTCTAAGCTATATCTAACAACTAAAGTCGATAGTTAAATATTATTAATATCTTTTCCAGTTGCCACTTGATTGCACCAATCATATTGATGCCGATGAGGTGACGGATCGAATTCGATTGTCAAAGGTGAATTTTGTAAAGCTTGAAAAGAGTTGAATTTGAAATACTAAAAAATTTATTTTTAGTTTTCATTAATTTCATAACATTCAGGATGTGGATGGGATGACTAGTGGAAACATTGGAAGACTTGCAAGCGGTCAATTGGACAAGATCACCCTTTCCTGCAGTGCATTCGGCTGCTTGCGTCTTGTGGAATATGCCACAGGTAAAATTCTTTATAGTTTTATTATAGTTTTATTAAAGTTTATTGAAATTTATAAATGATAAATTTGTTTTTGAGCTTTAAAATGGTTTCCAGGTGATTGAAAAGATGGAGAAAACCCGAGCTGAACACCAATTATTTCAGCCTTGTGTAGCCTTTGTTCAGGTAAACTAATATGTATTTAGTTTTTAAAAATAAAAATGAATACATTTTCTAAACTAAAATAAAATGAATAAAACAAAATAATAAATTATTACTACTTTTAAAGCTTTCTTTAGGTTGGGAATCTAGTTGATGCCAGTGTCTACATTCGAAATGCCCAGAAGAAGGCTAAAGAAGTTGGGGTTGAAGGTAAATAGTTTATAATTTCTACAACTTTTAAAAGCTATATAATATGTAAAACCGAATTTCAGTCAAAGTGGTCAATCTACCTGAAACAACGATTCAAAAAGAACTCGAAACTACGATTGATGAGCTGAATAATGATGACAAGATTGATGGAATTATTTTGTTGGTAAGCGATAAAAAATGATTCGTTTGCTGTATTAAACTGTTTTCAAGTTTCTCTAAGCTATATCTAACAACTAAAGTCGATAGTTAAATATTATTAATATCTTTTCCAGTTGCCACTTGATTGCACCAATCATATTGATGCCGATGAGGTGACGGATCGAATTCGATTGTCAAAGGTGAATTTTGTAAAGCTTGAAAAGAGTTGAATTTGAAATACTAAAAAATTTATTTTTAGTTTTCATTAATTTCATAACATTCAGGATGTGGATGGGATGACTAGTGGAAACATTGGAAGACTTGCAAGCGGTCAATTGGACAAGATCACCCTTTCCTGCAGTGCATTCGGCTGCTTGCGTCTTGTGGAATATGCCACAGGTAAAATTCTTTAAAAAATCGATTGTCAAAGGTTACAAATTCTGGCAATTTTATAAGTTCCTATAAAGCTTAAGAATATTAGAAGTTTTTCAAGGCGATTCTAACTACATCTCCGGCAAAAACGTGGTCATTTTGGGGCGGTCGAAGATTGGCGGCTGTCCATTGTCATCGTTGTTCTTGTAAGCTTTTTGTGATCAAATAAAAAAACCGATTTTAAAACTAAACATCACTACTATAATTTGTATAGGTAAATATAATTTCTAGATGGTTTCATGGGACAGTTACCGTTTGTCACTCGGAAACACCATACATCAAAGATCACTGTCAAAAAGCCGATATTTTAGTGGCTGCCATCGGACAGAAACACTTTGTAAAAGGTACTGAAACTAAGTTTTGGAACTTTTATACATTTTTATTAAGCTTTAGCTGAATATTTAATTTTTTAGGTGATTGGATCAAGCCTGGAGCTCTTGTCATTGACGCCGGCTTCAATGTTGAAGAGGCCAAAGAACCGAATGGGAAGAGTCAGTTTTTCGGGGATGTAGACACCGAAGCAGCTAAGGAGGTACTTTCAAAAACAATTAGTTCTTGTTAAATAAATGATTGTTTTTGAAAGACAGAACCTTGTGTAGAATATCAAAAATGAAAACCCCTTTCCAGATTGCTGGCTACATCACTCCAGTGCCTGGTGGTGTTGGGCCGATGACCGTTGCCATGCTCATTTGGAACACTGTCGAATTGGCTATTAAACGGAAATTAAGCCAGAATAAGTAAATAAACACTCATTAAAAAAGATAAAACCGAAAAAGTTGTGGAAAATAACGTTTATTTTGGTGCTTCATTGTTTTTCTTTCATTGTTCATCGCTGTTTTTTGGATGAATTGCTCCTCTTAGATTGGCAATTTGAAATTTGGTAAATTTTTACGTATTTTTCAATAAAACATATTTAATGCGCCAATTGAATTAGATTTCTCTAAATAAAAATTATATACTATCTAATTTACGACATGCTTAAGCAAATTTGGGTAACTTTTGAAACGAATTTAAGCAGAAATTCAAGTTTTTCTGAAAATTCTTCAAATGAAACTATAAAAAAAACGATTGATTAAATCTAGCTGAAAATTTGGCAATTTCTTTAACTTGTTATGCTCTCCCTTTTTTTTACTGACACTAAAATAGGTTTATGTGGAAGAAAGTGCTCAAGTCGCTTCATCAAGTGTTCATTGAGTGCTTCTTGGCCCCGAGAAACCTACAAAACCGAAGCTTTTGTAAATCTGTCAAAAGTTTGATTTAGATAATAAATGGGTCTTTTTATTGGTAAAAACTGTAGATTAATTGGTGTACGAGTTATTTCTAAAAATTCCAATGAATAAGTCCACATTCATTAACAGTCATTATTTTTCAACAAAAACTATGACTTCAAAGAGAAATCTTATGTACTTGTACATAAAATCTATGTATCTTCTTTTTTAATTTAAAAAACATTTTTCTAATTTCAAATAAAGAAACTTCAAATTTTAAAATTATGAAAAAACACGCTCAGGGAATAAGTCATACGATAAGCATAAAGAAAAAAACATTTTTTAATACCGGTACATTGTTTTGCAACTAATGAACAAACAAAAGTCAGACAACTTTTGATAAAGCTTTTCAAATCTGAAGCTGATAATTACAAAATCACAAACGGATAGAGTCTTTTTTTCCAAAAACCCCACAATTGACGCATTTTAGCTCTATTTTTTCTAGTTTACAAGGAAATTGAACAATTAATAAAGCTATTTTCACGCAAAGCAAACCAATTTCTACAATTTTTTTCAAAACTTTCAAAAGAGATCTTGAATTTTGATCTCAGTAATTAATTAGAAAAAAAAATAATAAGCGAGTACCGGGATGTGTTTTTTGTTCAAAACAGAACTGGATTGATTTCCCCGAGGAGTTGACGCATTGGCAACTCGATTTTTTGCTTTTTTTCAGTTTTCAATTCAGTTCAACAGTTTCAGTTTCAGTTTAACAAAATTCTAGTCTCCTAAAAGACCATATTTTCAAAAAATGGCAGCCAATCTGACTTCTTCCACAAATCGGACATATGTTGACATTTATGGAGAAAGTTTCTACTATGATCCCAATAATAGAGTCTATGTTTCGGATAGCAAGTGCAACTATCAGGTTTGTGGGGTAAAAAGTAAAATGTTAGCCTTTATTCTGAACACTAAACTCTTTCAATAAAGCAATAAGCTTTTTATTGTCCACTAATCCCATAACTAGTATGATAACTCTGGCATTGTTAGAACTAATGGAGACGATTTCAAATTAGAGCCAGAATATGACTCCATATGCTATTATTGAAGACTAGACATTAAAGACATTATTGAAGACATGGGAAAATTCCAACCCGAACCCATTTCCATTTTTGTTTTCTTGGCTGATTGCTCTGAGATTTTGTCAACTGATAGAAATCGACACTTCCATCTTGTAGTAAAAACTTCAGGATGATCGGCCAAGTAACGACCGAGAAAACGAAGGTGGAATTAGGTTCGGGTTGGAATTTTCCCATGTCTCTTGAGGACAAATCGCTGTTAGTTTTCACTTGTTAGACAACTACTAGACTGAACACCAACAAGTTTTCAACCAGTTAGCTCAGTTGGTTGGCCTTTTGACCTGGTCACCTTTTGTTCTTGTAATTCCTAGAGCGCTCATAGCATACGTACAAGTAGAGTTCCGATCTTACATACTACATATTTGCTAAAGTAAAGCACATACCGTAAATACTGTAATAGTACCCAATCCCCCTCGTACAGTCGCGTAGACGCAAAAGTTTTTTAATATTTCATTTTTTTCAAAGCGCTCGTACTTTCAAAAAATGCGTCTGTGGTATAAAGAAATAGCTGAAATTCAGGGCTATTTTTTGATACCTAAGCGCACATTGTAGCATAAACCAGTGTCGAGAAAAACTAGTTCAAAGCTAGACTACGCAACACTCCGCACCGTCATGATGGGGGTGGGGTACTATTACAGTATTTACGGTAAGCACCACAAGCAAATCTAACTTTAGCCCGGTGCCCTTTTGACAGTGAATGCGGCCGGCGCTGGATTTGCATTGAGCGGTTTGCCCATCCACTTATCCTCTCCAAGAACGGAAGCCATTCGCTCATGGGTGATTGCTTCGTTTTTCACGGTAACCGTTAACTTTTTACCGAAATTGACTCCTATTTAGTTTGGTACCGTCGGCCTAATTCTTCATTCAGTCTGTGTCAGGATTCTTTATAACAATTCAAATCTGTCTCGGGGTGTCAAATTCATTCTACTAATCGACGTTTTGTGTCGTTTACTTGAGGCTTTTATCCATTACTACTTTGGGACATGTGTTTGCGAGTAAGAGCATTAACAATATTATTAGAAAAGAGCCAACTAATCAGCTATTCTAGTTCTAATTTCAGTTAATTTCGTTTGATTGTAAGCTTACTAGTTAAAGCTGTTTTCAGTTGGCATTGTGTCAGCGAAACGGGCACAATCCCGGGCATTTTGATCAATCGAATCGTTTCTTCCATAGCGACGGGAATCTTTTATGCAATGCAGCTCTTTCTTCACTGTCTCTCCCTGAATCGGTACTTATATTATGCCCATTTACCATTGTCCGTTCTATTTTGATTTCAAGAAATTACATAATTCAAAAGAAAAAAAACCAGAAATAATGCTTTTTTTATAGTATATTTGCCGTATTTTTCATCGGATCTTATTATAAGCAAGCCGAGATTCTATTGATTCCTTATACAATCGGCTGTTTCATCATCCCGAATGTCTACTATTTCCTTGGAATCGGAGACTGTATGTGTTTGAAAGTAGAAAAAAAAGCTGAAAAAGCTATTTAAAGTGAAAAGTGATGCGGAAACGATATGCTATGCTGGCCCGTTTTTCTCACCAGCTGACTGGTTTATGAAAGGCTTTTACTCGATCAGTCCCTTCTTCAATTATATTAGCTACACCATTGATTATATTGTTTTTGGGTTCACTGTTTTGGCACTTGTTTTGGATATGATTGTGGTTGTTAAGATTCGGCTCGCGGTAAGAAGGAAGCCAAATTCCGGTGAAAGCTCATTTTCAGGTTGGCATCTCAAATAAACGACGACGAGCCGATATCCGTCTGCTAATAATGGTAATTTAAAAAGATGGCTTGTTTCAAATGTTTTGAAAACTCAAGATTGACTTAACAGTTTACAGAGAACAGAGCTCTGTGAATTTTAAAAACATAACCTCAACAAAACCAGTAAACAATCATTTACTTTCAGATGCTTATCACAGGATCAATTTGGATGTGGGATGACATCATTCACATCTTCGTCAAGCCTATTTTTGTTGACTATTGGCGCTTCTTTTTCACACGTGGCGAGCCGTTTCTCGGACGTTGTGTGCTGAGGTTTGCAAGACTACTGTAGAAGTTCTAATAGAAGCCTAGTCTCTAATAGAAGATCAGTTTCTAATAGAAAACCACCCCCGATGACCCCCTGAAATCGTGACTTTTTGAAACTTCTTTTTAGGTAGAATAGTAGATTTAGGTCCAGATAGAAGTATTTTTACCTAAGCAGTAAAATTGAAAACATGATTTTTGAAAAAATGAAAAATATTTTTTCAAAAAAATTTTATGTGGGGGACCACATGGATTTTTTAGAAGATTCGCTATGGATATGGAGTCCGGACCACATAGCGTATCAAAATTGGTATCAAAATGATCTTTGTACACGTCCACACAGTTATCGGTTTTGAGGGCGCAATCTTTTGACCACGCTGAAAACGAGCCGCCGAAAGTTGGTCGCTACGAGCGAGTTGCTTGTAAAAGTGCGATTTTTTCGATAAAATGCGATTTTAAAAACTCGAGTCAGTCGGATTTCAATAATTTCTTCACCATTCGATTCAGCAAAATTTTCTGCGTCGAATGGATACTCTAACGTGAAATTCTGATAGAGAACGTTTTTTGACTTATTTTGCGCGGATGTGGGTCCGGGTAAAAAAATAATTTGACTTTTAAACATGTTTTTCGTACGTTTTATACCAAGAGCCATCGTTTAAAATAGTTTTTAAGAATTTTTAATTTTTTGGTTCATGTGGGGGACCTTTATCTACTTTTTTGATCGGCCAATTTTAGGGGTTTGGAAATTAGAAGGCCATATTCTTCTTTTAGAATTTTTACGGGGTGTTAACCTCGCTTTTTAGCATAATACTAACTCCATTTTTTGTAGGAAGAGGTTTTTGGTAGTAGTCAATGAGTAAACAGATGTCAACTCATCATAAGAGTAATCAAGTGTGTTCAGTCTTATCACCATTCTCTTCCACCTTCCTTCTCGAAGTGATCAAAGAGTAACACAAGTTTCAACTCTTTCCGCACATAGTAAAACTACAAAACAGTAATATTTGTTGATTTCTGGTTTAATTTTTAGTTTTATTTATCACATTTTTTTCATAAACATGATAAATCGTTTAATTACGTGAATTTTGAAGACAAACAAGACATATTCCATTTTTTATAAACTTTTAATGTTCAAAAGCTTTCTTCTTTGAACTTTTGAGTCTAACAGACTCAACTAGAGTCTTTTTCTCTCAAAAACATTTCTCCTGTGTACTTATTTCAGTTAGACTACCGTAATTAAACCCTCAGTTTTCAATAAATTTAAAGTAAGTAAAAAAAAACATTGACATGTGCTTATGAATCCTATCAAAGAATATCTTTTATTATTAGAACAATCTAAATAACCCTCAAAGTCAGCAGTAAACAGTTTTCAGTTTTCAGTTTTTTTATCTACCTTCAAAGTGTTTAGAATTTTAAGAATGGCGACACATTATTGTTTGAAAATCCCAAAAATATAAAGTTTTATGGGGATTTTCGTTTTATAAAAGCAAAAAGGGCAAATAAAAGGTATAAATGTGCATTTCGATTTGTTTTTACTGCTGTTTCTTGCAGGCACTTAAAGTAAGTCAAAAATCATTTGTATTGAGATCCAAAATGATACAAATACATTAGAAATACATCTATTTGTCTAACAATAAGCAATACTCAGTTGTAGCTAGTTTGGGAGCGAATTTTGATAAATCTGATCTGTTTGTGATGAGAAAGAGGTTAGAAAGAGCATTTACTTAACTAGCTTCGAATAGCCTTTAAAAAATAACATTGACTTAATCTTTCTGCACTTTAACTTCACTTCACTTAAACCTGGGTATTTCCTTCTCTTTCTTTCTTCTTTCCTTCTTTCTCTTGGCAAGTTAAGGTACCGGATAGCTCGGTGGTTAGAGCAATTGCCCAGAAAGCAAAAGGTCTAGGGTTCAATCCTCTCTCCGGAAATCTACTTTTTCTTCCGGAGTGGGCTGGGTGTCTCTCCCAAATCTGCCATACAGCCCGAACCTAGCTCCATCAGATTTCCATTTGTTCCGTTCCATGCAACATCAATTGACCGACAAAAAGTTTAAGAACCTCGATGAGGCCAAAATTTGGGTGACGCAATATTTCGACTCGCAGCCGCCTCGCAACTCGTAGCTTTCTTCGACAAGGGACTCCGAGATTTAAAGCAAAGATGGAGAAAAGCCATTGACAATAATGGTGAATATATTTTGGATTGATTGCGTTTTACGTTGAAAATAAATTATTAATAAAGTTTGCTTAAAACGGACATTTCATGGTTGTCAACCTAAGATTCAACATGCTGCGAAGTTATTGTAGCAGTACCATGAGTTCACTAACTGATTTCCAGTTGTTAGATAGTAGCAGTAGCTTTTGAATCCTTTTTCTCATCGCGTGCATATTCTTGGTGCAACCGATGCTCGAAAGGGCTCAAATGTTGTCAATCAATGGTGTAATATTGTAGTTAATCGTTTGACTAACATGAAAAAAGTTCAAAGTCTATGAAGGCTACAGATTCCTCTGTGAAAAGTCATTCTAGGGTCGAACTCTTATTCAGATATTGCGTATTTTCATGACAAAAAATATGGCGTTGGTCATTTGATCGTTTTGAAACGCCCGCATTGTGATGAAAAGATAAGAAAGGGTGATGTGTCATAGTATTTATTTGCTCAGCGGCTTTTTTTCTCTTTTGAATAGAGCTGTGGGTATAAAAGCGAGGTGCTTTCAAGCAAAAATGGAGACGTTCAACTTTCAATTTTATTGATTTCAGCTTTATTTTCTATTTCAAAAAATGGTAAGTCATTTGAAATAGAAATAGGCAATAGGTCTTTTGGAATAGGCATTTCTAACTTAAATATAATAGTTTGAACCATTAGTTAAACAGATTGTACATTATTGCACAGTAAATTATTTAGAAAAAAAGGTTTTAATTGACCAAATCTGCAAAAGGTCTAAAAAATCGAAATATTCATCTTTTCAAGCTCAACTTTTTAAGCACGGACACGGAGGACACGGAGGACATTATGAAGGCGGCCATGGAGGCTATGAACATCATCAATCCGGGCATGGAAATGGCCATCATGGATCGGCTGTGAATCACGGATATTCAACTGGTCATGGCTATGTGCATGACAGCCATTCTAATATGAGTTGGTTTTCTGTCATCTTTGCTAGTCAATCTTTGATTACTTGACCAAAATTTATCCTAAACCTAATTTAAAGCTACTTTGATTCTTTTTTGGCTTGCCTTTTAGAATCAAACTAGTAGAATAACATAAAGTACACTAAAAGACTAAAAGACTAGTTGACTAGGCAATCAAATGATTCCAGGTTACGGTCACAACGGATCTCATCATCAACCAGTCTATCCATCGAATGGTCATCATCAAGGCTATTTCGGAGGCCATTCAGATCACAATTCAGGCCATTATTCTGGTCATTCGGACCATCATGGACACCATTAAAATGATCAATTACCATGTGTACATAAAAATAAATTTTAAACTCATCTGCTTTCTCTTCACTTAAACACTGTACACTTTTATTGATGTTCTTCGTCTTATTGATGCATGATAGAACTTTTATAAAATATTGTGCAAAGTAAATTAAAAATTTTTGAAATTTTATTTTAAATAGCATAAAATACAAGACAAGATACTTAGCTCGCTACTTTCTTAGCTTACAGAGGAACCCTTTGAAGTTACATTTGAGGAGCGACGTGATTCCGAAGTGCAAACACCCCCTGGTTAAGGGAATCCCGAAACTGCTTTCAAATCCTACCTATCATAAGCCATTTTCGAGATATAAGCCTTTAAAGTTTCGGTCACTTTCACCAAACAGCAAGCTAGCCTACTTAAAGCCTTGACGCCAGGCCATCGGCTTGCTTCGGTGGCCTAGTGGGTAGTGTGTTAACTAGCTGAACTCGAATTTCTCTTTTCTCCCCCCTGGATCGAATCCTCTCGCTGGCAAAACTTTTTTGCTTCTTTATTAAGATATAAAAGTTGATTTTTAAGTGTTCTTAACCAGCCTTAACCAGGGGGTGTTACCACCTCGGAATCAGATCGTTCCTCAAGTGTAACTTCAAAGGGTTCCCCTGTTAGATCGACGACCAAAAAATAACAAACAACAGATGGAGACGTCGATACTCTGAATAAAGCATTTCTAAAAAACTCGTGATATTTAAAAGTCAAGCGTTGCTCTCGTTTCTCTTTTCGCATCTTCGCCATGTAGAGAATGTAGTCGACCAGCGATTTGACGTACTCTTTTGGGGCTTTTTGGCAAACTGTTGTCGAGCGGCGAGTTGGCGAGTGTCGGGATCTAAACTTTTCTAGCCATCCATTTGATGCAGTAAAAACATCATCCCCCTTTCACATCACGTGTGCTTGTGCTTGGACCATCGAGCGTGTGATCCATGTTTCCTTCGCTCTTCACGGATTCACCCGGCCAGTTTCTTATCGAGATCCAAGTCATTGAGATTCCGTCCACTGCCGCCAATTCTTTTTATCCTTTGCCCTTTTGTCGCGGTCTGTCTTGTCGAGCAATGCCAAATTTCCATATCGTAGCTGATTTATCTTTGTCTTTTGTCCTTATCTCGAATCTTTTCCCGAATCGATCTTTCACCTTTGTTTCAACATCAAAACATCGCATCTTCTTTGCAATCGGTGCATCCGATTTGTTTTAAAGCTCCTCAGCATCATCGTTGATCGAGTTCGCCTCCTCGAAGAATTCCTCGCGTTCATCATTTCTCTCGGCAAGCTCGAAACTCCTCAAGCCCGTCAAGCGATTTCCCATTGAAGACCATGTCTGAAAAAAATTATTATTTTTTTCAAACATGGTCCACGAGATGGTCTAAAAATCATAGAATACTAAAATTGTACGTGATGAATTTCTTTCTTAGTTTGAGGTTTGATAATAAGGAAATTTATTGCCATAAGAGTTAAAAGAGTTTCTAAAACGCAAATTTTTTAATCTCTCAACAAAACTTAGAAAGAATCAACACTGAAAAGGAATGATGAGAAAATAGCTTTGAAATATTGATGTCGGAAAGTGAAAGATGTTTAGCCAGCAAGCTGGAACACATTTATTGAATTAGTAAAGAAGCGGGCTACTAAATACCCACAAATCGTAATAAACTTTGCATAAATGGAAATTTGCGTGCAACACTACTAGAGGTGCAGTACTATTTTTCGATCTATCCCCAGCCCGCAGTATTATTAGAGGCACAGTACTAATAGAGTGAATACGGTAAATTGAAACAGCTATTTGAAAATGAGGGGAAATTTGAAAAAATCGGATTTGTTCAACCCTATTTTCAAAAAAGCTCTCCCCAAAATGCTACCCAATCGCTCGTTAGGACGTTGAATTGACGGGGGACGCAAAGCTCAGCTTCATTGTCAAGTTTACCAACATTGTCCATTGCTCCAGAAGCTTTTTGAATAATGACTTCCATTTCTTGTTTGTATTCTTCGGCCAACGATCATTTGGATAACATTCTATAAAGGGCTTTTGAATAAAATAACTCCTATTCTCAAAATCTCCACCCCATTTGCAAGCAAGTGTTTCAACTCGTTCGACTCGATTTCAGCAAATTTTTTTAATGGTTACAAATCTTTACGGAACTTAATCATGCAAACACCGGCTCCAATCAAGTTCCGTAAAAATTTGTCGTCATTAAAAAAAATTTGCTGAAGTCGAGTCAAACGAGTTGAAACACCTGCTTGCAAATGGGGTGGAGATTTTCATAATGGAAATTATTTTATTCAAAAGCCCTTTACAGAATGTTACCCAATCGATCGTTGGCCGAAAAGATTTGGTATTATGCATTGGCCGGGGTTTCTATCATTCTCTACATTCTTGTCCTATATACTTTGATTCATAAACAGAAGAAAAATGACCCAAATACCCACCTCTTTTATCTTATTGTCGGAAAAGTTAGTTTAAAACCCAGCCTTAAGCAAAAAGTAGAAAAGCTTTTACCATTTAATTAAAAATAAACTCTTTTAACATATTAAGTATAAGCTTTTTACTATCCAAAACGGAGCCAATTCAGATTTAAAATTTGGTTATCACAAGCCAATAGTAAGTCAGCAAATCCAAGAAAAATGATTTCCCAAACGAATAATTCTGAATGGGGTTCATTTCTAGACAGCCCTCCTCGTGCAAGGAATCGAAATCGCTGTTTCGGAGGTCGGCAGTCTTCTACCATATAAAACTTTTTATATCCATGGGTTTATGATCGAGCTGGGATTTCCTACTAGCTTCTTTTTAGTATGTAGAGTCAAACCTCGTTAGTAAATAACTCAATGGAGATCGAAAAATCTATTTACTATCAAGGATAAATTGAATGTTTTTTATGGAATTAACTAGAAAACCTATTTGCTAAAAGGTGTTCTACTAACGAGGTTTTACTGTAAAAGAAATAAACACTAAAAGCTTAGAAAATTTAGCCTATCTGGGTGTTTAATTTGTATTTGCTCGCTACTACCGCGAGTGTTTTTCTCTTTTCTCGATATACTTTGTTGAGTGCTGGGAAAGTCGGGTTAGTTAAAAATGACACATACCGTAGATGCTGCTATATAATAGAACGTTCTATGTTTTCAGATCTCTCGGAGAGTCACCTTTGATATGACTGATCAGAAAGACTCATGTATAAATCCCATTCCTAGGCCAAATTAATGACCTAATAAGTCATTGATTTAATATCAGATATTTAGCATAATCGTTTTACGAATTTTTATTAATTATTCACATTCTGGACATGCGCCTGGCGAAAATGGTGGTTTTGGACCAAAGATCGCTATCAAAATGTCCTTTCTAAAAAATGAGCGGAAATTTTTTCTAAAAAACGATTTACCAGTGAAAATAATCGAAGCCAAAATTTAGATATATAACTAAAATTCAAGGTCGGCCGGTTATTTTTAACTTTCATTTTAAATTCATTCTCTGTTTATGAAAAGAACCGAGAATGCTTTCTTATCAAAAAAAAGTTTGAAAGGTCAAAAGTCAGTTAGAAAAAATAAAATCTTTTAAGAACCCTTCTCTATTTTTGGGTCTAAAAAATTTTCGAAGATTAAAAAGCGAAAACCCGGGTCTTCTAAGAGAAGAAGTATGGTACATGTATGTATATTGTATGTATATTGAAAATTCATTTATCAGATTTTATAGAAGCTACACGATTAGTAAAAAGCGTATCTATGTCCTTTTTATTTCACTTTACGTGTTTGCTCCCGCTGGTCTGATTTTCCTTTACAAGGCAAATCTCCCGAAAGATGTTGTTGCCTTGGAATATCCCGTAAGATTTAACAAATGATAGTCCAATTTAGTTTCATTGCATTAAACTTAAATAAATCTAACGATAAAATTAAAACTGTTTTTTAAACCGTTAGTTCAATTCAATGAGCGAACGATTAGCTCTCTGGATCTTCATTCAAATGTTGCGAAATCTGTAGAAATTGGTCAATTTGAACGATACATTATTTCTTGAGAAAAATGTTTTTTATAAAGCATATTTTAATACCATATTTTCATATTAAGTCATTTTAATTTTGATTACCTATCTTACTGTAATTATTTATAATAAAAACACTATTCAGGGCCAAAGTGACCTTCTTTATCCAAATCTTTTTATCAGCGACATTTTCTCGCCTTTTTTGCTTGCCGCTTGTTCCTGTATCTCTCTTTGCTATTTTTCTGCTCTTGTTCTGATCGCTTGTTCTATATATGGGTTGGTTTGATTTTCGAGTACAATCTCTCACTTCTGGAAGAATCGTTTTTCATAAAAAATCTTTATGGAGAAGATAATTATAAATTTATTTTAATTCAATAACAAAAATAGTGTGTGTTGAGTCCGAATCCGACCACACTAATTGATTCCGCTGGATTCGTCGAATTTCTTATAATTTTTCAACTACAAAAGTTATTTTGAAGTTTTGATAAAAAAATTGAAGCATGAAATTTTTTGGAAGGGACCGATCAAGACTTTTATGCATGACTGTTTCGGATTCGGATTTCGGATCAGATCCTGACGTCTAGACTGAATTCGGAAGTAACATATACATATGTAGAATAGAAAAGTCAAGTCTAGAAAATGACAGTTTACAGCAGGATCAGAAAATGAAAATAGGTGTTTAGATTTAAACGTGAAAAAGGGCCCATTTCAATCAAAAGATTGTCAAAGAACTCGTCCGAACTAAAGGGTTGCCTGAACATAACCAGAAGTTCGTTTTATGGACATTTCCTAAAAGACGTAAAATGATAACCACCAGGGCTGCTTCTAACTCAATTATTCCGGGCCAGGCCAGGGCCAGACTCCGCCCCTCCATACAAAGCCAGGCTAGGGCAGATTTCCAAATTATTATGTAATAATTCAAAATTTAAAAATTTTTTAAAAGTTTAGAATAATTTAAAAGTTTATTATAATTAGTTTAAGTATTGTTGTAAGAATCAAACAAAAATGGTTCAATTATAGCATTTTCTCGTTACTCAATGGAGACACTTCCTACAGTGCAAAGACAAAAATGCTGCACAAAAGAGCCGTTAATTCCGCACTTTTCATGGTAAAGCACAGTTTTGTCGTTTTTTCGGACTTTGGGCTTTTAAGGTTGTGCCAGCTATTGTCAATACTATCATTGCAATAGTTATTGCAGCAGTTTGTATTGAACTAAAACTTTTCTTTAATATTGAATTTGCGTCCTATCAAGGTAAGCTGCCATAATCGAAGCAAGTTTTTTTAATGCATATCTAGAAATTTCTCAACTCACAATATCGATGATGGTTCTCAATTCATCTCTCGTCTCACTCAATACTTTATTTCAAACGAGTCGAGGCGCTTTGCAGAGAAATTTGATCACAGTGAAACAGGATCAACAAGTGAAATAAAGATGTAAAAATTTGAGAAATCTTAAATTTGAAAATGAAGTAACCGATAGAGATCAAATAGCCAAAAACAAACATCGTAAACAAAACATTTATAGAAGGTTTATGTAAAACTGTATAAATGAACGTTATCAACAAAACTTCATAATTTTCTTGAAAATTGTTTTGCTTTTGGCTCTGTGACCAAAGATCATAAACGCTTTGTTTCTTTGAGCATGTTCTTTGTTGGTAACAGTCAGTTAGTCAGCTTGATACTATAAATTAAAAGTTCTTGTAAATTTTTTTCTCATTTTGATCTATTGTGTTTTGTATGAATATCATTGCTTATTTAACTGCACATTTAAATAAAAATCTCGAAAGTTGTTAGTATCTTTGTGGTAATGAATGTGTCTGAAGTTTAGCATTGTGTGTATCTTTTGAAAGGAGACTGAAGAACTGATTTATTTATCATTAAGAAGACTGAACTTTGTGGTTTACCTTGTTTGAGTCAAGAAAGGGCCATATTCCACATAAATAACTTTCATAAAGATGAAACGAGAAATTTAATTCACAAATTTCATTAATAGAAAGATTATTTCTATTGTAGTTTCATCAAAATACAGAAATTACGCAGACAAGACTCTACTCTCGCTTTAAAACTTATCATTTCCTGAAGATTCCGGTTGGAAATGATAAGTGCTCTTTGTGCTTTAAAAGGCTGATTTGGAGAAGAAACTTTTATCAGCACTTTTTAGAGCTTCTATTGATTTTTGTTTTTATTGACTTTCTTTCATTCTTTTCTATAGTTTCTATTGACTTAAAATGGTTCATCGTTCACTGCTTTTAATCGATCTTCCAAAAGAACTGAAAGAGGATGTGCTTGATCGAGTTTCTATAACTTCTAATCTAAGTTTAACCAAAACTAGCCAAACACTTTGCAAGTACGTACTTCAATATGGACCTTTTGGGAGAACTATCGACTCTTCAATGAAGTTATTTGAAAACAAGGAAAAAACGATCTCTGTTTCATTGTCAACTGAAATTTTCGAGGGCCTCGTGCAAAAAGAAATCCATTTTTTAGTCAATTCCAAACAGGCATTATTCAAAAGAGTCCGTCTTTGTCAAGAAATTGAAATTTCCAAGGAATGCCTGCAAAAACTAAAAACAGAAGAGACTTTGAAAGAATTTAAGCTTACCTTCCCAAATTTCCAAGCCATTTCTTACTTTGACAACATTGGTGTGACAGATTCACAGCTGAGAGCGAATGTTTATTTCGAAAAACTCAACTTACAAGTGTTAACGCAAGCTCGTATTTATATTGGAAAAGACAACCAAAGCATTATTTCACTCATCAAAAGCAATATGAAGTACTGTGAGGAATTGGATATTTTGGATCGATTTGGCATTCAAATGGAACCATTTTTTGGGTTGATTAGACTTAAAAAGTTACACTTCGATTGTTGGACAATATTCGACTTGACTAAAAAAGTTGAACAAATAATTGACTATGGAATTGCAGAAGTCGATTGTTCAATTTGTTTAAGTATTGATTCGGGTTACCGAGCGCAAGTCAACTATAATATTGCTCAAAAGGCTTTTAAAGAATCTCCATTGGTTCTCAAGGAAGCTAAAAGTTTAAGAAGGATAGCTCAACCATTTAATGATTTAGTTTTAAAAGGAAAGATTGTCAATTCATCGAGCTATCGTTTGATTGAAATTGGGTCGAGAGAAGCTTTGTATTTTCTTGCTTTAGTGAATGGCTTTCATGATTATGGAACTCAGTACACAAAAGTCAAAGTCTTTATGAGATTTGAGGAGAAAAGCTTTAATAAGAAAAATTCGTGTAAAATATCTTGAAAGTTATTATATCAAAATTGAAATTTCAAAATTTAACGCCACTTATCTAGCGAATGCTCTATGTTTCTTTCTTGAGGTATCTATTTATCTTTTGGGTGTGTTTTGAGCGGTGTTCCGGGTAATTATTGTGATTTTGTTTTGTCGCTATTCAACTGAATAAAGCATATATATATGTTGTGTCCGATTTAGATTTCCGTCCGATTTAGATTCAATCTAAATCGGACGTCCGATTTAGATTGAACTTATCGCGGACGTCCGATTTAGATTACAGTCTATATCGGACGTCCGATTTAGATTCAATCTAAATCGGACGTCTTATATAGATTGAACAATAATATAAACATGTTTAATATATGTTCTTAAGCGTTTTCTGTAGTTTTCTGCATTTTCAAAGGTCTTTTATTAATTACAGTCTATATCGGACATCCGATACAGATCGAACAATAATAAACGTGCTTAATATATGTTCTTAAGCGTTTTTTTGCAATTTTCAAAGAAATTTTATTGTCTTTTTTGAGAATTTTTTGTTTTCTTGTTTTCCTACTAAATGCTGCTTTTTTTACAGATGGAGGACCTTTTTGACCAAGAATTTGACGTGTTTTTACAAAAGAAGAAAAGAGGACAAATTCCAACCGCTGAAACCTACAATTTGATGGTTGAAACGCTCCACAATCATGGTGAAAACTCCGAGAAACCAAAACTACCACAAAACTACCACGAAAACAACTTGCTGAAAAGATTTGCGCTCGTGATTGAACAAAAGGGAGCGCAGCTTTATCATGTGGGTGAGAAAAATGGCAGCGGAGAGATGCCAGCATAACAACGAGTGATTCAGCGAGAAGCGGTCTTTCAGCTCTTACACGAAACACACAAAAAACTTGGACACGCTGGAATAAACTTGATGTGGTTTTCCACAGAAGTTTTCCAGAAATCAACTCTATCCTTGTGAGACGGACTTCCTTGTTATTGCTGATGTGCCGGAACGTTAACTTCCTTTCGTGCCGCCATCGGTGATTCTTCTATTCACGGGAAACAAGGTAAGTAACTATAACTTTATTTCATTTTTGCCTGTTCCATTATGCCATAAACATTGCTTATGTGCTGGAAAATGCTCATCCAATCGATGTTCGTGCAAAAAGGATGGCCGACTCTGCAATTCAAGATGTCACAATAGCCTAAGCTGCAAAAATAAATAGAAATTTTTAACTCGTTCGTTGTTGTTGTTGGTTTTTTGTTGTTGTATGTTGTAATTTTGCATCTATTCTGTTAACGCTAATAAATTGTTTCATAGTTGGGTTTTCTTTTCAGAAAAAGACAGTAAAACAGAAAAAGACAGTAACAGACCTTTGAAAATGCAGAAAACTACAGAAAACGCTTAAGAACGTATATTAAACATGTTTATATTATTGTTCAATCTATATAAGACGTCCGATATAGATTGAATCTAAATCGGACGTCCGATATAGACTGTAATCTAAATCGGACGTCCGCGATAAGTTCAATCTAAATCGGACGGAAATCTAAATCGGACACAACATATATATAGTGCATTTATCTTGTTCGTTTTGAAAATAAACACGTGAGTTTTTGAATAAATATTTATTTCTGCCTGTGAGTTATACATTTAGAATTAAATGACTACAATTCAGTTTTACGTGTTTGATGAAAACTTTTAACAAAGAAAACAACAAAAGTTTTTCCAATTATTCTCACTTTTTTGTAAGGTAAAATCTCAAAGTTTTTCATAGATAAATCTCGTTGAACATTGAGGTCTGTTATCCACAATTACAAAACTCAATACACAAAAGTCAAAGCAGTTTCCGTTCTTTTGGAAGAAAAGCAGTGAACGATGAACCATTTGAGTCAATAGAAACTATAAAAAAGAAAGAAAGAAAGTCAATAGAAAGTCAATAAAAACATAAAAACAAAAATCAATAGAATCTCTAAACACGTGCGGATAAAAGTTTCTTCTCCAAATCAGCCTTTTAAAGCACAAAGAGCACTTATCATCCCCAAACGGAATTTTCAGGAAATGACAAGTATTCAAGCGAGAATAGAGTCATGTCTGCAAAATTTCTGTATTTTGATGAAACTACAATAGAAATATTCTTTCTATTAATGAAATTTGTGAATTAAATTTCTCGTTTCATCTTTATGAAAGTTATTTATGTGGAATATGGCCCTTTCTTGACTCAAACAAGGTAAACCACAAAGTTCAGTCTTCTTAATGATAAATAAATCAGTTCTTCAGTCTCCTTTCAAAAGATACACACAATGTTAAACTTCAAGGCACATTCATTACCACAAAGATACTAACAACTTTCGAGATTTTTATTTAAATGTGCAGTTAAATAAGCAATGATATTCATACAAAACACAATAGATCAAAATGAGAAAAAAATTTACAAGAACTTTTAATTTATAGCATCAAGCTGACTGTTACCAACAAAGAACATGCTCAAAGAAACAAAGCGTTTATGATCTTTGGTCAGAGAGCCAAAAGCAAAACAATTTTCAAGAAGATTATGAGGTTTTGTTGATCAAATTCATTTATACAGTTTTACATAAACCTTCTATAAATGTTTTGTTTACGATGTTTGTTTTTGGCTATTTGATCTCTATCGGTTACTTCATTTAAGACGCCCATCTCTCCCACCAAGCCCGAATTTGTTGTTTGTTTACAGAGAATATCGCTCAATTAACCTCATCAGCTTCCGAGCTTCAAGCTCAAATATTAAAGAATATATTGTAAATCTACTTGAAAGATTGAAGATCTTAAAAGTCAAGAAGTCTCTTTGAAAATGGGTTCTATTCAACGAATTATTTGGAGATTCCCTTGATGAAATCACTTTTACTTTACGCGAATCACGTTCATTTTCTGAAGATTGATGGGATATTTCTATGTGAACTTTTTGACTTTAGTTTCTACTTCATAGTACGTACTAAAAAGAAGCTGGTAGGTATTCCAATTCGATCGTAAGTCTATGGAAATTAAAGGCAAAATATGGTAGAAAAATGTTGACCTTGGAAACAGCGATTTCGATTCCTTGCACGAGGAGGGCTCTCTAGAAATGAAAATTATTTGTTTGGGGTTTTGATTTGAGAGCTGTCTAGAAAGGAACTTTAAACAGTAATATATTTAATTAATGGACTGGACTCAGCGACATCATTTTTGCCACACTGGCCATTGTGATCGTTAACTGACCTAATCAGTTACCAGTTCATTTAACTTTTCAAATCATCTACCAGGATATTTTTACTGAAACAAACAAATTCAAGATTTCTCAAATACTTTACATCTTTATTTCACTTGTTGATCCTGTTTCACTTTGATCGAATTTTTCTGCAAACTGCCTCGACTCGTTTGAAATAAAGTATTGAGTGAGACGAGAGATGAATTGAGAAGCAACATCGATATTATGATTTGAGAAATTTCTAGATATGCATTAAAAAAAAAGCTCGCTTTGATTATGGTAGCTTACCTTGATAGGACGAAAATCCAATATTAAAGGAAAGTTTTAGTAGAATACAAACTGCGAAAATAACTCCTGCAATGAGAGTATTGACAATAGTTGGCACAACCTTAAAAACTCAAAGTCCGAAAAAACGACAAAACTGTGCTTTACCATGAAAACCGCTGAATTAACGGCTCTTTTGTGCAGCATTTTCGTCTTTACACTGTAGGAAGTGTTTCCATTGAGTAACGAGAAAATGCTATAATTGAACCATTTTTGCTTGATTTTTACAACAATACTTAAACTAATTCTAATAATCTTTTAAATTATTGGGTTGGTGGGTATGAAATTTCACTAAAAATCAACAAATTATTTGTTCAATATTTTGCATGCAATCGTTCTAAATATTCTTCATCCTCCATCATTTTTGGAATTAAAGCGTTCATTGGCCAAATCATTGCTCATCGCCCGGCATAAGTAGTGGTCAGAAGGTGCAAGATTAGGCTGTATGCCAGATGGGCCATCACCTCCTATCCAGATGAGTTTAGTTTAGAACAAGTTATCGTTGAAACATGTGGTCTAGCATTATCATGTTAAAGGATGATTTTTCCCCTTGGGGTCTTTTCTCTAGCAAAGATTTGGCTGGCTTGTTAGGTTGCTCGGAGTACTTGTTTTAGTTAAGTGCTGTATTTTTATCCAAAAGTTTCCCATAGATGGGATCTTTCAAGTCCCAGAACACCGAGAGCGTAAATTTCTTTTCATGCAGATTTGGCATGACGCCGTGATCGGACCTTTTCCCCCTCAGCAACCCATTGACGCCTCGCCGAAAGTTGACAGTTAGAAGCCATTTCCATCCCTTGCCACAATAGTGGAGCCTACCCTTTCTTCTAAACATTTTAAATATTAGCTAGGCAGAGTTAGATGCCCTTATGTTCTTGTAGAAATTCGTACAACATAACGTGTCGCAGGCAGATGACCAAGTGGCAGATTATCAATAGCCACAGCAAGAGTTGCCAAAATTTCGAAATAACAAGAAGTCCGATTTTATTGTTCTTGTGAAAGTGTTCTTGCCTTATAGGTTCCACGCAACAGCCCGACCTCCGTTTTGATTCGGACCAGATCTTTTACAATCTTTTGATTGAAATGAGCCTTGTTTTCTCATTTAAATTTAGATACCTATTTTCATCTATTGGTCGAACTACAAACTACCATTTTCTAGGCTCCTAGACTCTAATCTAAGCATGTTTACGCCATTTTTCTTATTGAATTAACATAAAATATGTAATGGTTTTCTCCATCAAAAATTTCTTAGAAGAGTGACTCTTCTAGATGTACACTCCCTCAGATTGTACTCGAGAACCAGACCAACCCATATATAGAAAAAGCGATCAGGATAAAAGACAAAAGACTCCAAAAAACGATGTAGGCCGAAGCGGCAAGGAAAACAGGCGAGAAAATGTCGGCGACAAAAAGATTTGGATAAAGAAGGTCACTTTGCCCCTGAAAAGTGTATTTTTGTTATAAATGATTATATTCATTTACCATATGCAATTAAAGTGTACTCTCTAAGCATTTTCCTTAAAAAACTATGTATTATAGGCAAAATTTTAGCTTTCGTTCAAATTGGCCAATTTCTACATATTTAGTAACATTTCAATGAAACTCCAGAGAGCTAATCAAATTGAACTAATTGTTTCGAAGAAAAAAATTGATTTTTAATTAGATTTATTCAAATTAATTGCAAAGAAACTAAATAGAAATGTCATTTGTTAAACTTACTGGATATTTCAAGGCAACAACATCTTTCGGAATGTTTGCTTTGTACCATAGAAATAGACCAGGAAAAGTTAATGAGTGCAGTGGAAGAAAAAATATATCGATGCGATTTTTATTGATCGTGTTGCCTCTTAAAAAATCTCGAAATTTCGATATACCATATTTCTTCTATTAGAAGATCCGGGTTTTCCATTTCTAAAGGAAGGGCAAGCACCCTCGGCACATCTCCAGAATGTGAGTTTAATAATTATTAAAAATTATTAAAAAGATTAGGCTAAATATTTGATATAGAATCAATAACTTATTAGGTCATTAATTTGGCCTAGGAATGGCTTTTATATGTGAGTCGTCCTGGTCAGTCATCTTATATCATTTTTAACTAACCCGACGTTCCTAGCTCTCAGCAAAGCATATCGAGAAAAGAGGAAAACACTCGTTGAACTACCGAGCAAATACCAATTAAACAGCCAGATAGGCTAAAGTTTCCGAGCTATTAGTGTTTATATATATAAACATACTAAAAAGAAGCTTGTAGGAATTCCCAGTTGGATTATAAACCCATGGAAATAAATAGCTAAATTTGGTAGAACAATGCCGACCTCCCAAACAGTGATTTCGATTCCTTGCACGAGCAGTACTGTCTAGAAATGAAAATTAACTGTTTGGGTTCTGATTTTTCTTGGATTTGCTGACTTACTATTGGCTTGTGATAACAAAATTTTAAAGCTGAATCGGCTACTTTTTAAATAGTAAAAAGCTTAAACTTTATATGTTAAGAGAATTTATTTTTAATTAAATGGTAAAGACTTTGCTGCTTTTTGCTTAAGGCTGGGTTTTAAACTAACCTTTCCGAGAATAAAATAAAAGAGGTGGGATATTGGGTAATTTTTCTTTTGTTTACGAATCAAAGTATGTAGGACAAGAATGTAGAGAATGATAGAAACCCCCGTCAATCCATAATACCAAATCTCTTCGGTCAAAGATCGATTGGGCAGCATTTTGTGAACAGCTTTTGAATAAAATAATTTCCATTATGAAAATTTCCACCCCATTTGCAAGCAGGTGTTTCGGTCGGCTGATCAAAAATTTTTCTGCTCTTCTGTTTACGAATCAAAGTATAGGGTGGCTGAAAATTACGTGCCCGAAAGAAAACGCGAAAAGAGTAAATTTGCATGATCAAGATAAACATCAGGGGGTTTTCAAATCAAAAAAAGTCTGAAATCGTAAGGAAAAAGTACAACAACAATGAGAATTTCACAACCAAAAGAAGCTTTTGACGCAACTAATTGATGAGGAAGAGACTTGTTCAACAAAAGTGCAATTCCTCCACCAGTAAGTTTACAAAGAGAATTTCTGCCACAACGTAAAATGCTATAGTTGCTTTCGGGGTCAAGTAAAGAAGAGCAAAGAATAGATACATTTAGCCAAGTTTCAGTAATGGCAAAGATAGGATAAGATTCTGTTCGGGTAAATGTCCAAAAAGTGGCCAAGCCATTGTAAGAATTGGAAACGGTACTATGAGCATTACAATATTTCTAAAAGAGAACGAGACAAAAAATTGGGGACTAAGAAAGGAACTGGTTGAAAGAGCGGGAGAATAATGCAAAATTTTTTCAGCATTTTTTTTGTTTTACACCTTTTCTTTTTGACGCTTCTTCTTGATTTTCTACCTGCAATAACCATGTTTTTGCTTACTTTTTGCTAATTTTTATTTTTTAGAAAGATGGCCGTGGAAAATCGCTTTCGCGGATCGAACAGATGAAAATTTTGATTTTGAAAGGAAGAAAGTTGTCGAATCGAAAGATCGCAAAAAAATGAAGCGCTCGCACCAAGTTGTCTCAAATTTCTTGAAGGATTCTAGATTTCTTGAAGGATCAAATTTCTTTAAGTCTCCGGGACGTCATCAAAAGCTCACATCCGCGCTGAACGGCATATGGGACGTCTGTTGTCGAATTCGGTGATGTCGCTACAGGACGTCAAGGTACAAATTGGAGCTCCCATCCACAAAAGCACTCTTTCTCGAGCCATCAAGTGTTATATCAAAAGTGTTACATCAAGTGTTACATCCGTTACATCAAAAGAGCAGTCATGAAGAAAGCACCAAAACTGAGCTGGCACACAAAGAAAAAGGATGTATTTGGCTCGGGATCACATCACCATCGATTGGTGATGATCGAAAGTAAACTTTTTGCCTTTAAATTGGATGGTCCAGACGGCAACAAGTACTATTGGCACGATTTGAGAAAGGATCCAATACTTTGTGAGCGTCGAAACTTCGGAGGAGGATCACTGATGATATGGGGCGCTTTCAATGTGGATGACGTTCTTGATTTAGAATTTGTGACTTGTCGCATGAACTCGAACGATTATCAGGATGTCCTTGCGGATCAACTACTTCCTTTCCTAGCACAAAATCGAGGGAAACACTATATTTTTCAATAGGATTCATGTCAGCCAATACACTAAAGCTTTTCTAAACCCAATGGAAAACTTATGGGGCATCCTCGTGAGGAATATTTATGCTAATGGAAAGACTACGACACGATTTCACAACTCAAAAAAGCAATTTTGCAAGCTTGGACGTCAATTCCACCACAAACGCTTCAACTTAGTGAACTTCATGAAATGTTTTTGGAGAGCATTTTCTCGTCACGCAATGGAGACACTTCCTACAGTGCAAAGACGAAAATGCTGCACAAAAGAGCCGTTAATTCAGCGGTTTTCATGGTAAAGCACAGTTTTGTCGCTTTTTCGAACTGTCGATTTTTAAGGTTGTGCCAACTTTTCTCAATTGTTCGATTGCATAAGATATTGGCTCACTTTGTGTTCTACTAAAACTTTACATTAATAGTGAATTTTCGTTATTAAATCATGGTAAGCTGCCATAATCAAAGCAAACTATTTTTTTTTGATACATATCTAGCAACTTCTTAATTCTTAATGTCGATTTTTCTTCTCCACTCATCTTTCGTCTCACTCAATGCTTTATTTCAAACAAGTCGATGCGGTTTGCAGAAAAATTTGATCAAAGTGAAACAAGTGAAATAAAGATTTAAAAAGCTTGAGAAAACTTAAGTTTCTTTGATTCAGTAAACATACAGTAGTACAAGTGATTTGAATAATTAAATGAACTCGTAACTGATGCTTTTAGTAATCGATCACAATGACCAAGCTTTTTGAATAATTACTTCCATTTCTTGTTTGTATTCTTGATTCAATCAGGTGTTTGCAGGATTAAGCTTCGTGAAAATTTGTAGACAAAATGTTATTTGAAATCCAAAAGCTGTTCAAGCTGAATAGTGACAAATCCATCAGCAAATCTTAAATTCGTTTGATTCAGTAAAGATACAGTAGTACAAGTGATTTGAACCACTAAATGAAATGATAACTGTCATGATGTTAGTTAACGATCAAAATGACCAAAGTGTTGAATGATGTTGACATGACGATGAAAAGACTAGCAGAACCTAAGAATGAAATTATTTTATCTGGCTGATTGTTTTGGTTGACATTATTGATCAACCGACCGGCCGAGTTCAAAAACAGTACCAACAATATTTTTCTCCTATATACTTTGATTCGTAAACAGAAGAAACCGAAGAGCAGAAGAATTTTTGATCAGCCGACCGAAACACCTGCTTGTAAATGGGGTGGAAATTTTCATAATGGCAATTATTTTATTCAAAAGCTGTTCACAAAATGCTACCCAATCGATCGTTGGCCGAAGAGATTTGGTATTATGGATTGGCCGGGGTTTCTATCGTTCTCTACATTCTTGTCCTATATACTTTGATTCGTAAACAGAAGAAAAATTACCCAAGATCCCAACTCTTTTATCTTATTCTCGGGGAGGTTAGTTTAAAACCCAGACTTAAGCAAAAAGCACAAAAGTTTTTACCATTTAATTCAAAATAAATTCTTTTAACATATTAGGTTTAAGCTTTTTACTATCTAAACGGAGCCAATTCAGCTTTCAAATTTTGTTATCACAAGCTAATAGTAAGTCAGCAAATTCAAGAAAAATCAAAACCCAAACAAATAATTTTGAATGGGACTCATTTCTAGACAGAACTCCTCATGCAAGGAATCGAAATCGCTGTTTGGGAGGTCGGCATTGTTCTACCAAATTTAGCTATTTATTTCCATGGGTTTATAATCCAACTGGGAATTCCTACAAGCTTCTTTTTAGTATGTATATATATAAACACTAAAAGCTTAGAAACTTAAGCCTATCTGGATGTTCAATTGGTATTTGCTCGGTAGTACAACGGGTGTCCTCCTCTTTTCTCGATATGTTTTGTTAAGCGGTGGGAAAGTCGGGTCAGTTAAAGAGAAAACATACCGTAGATGAATAGAACGGGATGCTGTTCTATTTTTTCATATCTCTCGGAGAGTCACCCTTGATATGACTGATCAGGACGACTCATGTAATCCCATTCCTAGGCCAAATTAAAGACCTAATAAGTCATTGATTTAATATCAAATATTTAGCTTAATCTTTTTAATAATTTTTATTAATTGTTAAACTCACATTCTGGAGATGGGCCGAGGGCGTCTGCTCCTCCTTAAGAAATGGAAAGCGCGATTCAGAAATGGAAAACCCGGATTTTCTATTAGGTTGAGGAAAAAGTAATGTCGGTTTTTGTCACAAAATTGTTTATTGCTAAAAACATAAACAAACGCACATCAATCAATGAGATATTATCCATTATTATTGATGACTTGTTCCCATCTTCGTCGCAAGTCCCTGATCCCATCCTCAAAAAAATGGGGAGTTTTCGAGCCAAAATAAGTGTCGACTGTTTTTTTGATCTGTGCATGATTCTCGAACTTTCCTCCCATAAGAAAACTCTTCAACGATCGAAACAAAAAATAATCTAATGGAGCCAGGTCCGGGCTATAAGGTGCGTGGGGCAGAAGTTCCCAACCAAGCTCGTCGATTTTTTGGTGAGTGATTTTTGCAGTGTATGGTTTGGCATTATCATGCAAAAATAGCACTTTTGATGTTTGAACGCCCAATTTCTTTAAAGCCTCATTAACTCTCATCAGCCGTTTTAAATAAAGATCAGCGGTGACAGTTTCTCCCGGATTCAACAACTCATAATACACCAAACCTTTTGTATTCCACCAACAGCAAAGCATGAGTTTCTTTCCATGAATATCGGGTTTTGAAGTTGGTTGTGGGGGTTGACCTAGAGAAAGCCACTGATTTTTGCGCTTCACATTCTCATATTGAATCCATGTTTCATCGGATGTTAGAATTCTTCCCCAAAAATCATGAGATTTGCCTTTTTGAAGCAGAGTAGAGCTAACGATAACACGAATTGTTTTGTTGCCTTGAGTCAGTTCATGAGGAACCCATATTCCCCAGTGAATTGTTTTTCCTAGTTGATGTAAGTGGTTGTCGATTGTTTTTGGTCCATCCATCGCTAACTCACAATTGATAAGAGTTGGATTGAGTTCCATGGCATCAAGCAAATCCTCATCTGAAATCTCTTGGGGTCGTCCAGACCGTTCCTCGTCTTGGAGACTTTCATTTCTATCTTTGAACCGCTGAATCCGTCTTTGGCATTGTCTTTCGCTAATGTTGTCTTCCCCAAAAACTTCAATGATTGTCCGATGCGACTCAGCCGCGGATTTCCCTTGTTTAAAATCATACCACAAAGCGGCTCGAATTCTAAACTTTTCGTCTTGCATTTTGTACCTGAAAATATTGTTAAATTTCTAAAAATTTGTAAAAGTCAAATATAATATGCAAGCATAGCGCTTCTAGCTGATATCTATTTGAAAAAATCGCATAAGGAAAGAACTGGAAAATTGCCAACAAGGGGAATTCAAAACCGACATTACTTTTTCCTCAACCTAATAATAGAAGAAATATGGTATATAGAAATTTCGAAATTTTTGTAGAAGGTCGGCCGGTTATTTTTAAATTTCATTTTAAATCCATTCTCTGTTTATGAAAAGAACCGAGAATGCCTTCTTATCAAACAAAAGTTTGAAAGGCCAAAAGTTTTTTTATGTTTTAGATCAAATAAAATCGATCTAAAATGGTTTTAGAAAAAATAAGAATTTTCAAGAGCCCTTGTCCATTTTTGGGCCTAAAAAATATTCAAGAATTAGAAAATGGAAAACCCGGGTGAAGACCGAGATAATATTAGGTTGTTCGGATATAAACGAGCGTTTTAGTAGTCGACAAAATTTACCTTAAAAACAGAAACAACACAGTTTAATCCAAAGTATATTCACCATTATTATTGATTGCTTCTTGCCATCTCTTGCGCAAAGAATTGATGTCGCTCTTGAAAAACTCAGCCGGCTGTGACTCGAAAAACTTGGCGACTCAATTTTGGACATCTTCACGGTTTTTGAATTTCTCATTGACCAAAAACTTTTGAATCGACCGGAATCAATGGTAATCTTAGGGAGCCAAATCGGGAGCATACGGCGGATGTGGTAAAACCTCCCATCCTAGATTCTCTAGTTTTTGCTGAGTCAATTTTGCAACGTGAGGTCTAGCGTTGTTATGGATGAACTTTATCTTTGATGTGTCTACTCCTTAACGAATGAGAGCTTCATTGACCCGATCAAGTTCCTGTTTGTAGAGGTCGGATGTGACTGTTTTGCCGGTTTGTAGAAGCTCGAAATACACAAGGACCTTGTTATTCCACCATACTGAGAGCATGATCTTTTTCCCATGAATGTCCGGTTTCACGGTCGGATTTGGCCGTTCTCCTGGTCCTAGTCACTTGATTTTTCGAATAGTATTATCAAAATGGATCCACTTCTCATCTCCAGTAACGAGAGAATCAAAAAAGCCATGATATTTAGCGTGGTGGATGAGGATTCCAGCTTTCCAATGGCGTGGTGATGCTCATCAATGGTAGAATTTGGACATAGAAACTTTTGAGCAAGTTCACGCGTCGTTTAACAAGGATTCGGTTCGATTGCAGCCCTCAAAATATCGTTATCTACCGCTTGAGGTCGACGAGAGTGTTCATCATCCTCGAGAATTTCACAACCATTCCGAAAGCGTCGGAATCAGGCTCCGCATTGGCTTTCGGACAATACATCATTCCCAAATGCTTTGACCAAATCTCGATGGGATTTCGCGACTTTTTTTGCCCAGTTTGAAGTGGTAAAGTAAGCAGACGCGAATTTGATGTTCGGTCATTTAAAGCAAGAAAAAAGATCTTAAAAATAACAAATTATCCGTTTAAAAAGTTTCCAAATATACGCAAGATAACGTACTTTTAAATATGTTTTAAAAGAAAGATATGTTTTAAAAGCTTCTCTCACAACAAAAAGTTTAGCAACGCTTGTTTATATCCGAACAACCTAATAGAAGAAATATGGTATATCGAAATTTCGAAATTTTTGTAGGAGCTACAAAATCAATAAAAACCGGATCGATATCTTTTTTCTTCCACTGCACGCATTAACTTTTCCTGGTCTATTTCTATTGTACAAGGCAAATCTCCCGAAAGATGTTGTTGCCTTGAAATATCCAGTAAGTTTAACAAATGACATTTCTATTTAGTTTCATTGCAATTAATTTGAATAAATCTAACTATAAAAGCAAATTTTTTCTTTGAAATAATTAGTTCAATTTGATTGGCTGACGCTTAGCTCTCTGGAGCTTCATTGAAATGTTACTAAATATGTAGAAATTGGCCAATTTGAACGAAAGCTAAATTTTTGTCTATAATACATAATTTTTTAAGGAAAATGCTTTTTAGAAAGTACATTTTAATTGCATATGGTAGGAGTCATTTTAAGTTTGATTACCTATCTTACTGTAATCATTTATAACAAAAACACACTATTCAGGGCCAAAGTGACCTTCTTTATCCAAATCTTTTTCTCGCCGACATTTTTTCGCCTGTTTTCATTGCCGCTTGGGCCTACATCGCTTTTTGGTGTCTTTTGTCTTTTATCCTGGTCGCTTTTTCTATATATCGGTTGGTTTGGTTCTCGGGTACAATTTGGGGGATTGTACTTCTGGAAGAGTCACTTCACATAAGAAGTCTTTGATGGAGAAAACAATTAACAATTACAAGCCCAGATTTCCAATTATGATGTAAATATTGGGTCGATGGGTATGAAGTGTCGCTTTTTTTCCGATTGATCCCTAAACACGTAAACAAAACGGAGTCCATGGGTCCAGCTGGATAATGCCAAGTTGCTCGAAATTTTTCAAACCAACAACAGGCTCTCTTTCCGCGAAATAGCAAAAAAAATCTTAACATTTGCATAAACTTGGGTTTAAATCGAAATTAGGGACTTGGATTCCTCATGACTTAACAGACACCCAGGAATGTCAACGCATTTCAATCGGCGCCGCTCATCCTTGTCGATGCGAGCGCAAATCGTTTTTACTCCGTATTGTGGCAAGGGATAGAAATGGATTCTAACTGTCAACTTTCGGCGTAAGCGTCAATGAATTGCTGAGGGGGAAAAGCCCGAACACGGCGTCATGCCAAAACTGCATGAAAAGAAATTTACGCTCTCGGTGTTCTGGGATTTGGAAGACCCAATCTATGGGAAACTTTTGGATAAAAATACAACACTTAACTAAATCAAGTACTCCGAGCAACTTAACAAGTCAGCCAAATCTTTGCTAGAGAAAAGACCCCAAGGCGAAAAATCATCCTTTAACATGATAATGTTAAAGGATGATTTCTTGTGCTAGACCACATGTTTCGACGATGATTTCTTTTAAACTAAACTCACCTGGATAGGAGGTGATGGCCCATCTGGCATACAGCCCTAATCCTGCACCTTCTGATTACTACTTATGGCGGGCGATGAGCAATGATATGGCCAATAAACGGTTGAATTCTAAAGCTGATGAAGGATGAAGAATATTTAGAACGATTGCATGCAAAATATTCAACAAATAATTTGTTGATTTTTAGTGAAATTTCATACCCACCAACCCAATAATTTAAAAGATTATTAGAATTAGTTTAAGTATTGTTGTAAAAATCAAGCAAAAATGGTTCAATTATAGCATTTTCTCGTTACTCAATGGAAACACTTCCTACAGTGTAAAGACGAAAATGCTGCACAAAAGAGCCGTTAATTCAGCGGTTTTCATGGTAAAGCACAGTTTTGTCGCTTTTTCGAACTGTCGATTTTTAAGGTTGTGCCAACTTTTGTCAATACTATCATTGCAGGAGGTATTGGCGCAGTTTGTGTTGAACTAAAAATTTTATTTAATATTGAATTTTCGTCCTATCATGGTAAGTTGCCACAACCAAAGTAAACTATTTTTTAATGCATATCTAGAAATTTCTCAACTCTTAATATCGCTGCTGCTTCTCAATTCATCTCTCGTCTCACTCAATACTTTATTTCAAACGAGTCGAGGCAGTTTGCAGAAAAATTTGATCAAAGTGAAACAAGTGAAATAAAGATGTAAAAAGCTTGAGAAATCTTAAATTTGTTTGTTTCAGTAAACATATAGATAAAGACCAAACGGGTAACTGATGACGTCAGTTAACGATCACAATGGCCAGCGTGGTGAATGATGTTGAAAATATGTACTAGCCTCAGAAAAAAACCTAAGAAATGAAATCATTTTATCTGATTGATTATTTTGATTGTCCGCGTCATCAATGACCAATCAGCTGGCCGGCTCTAAAAACAACACCTACAATATTTTAGTTTACGTCTTTTTAGCAACATGCAAGCAGGGTTTTTGTTAAAAAATACGGTTTTTAAATCAAAAAGTTCGATACTAAGCATAATATGATTTCAGTAAAACAAATATTCTAAGTATTCCAAATTTTGCTGAAATCGATTCAAACGAGTTGAAAGACTTTTTGCAAATGGGGTTGAAATTTGAGAATAGAAATTATTTTGGTGGCCTAAAATGATAATATTTTACCTGAAGTGAAAATATTTGTAAGCAAAGAAAGATCAAGTGCAAATAACTGTGCTTGCCTTGACTCTCAGTGCCCATTTTGTGTCCCGATCGAGTCGAAACCATCAGTTACAGCTAGAATTTCTTCTTACATTTAGAAATAAATTTAAGGGTACCTGTGACGACTCCCATCAAATTTCGTGGTCCAATCTTGAGTCGATCGACACAAGGAATTGGCATCAAGACATTTTGTCCAACATCGATTGGTGCGAATCTAAAAGTAATCATAATGAAAACATTGAAAACGTAAAAGTACTTTTGTTCATTGGCGTGAAACAACTTTCGTGCCTGATTCTCTTGGGCAGAATGAACTCTATTTTTCTCTCTTCCAAAATCGAATCGTGTAGACGATCGATTTTCACTTGCTCCCCACTTTTTGAACGCCTAAAGCCAAACAATGTTTGGTAAAGGCTGTATGTGGACAACTAGATTCAATAAACGCGAGAAAAGAATTGGAAAAAAGAAGTTAGTCATCATCAATTTTTGAAGAAGGGGAGCGAAAATTGGAAAAAGAAGAGGAAGCTAGAGAATCAAGAAACATTATTGCCGCCCTATCAAAGTTAGTGCTAAAATGACCACACCGTATCGCTTCTGGGTCTTTCGGAGGTCTCTCACAACGGATGGCCCACTTGATGGCATAGTGGTCAGTTCCGGGAAGTGGGGCAATTCTCCTGACGCCAACGACTCTGTCCTCGATATTGGTGAGCACACAATCTAAAGTAAAGGTAGAACACAGGAAAGTGGGAAGCCGATTTAAAAGAGAAAGAGAATTAAGCGAAATGAATTTTTTAAGAAGGTCGATGAAACAAATCAAGCGTGGGGAGCGGTTTACGAAGGATATCCTACTATTAAAATCGCCTAGAATGACATTCAACTTTAAAGAATAAAGAAAGGGTTCGATGAACGAAAACAATAAATTTGTATTATCAAGATTAGCATCAGGGGCTTTTAAAATCAAAAAAAAAAATCTAAAATCAAAGCATTTAGAAGATATCAGGAAAAAAGTAAAATTTCTTTGTTGTAACCGGTTTGCTATTAAAACTTTTCGCTAGCCGATCTGCTATCATATGATATCGGCTACATCGACAATGAGAATTTCACAACCAAAAGAAGCTTTTGACGCAACTAATTGATGAGGAAGACTTGTTCAACAAAAGCGCAATTCCTCCACCAGTAAGTTTACATCGAGAATTTCGGCCACAACGAAAAATGCTATAGTTGTTTTCGGGGCCAAGTAAAGAAGAGCAAAGACTATTTAGTAAAGCCAAACAATGTTTAGTAAAGGCTTTACGGGAACAACTAGATTCAATAGCCAGGAGAAAAGTGTTTGAAAAAAGAAGCTAGTCATCACCAATTTTTGAAGAAGGGGAGCAAAAATTGGAAAAAGAAAAGGAAGCTAGAGAATCAAGAAACATTATTGCCGCCCTATCAAAGTTAGTGCTAAAATGACCTTGTTTTCTTGGCTCTTCATGGATCCACCCGGCCAGTTTCTTATAAGTTAGTCCAGTTTCATCATTTCTCTCGGTAAATTGAAACAGCTATTTGAAAATTAGGGATTAGGGAAAAAAGCTCTCCTCAAAATCCTATACAATCGATCATTAGCCGAAGAAATTGGTACTATGCATTGACGGAGGACGCAAAGCTCAGCTTGTCAAGTTCACCAACATTGTCTATTGCTCCAGAGGCTTTTTCAATAATGACTTTCATTTCTTTTTTGTATTCTTGATTCAAGCAGGTTTTTCCATGATTAAGTTTCGTGAAATTTGTAGAAAAAATGTTACTTGTAATGCAAAAACTGTTCAAGCTGAATGATGAAAAATCCATCATCAAATCTTAAATTTGTTTGATTCAGTAAAGATACAGTAGTACAAGTGATTTGAACAACTAAATGAAATGATAACGGTCATGATGTTAGTTAACGATGTTAGTTAACGACTAGTAAAACCTTAGAATAAAATAATTTTATCTGATTGACTATTTTGGTTGGCCGGCCATTATTGATCAACCGATCCGCCGGGTCCAAAAACAGTACCAACAATATTTTCAGTTTTCGTTTTTTTAACAGCATGCAAGCAGGGTTTTGGTAAAAAAAAATACGGTTTTTAACTCAAAAACTTCCATACTAAGAATAATTTGTTTTCAGTAACACAAGTGTTCTAAGTATTATAAATTTTGCTGAAATCGAGAAAAATGAGTTGAAACACCTGTTTGCAAATGGGGTGAAAATTTTGATAATGGAAATTATTTTATTCAAAAGCTGTTCACAAAATGCTACCCCATCGATCGTTGGCCGAAGAGATTTGGTATTATGGATTGACAGGGGTTTCCATCATTCTCTACATTCTTGTCCTACATACTTTGATTCGTAAACAGAAGAAAAATTACCGAAAATCCCACCTCTTTTATCTTATTCTGGGAAAGGTTAGTTTAAAACCCAGTCTTAGGCAAAAAGCAAAAACGTTTTTAGCATTTAACTAAAAATATATTCTTTTAGCATATTAAGTTTAAGCTTTTTGCTATCCAAAACGGAGCCAATTCAGCTTTAAAATTTTGTTATCACAAGCTAATAGTAGCTCAGTAAATCCAAGAAAAATCAGAACCCAAACAGTTAATTTTCATTTCTAGACCGCCCTCCTCGTGCAAGGAATCGAAATCGCTGTTTCCGAAGCCAAATTTTTCCTTCCATATTACGCTATTCATTTCCATGGGTTTATAATCGAGCTGGGAATTCTTACTAGCTTCCTTTTAGTATGTATAGTCAAACCTCGTTAGTAAATAACTCATTGGAGATCGAAAAATTTATTTTTTATTAAAGAAAACTAGAAAACCTATTTGCTAAAGAATTTTCTAATAGCGAGGTTTTACCGTATATGAATTAAACACTAAAAGCTTCAAAACTTTAGCCTATCTGGCTGTTCAATTGGTATTTGCTCGGTAATGCAACGGGTGTTTTCCTCTTTTCTCGATATGTTTTGTTGAGCGGTGGGAAAGTCGGGTTAGTTAAAGAGAAAACATACCGCAAATCCTGCTATATAATAGAACTACATGCCGTTCTATGTTTTCATATCTCTCGGAGAGTCACCTTTGATCTGACTGATCAGAAAGACGCATGTATAAAATCTATTCCTAGGCCAAATTAATGACCTAATAAGTCATTGATTTAATATCAAATATTTAGCTTAAACTTTTTAAGAATTTTTCTTAATTGTTAAACTCACATTGTAGACATGTCGGTTTTGACAATGGCGGTTTTGCACAAAGATCGCTATAAAATATAAAATATCCTGTGGATATGTAATTAAAATTTAAGGTCGCCCGGTTATTTTCAAATTTCATTATAAATCCATTCTCTGTTTATGAAAAGAACACCGGATGGTTTTTTACATTAAAAAAAAGTTTGAAATGTCAAAAGTTTTTCTTGTATTTTTGAGATCAAACATAATCGAATTAAAATGGTTTTAGAAAAAAAATAATTTTTAAGAACCCTTGTCTATTTTTGGGTCTAGAAAATTTTCGAAAATTAAAAAGCGAAAATCCGGGTCTTCTAAGAGAAGAAGTATGGTATATTGAACATTAATTTATCAAATTTTATAGAAGCTATGCGATCAGTAAAAAACGTATCGATGCCCTTTTTATTTCACTTCACGTGTTTACTCCTCCTGGTCTGATTTTTCTTTACAAGGCAAATCTCCCGAAAGATGTTGTTGCCTTGGAATATCCAGTAAGTCTAACAAATGCCTTTCAATTTAGTTTCATTGGATTTAATTTAAATAAATCTTACGATAAAATTAAACTTTTTTTTAAACAATCAGCTCAATTTGATTAGCTGATGATAAGCTCTCTGGAGCTTCATTAAATGTTGCCAAATATGTAGAAATTGGCCAATTTGAACGATACATCATTTTTTAAGGAAAATGCTTTTTATTAAGTATATTTTAATACCAAATGGTATTAAGTCATTTTAAGTTTGATTACCTATCTTACTGTAAGCATTTATAACAAAAACACACTATTCAGGGGCAAAGTGACCTTCTTCATCCAAATCTTTTTCTCGCCGACATTTTCTCGCCCGCTTTCCTTGTCGCTTGGGCCTGCATCGTTCTTTGGTCTCTTTTGTGTTTTATTCTGATCGCTTGTTCTATATATGGGTTGGTTTGATTCTCGAGTACAATCTCTCACTTCTGGAAGAATCGTTTTTCATAAGAATCTTTATGGAGAAGACAATCAGAGATATTATATTAATTCAATAACAAAAATAGTGTATGTGTTGAGTCCGAATCCGGCCATTGATTGTCTTGTGTTCGACTTCGGACGTCCGAATCCGACCACACACAAGATAAATACTAATTGATCCCTCTGGATTCGTCAATTTTTTTTTTGTAATTTTTCAACTACAATCATGCACAAGAGTCTCGGTCCCCTCCAAAAAATTTCATGTTAAAATTTCTAATGGAAATTTCAAAATAACATTTGACGAGATAGCTTTTTGGGATGCTCTAAGCTTTTATTTTCATAATCTAACATATCAAAGTATCGAGCACTTTATTTAGTATCACTAGCATAGCATTTATGACAAAGACCTAAAAAAATGCTGCACTGCCTTGACCGGTTATCATTATTTTGTATTTTTTATTTGCTTTTCCTTCCATGAGTCGTTTTTAAAATCGTGCGTGTCTCCACCCATGTTCGCAAAAAATTTTCATCCCACCGCGAAACACCGCGTTTGCCAAAATTTCACCGTTTTTTAAAGTTTTTGCTCATTTTTACTTTCTCTTGGTTCTAGAAGTGTAGTAGCTGATGGTGTTTATAATTAAACTAATATTTTTCTTCTTAGGTCATCGATCTTCAGAATGACGGCCGCTTTTAACGATCGATTCGAGGCATTCGTGCAAGTCATTAAGCGTGAGGATCTCCATGAATTGCTTCGACAAAAACATTCAAAGCTTGGGCACGCTAGAATCGGTTTATTGTGGAAAGCTCTTCAAAATTATTATGGGTTACCGAAAAAGTACTGAAGATTTTCGTAGATCAATGCGAGGTATCGCAATAATCGATAACGTGGTATCGATTTTTGGAACCTTTGGTGTTCCACCAATTCTCCTAACAGGCAAGCTCTTTAAAAAAAATTTAATCGGAGTTTTTCATCAAATTTGTTGCATCTCTACATTTTTAAAAATTTTTGCTTTTCGACAATTCACGATCATTCACGGGAAACCGCGCCATTCGCGGTCACAAGGAAGTGTGGAGCGAGCAAATGCGGATATCGAGGTAGTTTGGCTACCTCGATAAATGCTTTTGCTCGTATAGGATACCTTGAGCGCTCATCAAAGAGAAACAAAAACTACGGAGTGGACCCGATTTTTACCATTGATTCAATATCGTAAAAACATCAGGTAACTTGAAATTTTTTTGGAATTTAAATTTTGTCGATAGATTTCATTCCGGTATCGGACGTAGCCCATATGTTGCAATTTTTGGACGAGACTCTGAAAATGCTACAGCGATTACTAAGGAAGAGATAAGATGTGGAATATTTGGAAGTCTGGAATATTTAAATAAACTTTGTGGGTTTTGTCGAAGAAAACGAAATCCGGCAAATAAGTGTCTACGAGGAGGAAACGCTTCAGGTTATTGTAAATCTTTTTTTTCTTTATTTATTTACAGCATTAGGAAGAAAATTCTACTCGTTACACCGAGCTAAGCTTCACGGATTAAATTGAGAGTGTTGTTCAGGTATAAATAACGTTTTAAATAAATAAAAAGAACGTTCTTATTTAGAAAGTTCCCAAAGTTGCAAATCAAGGGGAATAATGAAGCCGACTTTCAACTTGAGCTTGCTGGTGCATTTTTTGGCTTTAGGCGTTCAAAAAGATGAGGCGAAAATCGATAATCTACACGATTCGATTTTGATAGAGAGAGAAATCGAGTTCATTCTGCTCAAGAGAATCAGGCGCGAAAGATGTTTCACGCCAATGAACAAAAGTACTTTTACGTTTTCAATGTTTTCCTTATGATAACTTTTAGATTCGCACCAATTGATGTTGGACAAAATGTCTTGATGCCAATTCCTTGTGTCGATCGACCCAAGATTGGACCACGAAATTTGATGGGGCTCGTCAAAGGTATCCTTAAATTTATTTCTGAATGTAAAAAGAGATTCTAACTGTAACTGATGGTTTCTACTCGATCAGGACACAAAATGGGCACCTTCGCAAACACTCAGTAGGAATCAACTGGCTCCACGTGGAGCTGAATTCTTCTCAATCCAACCAACTCCGGACGGGAAGACATTGTTGAGAACTGCTGTTGGGGCAGCGTCGATCTCTGAGAGTCAAGGCGAACACAGTTATTTGCATTTAACCTTTCTTTGCTTACAAATATTTTCACTTCAACTAAAAGATTATAATTTTAGGTCACACTCATTGCTTGTGCCTGAACAGATGTACGACAAAGCGTTGTGCTTATCGAAAAAAGGGTCTATTTTGCAAATCGAGTTACCACCATTCCAGAAGCTGTACTAACAAGTAATCTTTTTGTTTCTTGTTTTGGCTCTCTTCAATTTCACGATGACGCTTTTAGTCACATGCGTTATTTGGAGTAACATATTAAACTGAAACAAGAAACATCTTTTGCTTAAGCCATCCTGTAAGTGAAAAGAGAACTTTTTAAAGTTGATTGTTGTTTGACTTTGTTTTTCATTCAGTTCATTCGTTTTGTTCATTTGTTTGTTGTATCTTGAAATTCATGCAGTTGCTAACTAATTTTATCACTGTTATTAATGTTTGTATTGCTGATAAAGATGAGTTTATGCCAATCAATACACCAAATCTTTTAAAAACACTTTAGTTTTTGGTAAAGGGTAACCAGGGTGCAACAATTGTGTAAATGACTTACAAGAGGTTCGTCTATTATAGTAGATACCCCTTTCAATAATTCTGATTAATAGCTTTGGCCAATTAGCATTAAAAGTTGGTTAATTGGCATTTCTCTTGAGTGTAGTCAGATTCGGATGTCCGGCTCAGATCCTGACGTCCAGACCGAATGCGGACGTAACATACACATATGTAGAATAGAAAACTCAAATCTAGAGAAGGGCAGTTTACAGCAGGAACAGAAAATGAAAATAGGTATCTAAATTTATTTATACATTATAGCATTTTCTCATTACTCAATGGAGACACTTCCTACAGTGCAAAGACGAAAATGCTACACAAAAGAGCCGTTAATTCAGCGCTTTTCATGGTAAAGCACAGTTTTCTCGTTTTTTCGGATTTTGGGTTTTTAAGGTTGTACCAACTTTTCTCAATTGTTCGATTGCAATAATTCCTGGCTCAGTTTGTGTTCTACTCAAACTTTACTTTAATATTGAATTTTCGTCATTAAATCATGGTAAGTTGCCATAGTCCAAGCAAACTATTTTTTAATACATATCTAGCAACTTCTCAATTGTTAATGTCAAATTTTCTTCTCCACTCATCTCTCGTCTCACTCAATACTTTATTTCAAACGAGTCGAGGCGGTTTGCGGAAAAATTCGATAAAAGTGAAACAAGTGAAATAAAGATGTAAAAAGCTTGAGAAATTTCATGCTTGTTTGGTTCAGTAAAAATACAGTACAAGTGATTTGGATTGTTAAATGAACTGATAACTGATGATTACAGTTAACGACCACAATGACCAGAGTAATGTTGAAAGTATTAGCAATATTTACTAGCCAAGCCCAAAAAAATGTTTTGGTTGACCGGCCATCATTGAATGGGCCCAAAGACAGCACCTACAAAATTTTTAGTTTTCGATTTTTTTAACAGCGCATGAACCAGGACTTTGGTAAAAAAAATACGGTTTTTAACTCAAAAAGTTAAATACTAAGCATAATTTGATTTCAGCAACACAAGTATTCTAAGTATTGTGCAACAATTCTGTAAATGACTTACAAGAGGTTCGTCGATTAGAGGAAATAGCCCCTTTCAATAATCCTGATTAATAGCTTTGCCGAATTCGGTCGTAACATATACATATGTAGAATAGAAAAGTCAAGTCTAGAAAATGGTAGTTTGTAGTCGGACCAGAAGATGAAAATAGGTATAGATTTTCATGATAGATTTTAATGGGAAAACAAGGCGCATTTCAATCAAAAGGTTCTGAAAGATCTAGTCCGAACCAAAGCGTCGCCTGAAAATGACCACGAGTTTGTTTTATGGACATTTTCTAAAAGCCATAAAATGATAACAACCAGGGCTGCTTCTAACTCAATTATTCCGGGCCAAGTTAGGGTAGACTCCGCCCTCCATACAAAGCCAGGCTAGGGCAGATTTCAAAATCATTATAAATAATTTTGATGTAAAAAAGTTTGATAAAAGTGAAACAAGCAATAGGTGAAATAATGTAGTAAAGGCCAAGATTTGCACGGTATTTTCCCGTTTTATATCACCGAAAATCGTTGCTTGCAGACTAGAGAAAAGAGGCAGTTTTTAAAGCAAATTAATACCGTATTTACTCTATTAATACTATTTTTTGTGACAACTCAGAGCGCAGTACTAGAGGCGCAGCCCTATTTTTCGACCAAACAAAGCAAATAGGTACTTACTAAATTAATCAAACTTGATGTAAAAACTTCAAACACCAAGAAATAGTATTCCTTTCAAAAATTCAGGAAAATAGGCATATTGTTTTAATTTTATTGAGATAACGTAAAAAAAAAGTTCAAAAACATTACCAACAATATTTTTGTCCTATATACTTTGATTCGTAGACACAAGAATTTCTGATCAGCAGACCGAAACACCTGCTTGCAAATGGGCTGGAAATTTTCATAATGGAAATTATTTTATTCAAAAGCTGTTCACAAGATGCTACCCAATCGATCGTTGGCCGAAGAGATTTGGTATTATGGATTGACGGGGGTTTCTATCGTTCTCTACATTCTTGTCCTACATACTTTGATTCGTAAACAGAAGAAAAATTACCCAAAATCCCAGCTCTTTTATTTTATTCTCGGGGAGGTTAGTTTAAAACCCAGCCTTAAGCAAAAAACATAAAAGTTTTTACCATTTAATTAAAAATAAATTCTTTTAATAATAAGTTAAAGCTTTTTACTATCTAAAACGTAGCCGATTCAGTTTTAAAATTTTGAATGGAGCTCATTTCTAGACAGCCCTCCTCGTGCAAGGAATCGAAATCGCTGTTTGGGAGGTCGGCATTCTTCTACCATATATAGCTTTTTATTTCCATGAGTTTCTGATCGAGCTGGGAATTCCTACTAGCTTCCCTTTAGTATGTACAGTCAAACCTCGTTAATATTGGGTTGGGGAGAATGAGTCGGCGCCGAAATTTATAGAAACTTTTTGCACCCATAAAACCTTCTTTAAATACACGTTTTGTTTCATCAAAATGGTCCACTATTTCTTTACCAAATGGCTTTGGAGAGATTCCACAAAGCTTTTCTTTTTTGGGATTTTATGGATTCCCAAACACAGCTAATCAAAATGACAAAAAGTCCGACTCATTGCTTGAACAGTTTCTTCCACATAAACCTCCTTTGGTGTTTATATAAAAAAGATAGAGCACACTCAATTACATAAGTTACCAAATTTTCAGGAAGATCCCACCAACCGTTTACTCTAGATGACAGTTTATCGATTTTGTGAAAAAAATGATCCTTTGTTGAGTTGAGGCGCTGTTTGAGTTCTCTTTTAAATATTATTTTGTAGAGAATTAGTTACCCTTCTACGGATATCAAACGCGTATCATTTGACAAAGTCTGCTATAAGTTTTAGAAATTTCTTTGATTTTCGGCGCCGACTCATTCTCCCCAACCCAATAAATAACTGAAGGGAGATCGAAAAATCTATTTACTATCAAGGAAAAATTGAATGTTTTTTTCTCAAAAAAAACCTAGAAAACCTATTTACTAAAAGTTTTCTACTAGCGAGGTTTTACTGTATATGAATTAAACACTAAAAGCTTAAAAAACTTTAGCTTATCTGGCTGTTCAATTGGTATTTACTCGGTAGTACCACGGCTGCTTTCCTCTTTTCTCGATATGTTTTGTTGAGCGGTGGGAAAGTCGGGTTAGTTAAAGAGAAAACATACCGTAAATGCTGCTATATAATAGAACGGCACGCCGTTCTATATTTTCATATCTCTCGGAGTGTCACTCTTGATATGACTGACGACTATAAATCCCATTTCTAGGCCAGATTAATGACCTAAAATTTGGATAGCTAACTAAAATTTCTGGTCGGTTATTTTTAAATTTCATTTTAAATCCATTCTCTGTTTATAAAAAGAACATAGAATGCTTTTCAATCAAAAAAAGTTTGGAAGGTCAAAAGTCTTTCTTGTATGTTTTGGATCAAATAAAATCGAACTAAAGTGGTTTTAGAAAAAATAAGAATTTTCAAGAGCCCATGTCTATTTTTGGGCCTAAAAAATTTTCGAGGATTAGAAAATGGAAAACCCGGGTCTTCTAATAGAAGAAATATGGTTTAATGAAATTTCGAAATTTTTTTAGAAGCTATAGGATCAATAAAAATCGTATCAATTTCTTTTTTCTTCCACTGCACGTATTAACTTTTTTTGGTCTATTTTTAATGCACAAGGCCAATCTCCCGAAAGATGTTGTTGCCTTGAAATATCCAGTAAGTTTAACAAATGACACTGGAATTTAGTTTCATTGCAATTAATTTGAACGAATCTTACTATAGAATTCAAATTTTTTAAAACAATCAGTTCAATTTAATTAGCGAATGATTAGCTCTCTGGAACTTCATTAAAATGTTACGAAATATGTAGAAATTGGTCAATTTAAACGATACTTTATCTCCTAAGAAAAATGCTTTTTATAAAGCATATTTTCATGGCATATGGTATTAATTCATTTTAAATTTTATTGCCTATCTTACCGTAATGATTTATAACAAAAATACACTATTCAGGGGCAAAGTGACCTCCTTTATCCAAATCTTTTTATCGCCGACATTTTCTCGCCTGTTTTGCTTTCAGCCTGGACCTGCCTCGGTTTTTGGTTCCTTATTATTTTCACTTTGATGGCTTGTTCGATATATGGGTTGGTTTGCTTCTCGAGTACAATCTCTCACTTCTGGAAGAATCGTTTTTCTTAAGAAATCTTTATGGAGAAGGCAATTACAAATTTATGTTAATTCAATAACAAAAATAGTGTATGTGTTGCGTCCGAATCGGGCCATTGATTGTCTTGTGGTCGGTTTCGGACGTCCGCATCCGACCACACTCAAGATAAATGCCAATTGATCACTCTGGATTCGTCAAACTTTCACATCGTCACAGTCATGCACAAAAGTCTTGACCGGTCCCCTCCAAAAAATTTCATACTTTTATTTTTTTTTAATTTTTTTATCGAAATCTCAAAATAACTTTTGACGAGATACCTTTTTGGGATGCTCTAACCTTCTATTTTCATAATCTAACATACCAAGGTATCAAGCAATTTATTTAGTATCACTAGCATAGTACTTTTATGAATTTATGGAGAAACTTTCCGCCAATCTTTCCGAATGTAGTACCACAGCTCGACCTTCGATCCAAACGGTTTTCTTTTCAATTGTGACTTCACATAGACCCAGAGATGTGCAATAACATTGAGATCGGGACTATAGGGCGGATGGCCATCAAACCATAAAGCTTGATAAAGGGTAGCCAAGGTGCAAGAATTGTGTGAGTGACTTATAAGAGGTTTGTCTATCTGAGGAAATACCCTTTTCAATAATTCTGTTTAATAACTTTGGCCAATTAGCATTAAAAGTTGGTGAATTGGCATTTATTTTGAGTGTGGTCGAATTCATTAAAAGAATGGAAAAGTCAAGTCTAGAAAATGGCATTTTACAGCAGGATCAGAGAATGAAAATAGGTATCTAGATTTAAATGGGAAAACAAGGCGCATTTCAATCAAAAGGTTCTGAAAGATCTAGTCCGAACCAAAGCGTCGCCTGAAAATGACCACGAGTTTGTTTTATGGACATTTTCTAAAAGCCATAAAATGATAACAACCAGGGCTGCTTCTAACTCAATTATTCCGGGCCAAGTTAGGGTAGACTCCGCCCCTCCATACAAAGCCAGGCTAGGGCAGATTTCAAAATCATTATAAATAATTTTGATGTAAAAAAGTTTGATAAAAGTGAAACAAGCAATAGGTGTAATAATGTAGTAAAGGCCAAGATTTGCACGGTATTTTCCCGTTTTATATCACCGAAAATCGTTGCTTGCAGACTACAGACAAGTGTCATGAAAAGTACAGACATTGATTTCAGTTTTTGAAGCAAATTAATACCGTATTTACTCTATTAATACTATTCCGCCCCTCCATACAAAACCAGGCCAGGGCAGATTTCCAAATTATTATGTAATAATTCAAAATTTAAAAAGTTTGAAAAAATTTAAAATAATTTAAAAGGTTATTAGAAATAGATTAAGTATTGTTGCAAAAATCAAGCAAAAATGGTTCAATTATAGTATTTTCTCGTCACTCAATGGAGACATTTCCCACAGTGCAAAGACGAAAATGCTGCACAAAAGAGCCGTTAATTCAGCGGTTTTCATGGTAAAGCACAGTTTTGTCGTTTTTTCGAACATTCGCTTTTTAAGGTTGTGCCAACTATTGTCAATACTATCTTTGCAATTGTTATTGGCGTAGTTTGTATTGTACTAAAATTTTCTTTTAATGTTGGATTTTCGTCCTATCATGGTAAGTTGCCACAACTAAAGCAAACTATTTTTTAATATATATCTAGAAATTTCTCAACTCTTAATATCGATGTTCCTTCTCAATTCATCTCTCGTCTCACTCAATACTTTATTTCAGACGAGTCGAGGCAGTTTGCAGAAAAATTCGATCAAAGTGAAACAGGATCAACAAGTGAAATAAAGACGTAAAGAGTTTGAGAAATCTTAAGATTGTTTCGTTCAGTAAACATATAGTAGTATGTGATTTAGACAGCTAAATCGACTGGTAGCTGATGATATCAGTTAACGTTCACAATGACCAGCGTGGTGAATGATGTCGCTTAGTCCAGTCCATTAATTAAATATATTACTTTTTAAAGTTCAATTCTGGCAGAAATTTTAATAAAAAAAAAATTTTTTTTTTTAAATTTTAAAGCAGAAAGCTGTTTAAACGGCATTTACTCGGTAGTGCAACGAGTGCTTTCCTCTTTTCTCAATACGTTTTGTTGAGCGGTGGGAAAGTCGAGTTCGTTAAAAAGGATACATACCGTACCGTAAATGCTGTAAAAAGAACCGAGAATGCTTTTTTTGATCAAACAGAAGCTTGAAAGGTCAAAAGTTTTCCTCGTATGTTTGAGATCAAACAAAATCGAATTAAAATGCTTTTAGAAAAATAATAATTTTTAAGAACCCTTGTCTGTTTTTGAGCCTGAAAATTTTTCGAAGATTAAAAAATCCAAAACCCGGGTCTTCTAAGAGAAGAAATATGACATATTGAACATTAATTTATCAGAGTTTGTAGAAGCTACACGATCAGTGAAAAGCGTATCGATGTCCTTTTTATTTCACTTCGCGTGTTTGCTCCTTCTGGTCTGATTTTTCTTTACAAGGCAAATCTCCCGAAAGATGTTGTTGCCTTGAAATATCCAGTAAGTTGAACAAATGACAGTCCAATTTAGTTTCATTGCATTTAATTTAAATAAATGCAATGATAAAATTAAATAAAAATTTTTTTCTGGATTCGCAGCTTTGAGAAAATTTGTAAAGACGGAGCCACATATAAGTTTTTCGAATGTTTCACCCTTAAAAACTGGACGAGTGTCAAGGGAGAGCGTTTGGCATAGACTCGTCTCATATCTCTATCATTGGCGTATTCTTAAACTGATGAAAATTTGGCTCTTTCCCTTTTCCGTACTCGCGATGGAAAGGGCAACAGCTAATGCTCCATTCTTCTTCGTTGACGATGTTGACAATCCATCAACTTCCACAAAGAAATGCAGCTTGTTATCAGATACCTTTTTGCTACATTTATTGGTTGATTTGTTTTTCAATAAACTTTGGTATTTATTTACAGATAATACTCGCTATAAACACAATGAATATGCGGTGGTCCCGAATTTCAAGCGGGAGAAAGGTGCCGATAGGCGGCTTTCCCCGCTTGTCTTAACATATTAATCAAAACTCACGCTCACAAAGATTGTATTCAAACTGAAACGATTCAAAACGGCTAAAAACTTGGTTCTGAATTGATTACCCTAGCACTACCCTAGCACTGACTTGGCTCCAGCCTAACGTACAAGTATAGACACCGATGCAAAACACACAACTATTTAAGAGCCTAAGAATGGAATTATTTTATCTGGTTGATTGTTTTGGTTGAGCGGCGATTATTGATCAACCAACCGGCCGGATTCAAAAACAGTACCAGAATATTTTTTGTCCTATATACTTTGATTCGTAAACAGAAGAAACCGAAGAGCAGAAGAATTTTTGATCAGCCGACCGAAACACCTGCTTGCAAATGGGGTGGAAATTTTCATAATGGCAATTATTTTATTCAAAAGCTGTTCACAAAATGCTACCCAATCGATCGTTGGCCGAAGAGATTTGGTATTATGGATTGACGGGGGTTTCTATCGTTCTCTACATTCTTGTCCTATATACTTTGATTCGTAAACAGAAGAAAAATTACCCAAGATCCCAACTCTTTTATTTTATTCTCGGGAAGGTTAGTTTAAAACCCAGCCTTAAGCAAAAAGCACAAAAGTTTTTAACATATAAAGTTTAAGCTTTTTACTATCTAAAACGAAGCCAATTCAGCTTCAAAATTTTGTTATCACAAGCTAATAGTAATTCAGCAAATCCAAGAAAAATCAAAACCCAAACAAATAATTTTGAATGGGGCTATTTCTAGACAGTACTCCTCGTGCAAGGAATCGAAATCGCTGTTTGGGAGATTGGCGTTGTTTTACCAAATTTGGCTATTTATTTCCAGGGGTTTATAATCCAACTGGGAATTCCAACCAGCTTCATTTTAGTATGTATATATATATGTTGTGTCCGATTTAGATTTCCGTCCGATTTAGATTGAACTTATCGCGGACGTCCGATTTAGATTACAGTCTATATCGGACGTCCGATTTAGATTCAATCTAAATCTTATATGGATTGAACAATAATATAAACATGCTTAATATATGTTCTTAAGCGTTTTCTGTAGTTTTCTGCATTTTTCAAAGGCCTTTTATTGATTACAGTCTATATCGGACGTCCGATACAGATCGAACAATAATAAACGTGCTTAACATATGTTCTTTGAAAATTTCTTTGAAAAGCGCAGAAAATTGCAAAAAAACGCTTAAGAACATATATTAAGCACGTTTATTATTGTTCGGTCTATATCGGACGTCCGATATAGACTGTAATCTAAATCGGACGTCCGCGATAAGTTCAATCTAAATCGGACGGAAATCTAAATCGGACACAAAATATAAACACTAAAAGCTTAGAAAGTTTAGTCTATCTGGCTGTTTAATTGGTATTTGCTCGGTAGTACAACGGGTGTCCTCCTCTTTTCTCGATATGTTTTGTTAAGCGGTGGGAAAGTCGGGTCAGTTAAAGAGAAAACATACCGTAGATGAATAGAACGGGATGCTGTTCTATTTTTTCATATCTCTCGGAGAGTCACCCTTGATATGACTGATCAGGACGACTCATGTAATCCCATTCCTAGGCCAAATTAAAGACCTAATAAGTCATTGATTCTATATCAAATATTTAGCTTAATCTTTTTAATAATTTTTATTAATTGTTAAAATCACATTCTGGAGATGTGCCGAGGGCGTTTGCTCCTCCTTTAGAAATGGAAAACCCGATTAAAAAATGGAAAACCCGGGTCTTCTAATAGAAGAAATAGGGTATATCGAAATTTCGAAATTTTTTTAGAAGCTACAGAATCAATAAAAATCGTATCGATATCTTTTTTCTTCCACTGCACGTATTAACTTTTCCTGGTCTATTTCTATTGTACAAGGCAAATCTCCCGAAAGATGTTGTTGCCTTGAAATATCCAGTAAGTTTAACAAATGACATTTCTATTTAGTTTCATTGCAATTAATTTGAACGAATCTTACTATCAAATTCAAATTTTTTCTTTGAAACAATTAGTTCCATTTTGATTGGCTGACGATTAGCTTTCTTGAGCTTCATTGAAATATTACTAAATATGTAGAAATTGGCCAATTTGAACCAAAGCTAAAGTTTTGCCGATAATACATAATTTTTTAAGGAAAATGCTTTTTAGAAAGTATTAGGTTGTCCGGAATGAAAAAAAACCCTTTTAATCGAAAACAAATTGATCTTCACAAAAAGAATACAAAGTGCTTTAATCTAAAAGATATTCTCCGTTGTTGGCAATAGTCTTTCTCCATTTTTCTTTCAAATCTTGGATCCTTTTGCTGCAGAAATCCTGAGGCTGCGAGTCGAAGTATTGGCCTACCCAAATTCGGACTTCGTCGTGATCCTTGAAGTGTTTATCGGTCACGAAGTGCTGCATAGATCGAAATAAGTGGTAGTCTGAGGGTGCCAGATCTGGACTATACGGCGGATGGGGGAGACATTCCCAACCCAGTTCCTCGAGTTTTTTCTGCGTCTTCTTTGCTGCGTGTGGGCGCACGTTATCTTGCAGATATCTCAATGTCGATGTGTTGACACCTTGATTCCTGAGAGCTTGGTCTACTCGTTCCAGGTGTTGCACATATAGATCTGAGGTGGCTGTTGGACGCGAAGGTAAAACCTCAAAGTATATAAAACCACGGGAATTCCACCAAACAGATAACATAGCCTTTCTTCCATGCGTATCACGTTGTGGCGTCGTTTTTGGCTGTTCTCCTAAATTTAAACACTGCCGTTTTCGCGATGGGTTATCATAGTAAATCCATTTTTCATTGGCCGTCTCAATAGTGTCCCAAAAACCTCGATTTTTTGATTGACGAAGAAGAATACCGGCTAGAGGCACTCGAGTAGCTTTATTGGCGTCACTAAGTTTATGGGGTACCCATTTTTCGACGAGATTCGCTTTACCCAAACGACATAAATGGTCCGCAATGGTTGTGTGGCCTACAGCAAACATTGTTGCAAGTTCCCGAGTCGACAAGGTTGCGTCATCTTCTATGGCTTCTCAAAGATCGTCATCATTGAGCGCTGAAGGGTGGTGACCACGTACTCGATCCTGTAGAGTTTCGTCTCTCTCTTTCTGAATCGTTGAAACCATTTTTCACAAGCTTCCTCTGAATATGCAGCTTCTCCAAAAAATTTCAAGATTAGACTATGGCTCTCCCGGACACTTTTTCCTTGTTTGATGTTGTAGAGCAATCACACTCGAATTTCGTACATCTGATCTTCCATTCTAAAAAGCCAAAATTATAAGGCAGTAAATTTTTATAAAAACATAGAATTAGAAAAGGTATATAACCTTAAAATAAAACAAAAATAAGATGCAAGCTTTTCGCTACACCGAAAAAATTGCAATCGAAGTTAAGGGTATTTTCATTCCGAACACCCTAATACATTTTAATTGCATATGGTACTAAGTCATTTTAAGTTTGATTACCTATCTTACTGTAATCATTTATAACAAAGACGCTATTTAGGGCCAAAGTGACCTTCTTTATCCAAATCTCTTTGTCGCCGACATTCTCTCGCCTTTTTTGCTTGCCGCTTGGGCCTGCCTCGCTTTTTGGTGTCTTTCGTCTTCTATTCTGGTCGCTATTTCTATATATGGGTTGGTTTGGTTCTCGAGTTTTGGTGTTAGTTTGTAGTCGGACCAGAAGGTGAAAATTAGTATCTAGATTTTCATGACAAAAAAAGCCTCATTACAATCAAAAGATTCAAAGGGTTGCCTAAACATAACCACAATTTCGTTTTATGAACATTTCCTAAAAGCCATGAAATGATAACAACCAGGGCTGCTTCTAACTCAATTATTCCGTGCCAGGCCCGGGCAGATTTCCAAATTATTAAGTGAATAATTTAAAAAGGTTATTAGAATTAGTTTAGGTATTGTTGTAAAAATCAAGCAAAAATGGTTCAATTATAGCATTTTCTCGTTACTCAATGGAAACACTTCCTACAGTGCAAAGACGAAAATGCTGCACAAAAGAGCCGTTAATTCAGCGGTTTTCATGGTAAAGCACAGTTTTGTCGTTTTTTCGAACATTCGCTTTTTAAGGTTGTGCCAACTATTGTCAATACTATCTTTGCAGCAGCTATTATCGTAGCTTGTATTCTACTAAAACTTGTCTTTAATATTAAATTTTCGTCCTATCATGGTAAGTTGCCACAGCCAAAGCAAACTGTTTTTTAATGCATATCTAGAAATTTCCCAACTCTTAATATCGATGATGCTTCTCAATTCATCTCTCGTCTCACTCAATACTTTATTTCAAACGAGTCGAGGCGGTTTGCAGAAAAATTCGATCAAAGTGAAACAAGTGAAATAAAGGTGTAAAAAGCTTGTGAAATAATTGAGAAAAAAGAAATAATTGAGTTTGAAGCAGCCCTGGTTGTTATCATTTTACGACTTTTAGGAAATGTCCATGAAACGAAATAGTGGTTATGTTCAGGCAACCCGTAGGTGCGGACCAGTTCTTTCACAATCGTTTGATTGAAATGAGCCTTATTTTCTTATTTAAATCTAGATACCTTTTTCATTTTTTGATCCTGCTGTCAACTCTCATTTTCTAGACTTGCCAAGTTGAAATTCAGCTTTATTATTCCCTTGATTTGCGACTTCAGGAACTTTCTAAATAAGAGCGTGCTTTTTATCTATTTAAAACGTTGTTTATACCTCAACATTACTCTCAATTTAATCCGTGAAGCTTAGAGCGGTGTAACGAGTAGAATTTTCTTCCTAAGGCTGCAAATAAAGAAAAAAAAAATAAAGATTTACAATAACCTGAAGCGTTTCCTCCTCGTATTTGCCGGATTTCGTTTTCTTCGACAAAACCCACAAAGTTTATTTAAATATTCCAGACTTCCAAATATTCCACATCTTATCTCTTCCTTCCGATACCGGAATGAAATCTATCGACAAAATTTAAATTCCAAAAAGAATTTCAAGTTACCTGATGTTTTTACAATATTGAATCAATGGTAAAAATCGGGTCCACTCGGTAGTTTTTGTTTCTCTTTGATGAGCGCTCAAGATATCCTATACGAGCAAAAGCATTTATATAAGTAGTCAAACTACCTTGATATCCGCATTTGCTCGCTCCACACTTCCTTGTGTCCGCGAATGGCGCGGTTTCCCGTGGACGATCTTGCAACCAGGCAATTGAGCGACGGCTTCTTTCAAAATGCTTTATTGCAAACTCACTGCCATTGTCCAAAACCAAAAATAAAAAAATGCAGAGATGCAACAAATTTAATGAAAAATTTCGATTTAATTTTTTTAAAATAGCTTACCTGTTAGAGGAATTTGTGGAGCACCAAAGGTTCCAAAAATCGATACCACGTTATCGATTATTGCGATATCTGGCATTGATCCACGAAAATCTTCAGTACTTTTTCGATATCACATTATAATTTGGAAGAACTTCCCACATTAGACCGATTCCTGCGCGTCCAAGCTTTGAATGCTTTTGTCGAAGCAATTCATAGAGATACTCACGCTTAATGACTTGCACGAATTTCTCGAATCGATCGTTAAAAGCGGGCGTCATTCTGAAGATCGATGACCTAAGAAGAAAAATATTAGTTTAATTATAAACACCATCAGCTACTACACTTCCAGAACAATGAGGAAGCAAAAATGGGCAAAAACTTTAAAAAGCAGTGAATTTTTGACAAGTGGGGTGGCACCGGGTGGAATGAACATGTTTTAGCGAACACACACGGTGGAGACACACACGATTTTAAAAAAGTCTTTGGAAATTCACAAACAATATGTTTTGAACTGCTTGGCTAAGGTTTTTTGATTGGGTGAAACTATCTTGCAGTCATGCACAAAAGTCTTGACCGTTCCCCTCCAAAAAGTTGCATACTTAAATTTTTTAAAGAAATCTCAAAATAACTTTTGAGACCTTTCTGGGATGCTCTAACCCTCTACTCTATTTTCATAATCTAACATACCAAAGTATCGAGCAATCTATGTAGTATCACTAGCATAGCATTTATGACAAAGACCCAAAAAAAATGCTGCACAAAAGTCTTGACCGGTTATCATTATTTGTATTTTTTATTTGCTTTTCCGTTCATGCTTTGTTTCAATTTGTTTTTTAGGTGCCAGGACAATATCTCTCAACTCCCGACAAGGAAAAAAATAGTTGAGGCTCGTTCAAAGGGAATCGCGGTGAAAGACTTGATGCAAATTGAAAAATTTGCAAAATTGAGAGTGATGTTCAGGTATAAATAACGTTTTAAATAAATAAAAAGAACGTTCTTATTTAGAAAGTTCCTAAAGTTGCAAACCAAGGGAATAATGAAGCCGACTTTCAACTTGAGCTTGCTGGTGCATTGTTTGGCTTCAGGCGTTCAAAAAAGATGAGGAGCGAGCGAAAATCGATCGTCTACACGATTCGATTTCGATGGAAAGAAATAGAGCTCATTCTGCTCAAGAGAATCAGGCACGAAAGATGTTTCACGCCAATGAACAAAAGTGCTTTTACGTTTTCAATGTTTTCCTTATGATAACTTTTAGATTCGCACCAATTGATGTTGGACAAAATGTCTTGATGCCAATTCCTTGTGTCGATCGACCCAAGATTGGACCACGAAATTTGATGGGACTCGTCAAAGGTACCCTTAAATTTATTTCTGAATGTAAAAAGAAATTCTAGTTGTAACTGATGGTTTCGACTCGATCGGGACACAAAATGGGCACCTTCGCAAACACTCAGTAGGAATCAACTGGCTCCACGTGGAGTTGAATTCTTCTCGATCCAACCAACTCCGGACGGGAAGACATTGTTGAAAACTGCTGTTAGGACAGCGTCGATCTCTGGGAGTCAAGGTAAGCACAGTTATTTGCACTTAACCTTTCTTTGTTTACAAATATTTTCACTTCAGGTAAAAGGTTATAATTTTAGGTCACACTCATTGCTTGTGCCTGAACAGATGTACGACGAATCGATGTGCTTATCGAAAGAAGGGTCTATTTTCTAGAAAGAAATTCTAGTTGTAACTGATGGTTTCGACTCGATCGGGACACAAAATGGGCACCTTCCAAACATTCACTAGGAATCAACTGGCTCCACGTGGAGCTGAATTCATACGGACCAACTCAATTTCGGACGGGGAGACATTGTTAAGGACTGCTGTTAGGACAGCATCGATCTAATTTTATCACTGTTGTTAATGTTTGTATTGCTGATAAAGATGAGCTTATCCCAATCAATGCACCAAATCTTTTAAAAATCCAAAGCTCGTAAAATGATCCAACTTTGGACTTGAACCGTGCGTTCCAAACAACATCGGGAGCTTGAATCGATTTAGTGCATCCACCGGGTACAAGAGTTGAATCGATATGAAGCTCCCTGAGTTTCTGCTTCGTGGTCTTACTTTCATGAGCGGAGAACTAACCCCACACCAGCAGCCGCTTTCCGAAAAGCAGAGCATTGATCAACCGACCGAACAGGTTCAAAAACAGCACCAACAATATTTTTGTCCTACATACTTTGATTCGTAAACAGAAGAAACCGAAGAGCAGAAGAATTTTTGATCAGCCGACCGAAACACCTGCTTGCAAATGGGGTGGAAATTTTCATAATGGCAATTATTTTATTCAAAAGCTGTTCACAAAATGCTACCCAATCGATCGTTGGCCGAAGAGATTTGGTATTATGGATTGACGGGGGTTTCTATCGTTCTCTACATTCTTGTCCTACATACTTTGATTCGTAACCAGAAAAATTACCCAAAATCCCAACTCTTTTATTTTATTCTCGGGAAGGTTAGTTTAAAACCCAGTCTTAAGCAAAAAGCATAAAAGTTTTTACCATCTAATTCAAAAAATTCTTTTAATATATAAAGTTTAAGCTTTTTACTATCTAAAACGTAGCCGATTCAGTTTTAAAACTTTTGAATGCAGCTCATTTCTAGACAGCCCTCCTCGTGCAAGGAATCGAAATCGCTGTTACGGAGGTCGGCATTCTTCTACCATATATAGCTTTTTATATCCATGGGTTTATAATCGAGCTGGGATTTCCTACTAGCTTCCTTTTGGTATGTGCGGTCAAAAAAAACCTAGAAAACCTATTTACTAAAGAGTTTTCTACTAGCGAGGTTTTACTGTATATGGATTAAACACTAAAAGCTTAAGAAATTTAGCCTATCTGGCTGTTCAATTGGTATTTACTCGGTAGTACCACAGCTGCTTTTCTCATGTCTCGATATGTTTTGTTGAGCGGTGGGAAAGTCGGGTTAGTTAAAGACAAAACCTACCGTAAATGCTGCTATACATAGAACATACATAGAACGACATGCCGTTCTATGTATGTTTTCAGATCTCTCAGAGAGTCACCTTTGATATGACTGATCAGGCGGACTATAAATCCCATTCCTAGGTCAAATTAATGACTAAAAATTTGGATAGCTAACTAAAATTTAAGGTCGGTTATTTTTAAATTTAATTTTAAATCCATTCTCTGTTTATAAAAAGAACAGAGAATGCTTTTCAATCAAAGAAAAGTTTGGAAGGTCAAAAGTCTTTCTTGTATGTTTTAGATCAAATAAAATCGAAATAAAGTGGTTTTAGAAAAAATGAGAATTTTCAAGAGCCCTTGTCTATTTTTGGGCCTAAAAAATTTTCGAGGATTAGAAAATGGAAAACCCGGGTCTTCTAATACAAGAAATATGGTTTAATGAAATTTCGAAATTTTTTTAGAAGCTACAGGATCAATAAAAATCGTATCAATTTCTTTTTTCTTCCACTGCACGTATTAACTGTTTTTGGTCTATTTTTATTGTACAAGGCAAATCTCCCGAAAGGTGTTGTTGCCTTGAAATATCCAGTAAGTTTGACAAATGACAGTCCAATTTAGTTCCATTGCATTTAATTAATTTGAATGAATCTAACTATAAAATTAAAATTTTTTTTAATTCTCTGGAACTTCATTAAAATGTTACGAAATATGTAGAAATTGGTCAATTTAAACGATACATTATCTCTTAAGAAAAATGCTTTTTATAAAGCATATTTGAATAGCAAATGGTATTAAGTCATTTTAAAGTTGATTACCTATCTTACTGTAATCATTTATAACAAAGACACTATTCAGGGCCAAAGTGACCTTCTTTATCCAAATCTTTTTGTCGCCGACATTTTCTCGCCTGCTCTGGTTGGAGCTTGGATCTGCCTCGGTTTTTGGTCTCTTATTATTTTCACTCTGATCGCTTGTTCGATATATGGGTTAGTTTGATTCTCGAGTACAATCTCTCACTTCTGGAAGAATCGTTTTTCTTAAGAAATCTTTATGGAGAAGGCAATTACAAATTTATGTTAATTCAATAACAAAAATAGTGTATGTGTTGCGTCCGAATCGGGCCATTGATTGTCTTGTGGTCGGTTTCGGACGTCCGAATCCGACGACACTCAAGATAAATGCCAATTGATCACTCTGGATTCGTCAAACTTTCACTTCGTCACAGTCATGCACAAAAGTCTTGACCGGTCCCCTCCAAAAAATTTCATAGTTAAATTTTTTTATCGAAATCTCAAAATAACTTTTGACGAGATACCTTTTTTGGGATGCTCTAACCTTTTATTTTCATGATCTAACATACCAAAGTATCGAGCAATTTATTTAGTACCACTAGCGTAGCACTTATTTATATATTGGGTTGGGGAGAATGAGTCGGCGCCAAACTTTAAAGGGACTTTTTGCACACATAAAGCCTTCTTTAAACATACGTTTGGTTTCATCAAAAGGATCCACTATTTCTCTACAAAATGACTTTTGAGAGATTCCACAAAGCTTTTCTTTCGTGGAGTTTATGAACTTCCAAACGCAGCTGGTTAAAATGGCAAAGAGTCCGACTCATCATTTGAACAGTTTCTTTCACATAAACCTTCTTTGGTGTTTATATAAAAAAGATAGAGCACATTCAATTACTTAAGTTGCCAAATTTGCAGGAAGATCCCACCAATGGTTTTTTCTAGATCACAGTTTGTAGTTTTTGTGAAAAAATGGCTTTTTCTTGAGCGGAGGCGCTGTTTGAATTTTCTTTCAAATGTCATTTTGTAGAGAATTAGTTAACCATTCTACTCATATCAAACGCATATTATTTGACGAAGTCGAATAGAAGTTTTAGACATTTTTTTGATTTTCGGCGCCGACTCATTCTCCCGAACCCAATAGCATAGCACTTATTTATGGATTTATGGAGAAACTTTCCGCCAATCTTTCCGAATGTAGTACCACAGCTCAGCCTTCGATCCAAACCGTCTTCTTTTCAATTGTGACTTCATATAGGCCCAGAGATGTTCAATAACATTGAGATCGGGGCTATAGGGCGGAGCTGAAACAAGTTGAACACCATTTGAACGAAACCCTTCTGGTAGACGAGCCCTTCGTCAATTCGCGAGACGAACAACGCGGTCCATCAGCAGCTGCGACTGGTGAGAAGGAGCGTTATCTGGGTAAAGTAGCCATTCCTGTCCCAATTTTGCAGTAGAAAACGGTAGGAGGTGGCTCTCCAAGATATCCTTGTACCGTGGAGCATTGAAAGTCGAGTTAAGGAGGACAAGAGGATCCGGTGAATTTCTGGTAATCGCACCTAAGCAGAACAAGATCAGTAAACATAAGAAGAAAAAGTAGAAAGGTCTGTTACCTCAAAGCATTACCGAGCCACCACCAAATTCGACTGTCGGTCGCGGGTATTTGACGTTGTAACACTGTCCGATCAATCTTCTGATCAAATGATTGCCATCCAGTAGGAAAAGATTGACTTTTGATTCATCAGTAAACACCATATTAGCGCATTTCAATTAAAAGGTTCTGAAAGATCTGGTCCGAACCAAAGCGTCGCCTGAAAATGACCACGAGTTCGTTTTATGAACATTTTCTAAAAGCCATAAAATGATAACAACCAGGGCTGTTTCTAACTCAATTATTCCGTGCCAGGCCCGGGCAGATTTCCAAATTATTAAGTGAATAATTTAAAAAGGTTATTAGAATTAGTTTAAGTACTGTTGTAAAAATCAAGCAAAAATGGTTCAATTATAGCATTTTCTCGTTACTCAATGGAAACACTTCCTACAGTGCAAAGACGAAAATGCTACACAAAAGAGCTGTTAATTCAGCGTTTTTCATGGTAAAGCACAGTTTTGTCGTTTTTTCGGACTTTCGGTTTTTTAGGTTGCTCCAACTATTGTCAATACTATCATTGCAGTAGTTATCGGCATAGTTTGTATTGTACTAAAATTTTCTTTTAATGTTGGGTTTTCGTCCTATCATGGTAAGTTGCCATAGCCAAAGTAAACTATTCTTTAATACATATCTAGAAATTACTCAACTCTTAATATCGATGATGCTTCTCAATTCATCTCTCGTCTCACTCAATACTTTATTTCAAACGAGTCGAGGCGGTTTGCAGAAAAATTCGATCAAAGTGAAACAGGATCGACAAGTGAAATAAAGACGTAAAGAGTTTGAGAAATCTTAAGTTTGTTTCGTTCAGTAAACATATAGTAGTATGTGATTTAGACAGCTAAATGAACTGGTCACTGATGATGTCAGTTAACGATCACAATGGCCAGTGTGGCGAATGATGTCGTTTAGTCCAGTCCATTAATTAAATATATTACTTTTTACAGTTCAATTCTTGAGAGCCCTCATCGTGCAAGGAATCGAAATCGCTGTTTTCGAGCTCGACATTTTTCTACCATATTTTGCCTTTTATTTCCATAGACTTACGATCGAATTGGAATTCCTACCAGCTTCTTTTTAGTACGTACTATGAAGAAGAAACTAAAGTCAAAAAGTTCAAACTTTTTAGCTGTTTAATTGGTATTTGCTCGGTAATACAACGAGTGTTTTCCTCTTTTCTCGATATGTTTTGTTGAGCGGTGGGAAAGTCGGGTTATTTAAAAAGGATACATACCGTACCGTAAAGCTGTAAAAAGAACCGAGAATGCTTTCCTTGATCAAACAGACGTTTGAAACGTCAAAAGTTTTTCTTGTATGTTTGAGATGCTTCTCCACTCATCTCTCGTCTCAATCAATACTTTATTTCAAATGAATCGATGCGGTTTGCAGAAAAATTCGATAAAAGTGAAACAAGTGAAATAAAGATGTAAAATGTTTGAGCAATCTCAAGTTCGTTTGGCTCAGTAAACATACAGTAGGACAAGTGATTTGGATAGTTAAATGAACGGGTAATTGATGATTTCAGTTAATCACAATGACCAGAGTAATGTTGAAAGTATTAGCAATATTTACTAGCCAAGCCTAAAAAATCTTTTGGTTGACCGGCCATCATTGAATGGGCCCAAAAACGGTACCTATAAAATTCTTAGTTTTCGATTTTTTTAACAGCGCATGAAGCAGGACTTTGGTAAAAAAATAAGATTTTTAACTTGAACTTCAACAAAAACTTCAATACTAAGCATCATTTGATTTCAGCAACACCAGTATTCTAAGTATTAAGTATTCCAGAGACAGAGAACTTCCATGTCTAATGTACTCATGGTTCGAGCAGGTGTTTGCATGACTAATTTCGGTCAAAATTTGTAGACAAAAGGTGATTTGTAATGCAAAAAGCTGTTCAAGCTGAATAGTGACAAATCCATCAGCAAATCTTAAATTCGTTTGATTCATTAAAGATACAGTAGTACAAGTGTTTTGAAAAAGCTTTATAATTTTCTTTTTATTTGTGTAATGGCTACGGTAGTTTTCCACGCTTTAGCACGCTGAGAGTCGAAAAACGCTACTTTTGCGTGCAAAAGGCATCAACTTTTCACAGATTCATCGAATTGATCTCTTTTTGGTGTCAAAATGTGCACAAGACCCTTGAGCATAAACTTTGGTGTATGACGCTCACCAAAATTTCCTTTTCGCCAAGAATCAGCCTGTAAAAGAGGAGCAATTTTAGTGTTTATATGGAAAAATAGTGATTTTTTCGATTTTTTTGCGATTTTAAAAAAATCTCTCAGACGGATTCGAAAAATTCTTTCAAATTCGAATTCAGGAAATCTTTTTTTGCATCAAATAGCACTTACCTTGAGCAAATTTAACGGCGATCGCATTTTCGCGCCGATGTGCGGTGGGTTTGAAATGTCGCTATTTTTTCGATTGATCCCTAAACTCGTAAACAAAACGGAGGTCGGGGCTGTTGCGTGAAACTGATAAATTCAAGAACACTTTTCCAAGAATAATAAAACCGGACTTACTCACTTTTGTTATTTGAAAATTGTTCATCCATCAGTCCGTTCAATAAAAATTTCTTGAAAAGGCTCACTCTTGGTTTCGGGACTGATTCCTTGATGGAAAACAGTTACTCGGTGGAGAACCTGCTTTTATTTTTTGGTAATTCGAGTAGAATTTCTTCTTTAACTTCTTTCAGGCAAAGAAATTTAGTTCCTTTTTTTCGAGAAAACTACCTACAGAAGCAAACCAAGAAGTTTAATGCATCGAGCAAAAAAAAAGAAACTTGTAGAAAATGCGACTTTCTCTGAAAGACATTGATAATTTCCCTTACATTTGTTTTAAATAACCTCAAAATTTTGCGATTGTAAATTTCTGAATAAAAGATTTCTTTTACTTACAAATCGTAAAAATCAGAACAAAAATCAATGCTCATGGAAATCGAACATTGTTATTGTCATGAAACATCGATAATTGAGAATTTCGTAGACCATTCCATAGGTCATCACGTCCATTACATTCTTGATAGCTAGTTTGGGGTCTCATAAAAGCACAACATCATGAAAGTGGTTAGGAATGAAGCCAATAACAGTTTGAAGTCATGACACTATTGATTAAACAAAGGGAATTGGCGCTTTTCACTTCCACTCCCTTTTTTTCCTTCCTAATTTATTCGCCGCGTAAAAGGCGCTGCTAGATAGTCTTGCAAGGAAATAGGCCTTGCACTGTCAAATAAGCGCTTTTCAGAATTCATATTTGAACAATTTTAGAGTTGCACTTTTGTAGTACAAAGCCTGAACACAATTGAGTTTGTATATTTATTTAAAAGACAAGAATTTAAGGGTGATGTGGAAGGAGATCGTCAACACCAGAAGACTGGACTGGAATCCTATTGTGTGTTCCGTCAAAGCCGATCGGATGGAAAAGCATTTTTTCATCTTTTTCTTCGATTGGCAAAAAATCCAAAGTGGCAATGAATGAATCAGGCTGAAAAGATTATATTTAATTGATCTGGAAACTTCTACTTTTAGTTCCTATCAACTTTTCAACCATTTAATTGAAAGCCTTTGACTTTCATAGTTTGCCCTATCCAAACTCCTTTGACTTTCATAGTTTGCCAAAACAAGTCCCAAGCTGTAGACGTCATTTCGATGAGAGTCCTAAATGTGAAAGTGTTTCGATTGATAAACACTCTTTTGACAAGTGAGACAAGTGACTAAAGAGTCAAATCTGAAATACAAGGTGATTCCCAGCACAACTTTTCAGCAAGCTAGCTCCTGATTTGGCTTCTGAACTTGTCTAGTCCTGTCCAAGAAAGTCTTGAGGCTGTCAGAAACCATACCTTGATCTAGTGTCACCCTCACTATAGCCGTCTCTTTACCTTGCCTGACCTGGACGGGCTTGGCCTAATTTGGCTTACAGACCCCGAGTCCGGCTGGAACATCCCTGAATAGCCAAATGAACGGCCAACCCTGCCTGAAAAAACTTCAAAGTCACTGGAGCAGCTAAACTAAACTCTAGAGAGTCCTGACATCTCTGGAAATTGGTACTTGCTCCCTTGTAATTTTTTCTTTGTTGTAATTGATTTGTAAAGATAAAATGAATAGCCTAACATAGATATTGACTCCAGTAAAACCACGTGTGCTAAACGCACAAAAAAAGAAAAACATTTTTCTTTCTCATCTTTTTAAATTTTTCCCATTTAAAATGAAATGTGGCTCTTTCTCATTTTCAAATGTGTTCTTCCACCAAAACTATCATTCCTTTCTTTTCTTTCACTTCACTTTCCCATAAAAAATCCCTTTCATTAGAATTTTTGTCCTATTGTATTAGCTGCCTTAAAAATTTCAGACCGTCGATGAATTGACAAAAGAATTGCTAAGAGGCTTTTATCGCCCTCTTGCTTCCGATGTTGCCTATTTGAATAGGATTCTTTTCTTGCCTTTCTTGGGGCACCGGCCCATGGCAAGGCAAGAGAAGATCGCTTACAGTTTTTCTTTAGTTCTCCATTTTTCTTAAAATGCCGATCTTCAAATCACTCAATTGTGCACTCTGTTCGACGCCGTGTAAGTTTTACTTTGAATCCAAAAAAGCGCATTATTTTTTCATTAACTTATTGTAACAAAAATGTACAGAATTGTATTTCAGACTCAAAAACGGCAAATGAAGTAAATACACCGACACAAACTTGGTGTTATGATATTCAAGCAGTGTGCATGAAATGTCGTGAAGAACAACGAGCAATAGCCCGAGCGATTCGAGCACATCAATGCAAAGAGCACAATTGTTTCGAGTACACGACGTATCCTTCATATTGCTTGATGGGTGAGTAAATTTCAACGTAATCAAAGAAAATTCTCTTTGAAAAACGAAAACAATCAGATTGCTTTAGAATTGCTCTCAAGTGGGTGCTTTACGTTGAATCAAAATTTGATGGGATACGTTCAAACAACTCAATCAATCACAATTCCTGAGTGTCCGATTTGTAATGAAGAATGTGGGTGATTTCATTGTACTCTTAGAAAATGATGAAACATTAGACTCAATAGAAAACCCACAAAGAGAACCATTCATTCTCCACTGTGGCCACGGGATATGTAATGGGTGTTTTGCTAAAATGTCAAAACCAAGAACCCATAAGAGCTTCTTTAAATATGATCTCGAATGTCCACAATGCAAACGGAACGATTCTTATGCTCAAGGATCATGGGAGAATCCATTGAAAAGTTGGTTGCTTTTCTCCCAAACTTGAATCGTTAAAATCATTCAGTCTTTTTGCGAGAACTGTCGGAGAAACAAACTGAATCGAAAAGAACATGTGGCGATTGCGAGAAAGAAGTTTTCCTCTAGATTTAACATTGCCAAAATCTATTTAGGCGCCTTTGTTTGAAATGTTTCAATGTAACGATTGTGGAAAAGTAATGGTTCGTTGAGAAAAGATTTTTGGAAATAGAAGTTTATAATTTTTGGATAATTTGTGCATTTTTCAGTTAACGCTTTCAGGAATGTTAAAGAATTTCAAAAGCTACACTCATGTGATGTGTAAAATGAAAGTATAAATCAAAATTTAGCTTTGCTCTTTATGTGTAGTGAAAAAGCATCGACAGCATAAAATCGTCGATTTGGAAGTTGTAGAGGTAGAAAAAAAGAATCTACAAATAACCAGAAGAACATTCCATTTTCAGGCGAAGAAATTGATGAATGCAACTTATGAAGTGATCACCTCGCAAATTAAAGCTTATGATGTCTGTTTTCCCGAGCTTCAAGCGGATTTGATTAAAAAAATCCACAATTTTCAAGAGGTAAATTTTGCAAATTTTTGTGAGGAATTCCAGAGATTCTTCAGAAAGCTCTTGAAAAAGCCGGCAAAATTGAGCGGTTAAATTATGATCCAGCAAGGTACGAAAAGGGGGATTGTTTGTAAGTTTATAGAATTTTGAAAAAGAAAAAAACAACTTTCAGAGCTATTAGTGAGGAATTTGAGGGGATTTGTGAGAAATATCTGGGCGATTTGCGATCATGTAACACTGGGATTGAGGTTTAATGTCAAGATAGGGCATTTATTATTCTCAAAGTTTAGAAGCTGCTCAGCAAATTCAATGAGGCAAAATAAACTTCATAAGATTTCTTGGAGTTACGGATCTTAGCTTCTTTATGTAACTTGTTGTTAATAAGTTTGTGTTAATCTATAACAAAAACCAAAAACCAAGACTCATTTGTTTTTAAGCTATCTCTTTTTCTAGTTTTACTGTGATTTCTGTTTCTGCGACTCAATAATGCTGAGAAATTTAAGCAACGATCGAAGTATAGTCATTGATGGAACTTACCGTTGTTCAATTTTTTCACCATTGGCTCAATTATTTCTATTTTTTTCAATAAATAATCAAATATTTCTTTAGTAAATTGAGAAAAACTATAGAAAGATATCAATTCTGAACCTTTGAAGCTTCATCCATCATTCAAAACTTGGAAATTTTCCGCTTCAGCAGCTTATGGCGTGCTCCTGAAAATAGAATATCCCTAATTGTTGGGTAAATTTCAGAGCTACTTTCAAGCGATTATTTTGTTTTGAATGCGAAAAAGAGTGGCTATGTCAGAACTTTACAATCAGTCACCATCCATAAATGTTAGATGTGCCAAAAAGAATGAAAGATTTATAGGCTCAAAGATTTCTTAATCCAACTCTAGATTCAATCGAAAGCTCTGAAAGTGAGCCATATGTTCTTTTCTTTGTCCACACTTTGTGCATTGATTGTTTCTCTAAATTAGCAACTCCATCTGATAATCACAAGTTTGTTTACCAATCTTTATGTGAACGATGCGGTGTGCTAGCGTCTTATTCACAAATTTCATGGGAAACTTGAGTCCCAGATCAATTACCGATTCTGGTACATCGAAGATCTTTTATCCTACGGCTTTCACCTAAAAATTACTCATAAATTAAATTAGGCAATTAGACAAAATTTTCTAGGGCTCCCTATGTGTATAGATGGTATGTCAGATGGTGTGCGATTGTGTGTGTGTGTACACAGAGAACAGTGGAAAACGCAAAGCAAAGGTTTTGCCAAAAAAGGAATCGAACTCGAGCGAAAAACGGAGCGCTGGTTTTGTATGCAAGCCTTTCATCCACTACACCATCAAGTCACCCGCGCGTGTGAAAACCCTTATAAAGGCATCCTTATTCAGCTCCAAATTTTCGCATATTCATGCTAGTACTTTCGGTATTTTTAAAGCACCAACCTTATTTCCGCAATCACAGCAAGCTCTCTTCATGTCGATTTCCAATAGCTCTCGTTCTTTGAATTCTTGAAGGAAAGCTGAAAAAGTTTGATAGATTTCATTTTTGTTTTGGCATAAATTTCTATTTTTCTCGTGAGTAACGAGAAAAATAGAAATAGAAAAATAGAATTTTCTAAAATGTCGGTACATTGAAGTCTTCCTTCCCGGTAAATATCTCATGGAAAGGTTACAGTACCTTCCAAAAGTTTTAGGAACCGCATCACTCGTACTTTCTACCGCAGCAACTTTCAACACAAACCTTTCAAAAGTGATTCCCTTGGCCCATAAACGTAGTCGTAACTTGAACACTTTTCGCATTGTGGACAGGTGATGGAACCTGAAGTTTCCCTTAGCCTCTGATGCGAGCAGGCATAGCACACATCGTGGCCACAACTAAGAGTGAATGGCTCCGATTGAATGGCTTCGAGTGAATCTGGAATTGAAGCTATCTCTGTCAGATCTTAGATTTGATTCTAAAGATTGACTTGTGTCGATAGTACACCAGTATAGTAAAAAGACTTCAATTGGAGAACTTCAAAGCTTTCATTTGATATTCTGCTTTGATTTCATTTTCTTGTACTGTAGTGAAAGAGTTCTTTGAAAAGGACATAACTCACATTTTTGATGACAAGCCGGGCATTCAGGAACTTTAATTGGATTTCCCGTTCTCACGTATCCCTTTTTGCTTTTGTCCAACAAAACGCATCCACTTGAAAGCAACTCTAAAGATAGTTTTACTTCAAGTTTTCTTAAAACTACTCACCGATCACATTGTATGTTCAAGTGAGACAGACTTTGGCTTCACATTGATGCACCTGCTTCCTTTCCTTGAGTTCACTTTGTTTTTTGAAACATTTCTCGCACATCGCTTGCATCTCAAGGCAACCAGTATGTAGTGGGAGTTCGGCTTGTCTCCGTCAATCTTTCTTGAATCTGAAAGATTTTCTTTATTATAAAAGATTGAGAAATTCAGTGAATGTAGAATAGGCTTGCAAACGGCAAAAATTCCTGAGCACAGCTGAGTTTGTATGTTTATTTGAAAAACAAGAATTTATGGATGATGTGGAAGGAGATCGTCAAAACCGGAGGACTCGACTGGAATCCTATTGTGTGTTCCGTCAAAGCCGATCGGATGGAAAAGTATTGTTTCGTCTTTTTCTTCGATTGGCAAAAAATCCAAAGTGGCAATGAATGAATCGGGCTGAAAAGATTATATTTAATTGATCTTGAAACTTCTACTTTTAGTTCCTATCAATTTTTCAACCATTTAATTGAAAGCCTTTGACTTTCATAGATTGCCCTATTAGAAAATTCATCCACCTCACTGCTCCGCAACTCCTCGAGAACCTCCATGGCTCTCGGTCGAACATTACGATCAAAATCCGTACATCTATTCTCCCGCAATGAGTTACTCAATCAAGCACAAACCTTTTGATCACACCTTGAATTTCCCCTTGACAATTTGCAGCAACAAGTTGTGTCAATTGGTTCTGGATGATGTCATAATTGAAACCTTCTCGATTGAAGTCTCCGTGCTGGCCATACTCGGAGAAAACAAGCCTACAATTGAGTAGATATATAATTTTGCTGTAAATAAACCTTCTTTCAACAATCTCCCACAAAACAAGTCCCAGACTGTAGACGTCATTTCGATGAGAGTCCTAAATGGGAAAGCGTTTCGATTGATAAACAAGTGAGACAAGTGACTAAAGAGTCAAATGTGAAATACAGGGTTGTTCCCAGAACAACTTTTCCAGAGCTATTATATAAGCTAGCTCCTGATTTGGCTTCTGAACTTGTCTAGCCTTGCCCAAGAAAGTCTTGAGTCTATCAGAAATCGTACCTTGATCTATTAGGTTGTCAAGAAAGTCCTCGGAAAAATTTTGCACGATGATATCTCAAAAATCAAGCCATGAATTCTACCCAGATTTTTTGGATAAGCTTGGCTATATTTCAAAAAGTTGATAAAAAAATCAGAGTGGGCTTCAGGTAAAACAAATAACAGATTTCTTCAGCTGAAATGACTTGATCACTTTTTGAGTGACCAGCCTTTAGGCAAGTTTTTAATGGGTTAATGAATAGGCAATGGGTTTCATTCAAAATCTCAAATCAAGTACTTAAAATAGGGAAAATTTGTGATTAAGGGAAATTTTGTTCTAATGCTTTAACTTTTCAGAGTGACCTATTTTAGTAAACACTCAGTGCCGAGAAGATGACACAAAAAAATTATTTTTTTTTAAAAAAAGAAAAAAGTGAGAGCCATGGAGGTTCTCGAGGAGTTGCAGAACAGTGAGGTGGATGAATTTTCTAATAGGGCAATCTATGAAAGTCAAAGGCTCTGTAAAAAAATTTGTTGGCCAAAAATAGAGATTATAGAGCGTATTGCTCATTTATGCTAGCTTTATCTCATAAGAAATCGCTCATAATTTTTTTGTAACGAGTAATTTCTTGGAGTTGACTTGTAAATAATAGAAAAAAATGTTCTTGAATTCGTGGATTCGTTTTTAAGTCAATTCCAGTTAAACTTTTTCCGAGAACTTTCTTTCCAACCTAATAGATACCTTAAAAATCATTTAACAATCATTGAATATAAAAAAAATATAACATTATACTTTAAAATAGTTTCCTTTAGCTTGAATACATTTTCGTAATCGTAAAGATTTTTTGAAATACAGCTTCTTGTAAAAAAAATAGAGATTAGAAAGCGTATTGCTCATTTCTGCTAGCTTTATCTCATAAAAAAAATCTTTTTTCTGGTGCAAAAAGTTTGCCGAATGCCGAATGCCGAAAAAAAACTGGAAAATAATCATTTTTCAAAAATCTCGAAAATTTTAAGGGAAAATCTGCACTCATTTTTTTATGAATAATTTCATGGAGTCGACTTGTAGATAATAGAGCAAAATGTTCTTGAATTGGTGGATTCATTTTTAAGAAATTCCAGTCAAACTTTTTACTTTCTTTTTCCACCCTGACTATAGCCGTCGCTTTGCCTTGAACTGGCTTGGCCTAATTTGGCTTACAGACTCCGAGTCCAGCTGGAACATCACTGAATGGTCAAATGAACGGCCAATCCTGCCTGAAAAATTTCAAAGTCACTGGAGCAGCTAAACTAAACTCTAGAGAGTCCTGACATCTCTGAAAATTGGTACTTGCTTCCTTGTAATGTTTTCCTTGTTTTAATTGATTTGTAAAGATAAAATGAATAGCCTAGCATAGAGATTGACTCCAGTCAAACCACATGTGCTGAACGCACAAAAAAGAAAAACATTATTGGGCATTTTTATTGATTATTGGGCACTTGAGTGTTAAAAAGCAATCAGTGACTTTTAAGTTGCCAGCAGGTGCAGGTATCCAGGTTGAGACTCGACCTGCGTTTACTTTTTAACACTCAAGTCCCCAATAATCAATCAAATTCAAAATCTTTTCCACTATTTTGTAGAGAAGATTCAGAGCTTTTTAATAGTATACAACAGTTATTGGCTCAGGCTTGCAATCTTTTTATTTTTAGAAAGATATGTGAGCGCTGTTTTCATTCCCATCACCTCAATACGCACAAAAAAGAAAAACATTTTTCTTTCTCATCTTTTAAATTTTTCCCATTTAAAAATTTAAATGTTGCTCTTTCACATTTTCAAATGTGTTCTTCCACCAAAACTGTAATTCCTTTCTTTTCTTTCATTTCAATTTCCCATAAAAAAGAATTCCTTTCATTAGAATTTTTATCCTATTGTATTAGCTGCCTCAGAAATTTCAGACCGTCTACTAATTGGCAAAAGAATTGCTAAGAGGCTTTTACCGCCCTCTTGCTGCCGATGCTGCCTATTTGAATAGAATTCTTTTCTTGCCTTTCTTGGGGCACCAGCCCATGGCAAGGCAAGGAAAGATAGCTTACAGTTTTTCTCTAAATCTCCAGTTTCTCCTAATACTATTGTTCCTTTATTCTTTTCATTCGTGTGTTGGTTTTTGATTGTTTTATGTGGTGATTTTTTTGGAGATTTTAATCTACCGTATTCCTTGAGAAAAAATTAATTCTTGCCTATCCATATTCATTTCTTTCACACCCAACCAACTACCAAGAAACTCCACCAAAGTGAAACCCCACGGAAGCCCTACGGTTGAGTAAGAGCCGCAAAGGGCCATAACCCCGGCGCTCGATTGAATCAATCAGGTACCGGGGCCATTCTATCTTGGGGGTCTGCCTTGGTGAAGAGGAGCTCACCTGAGGACAAGCGGGCCTTACTAATCAAGCGGATCTTACTGGACCAATCGAACACCACGGATGCATCTTAATGCCATAAATTTTGAACTCACTTGCAATTCGTGACTCCTTCCATATTTCGGGGGACTCATATATCGTTCTGTGCCCTTTGCGGAGCCCGTACACGTCTGCTCAATATGTTTTGCCAATCCAAAATCACCAAACTTCAAAACGAAACTTGATGTCACAAAGATGCTGAAACAATTTTCTAATAAAGCCCATTCATGCTCACTTCTCCGGTTTGATATCCCGATGTATGATGTGCTCTTTGAAAAAATAATCCAAAGCATCGAACAATTGTGTTGCCCAAGTTAGCACTGTTTTCATTGTATAAATCACTTCCGAATTTGTCAAAACTAAGAAATTTTGTAAGCATGCCATCCGGCGTTGACAAGAAACCAAATTTCTAGTCCAAGCCAAGATTTTAGTGCAAATCCGATGGCAATGTTAAAAGCCATTGGTTTTACGGCTAGTTTTTGGTTTTTTTGCAAGCTCTCATGCTACTGATGAACTCACGATTGCGCAAGTTTCCACGTTGGCAATACTCCATGATGAGCCCAAAATCATTCGACCCTTCCATAGTTTTCATTTTTAACTGCTGCACGACATTAGCATGCGTCAGATTCTTTAACATCTCGAACTCATTTTGAAGCGTGATTTGATGGTGGGGTGAGATTAAGCGAAGATTCTTTATCACAGCTGGTCTGAAACGGATTTTCAATGGGATTTTGATTAATTATCATTAACTTGAAACTTACGGATCATATCCAATCAGTTCAAAAACGTCTCCAAAAGTCCCGTGCCCGATGTGGCGTTGAGGGAAAGAGCTTACCGCTTGGGAAAGTTCTACCGTTTCAGCGTTGTTTGGGGCTCTCCTCATTTTCCGACAAGAAACGGCAAAACCGATGCCGAGGAAAAGCAAGAGCGACATAATAACGATTACCACGATTGTTGAAGCTGCGGCAAACTAGAGTTATCCCTAAATTTTGAGTGGAATTCTCTTTCAGCTACCTGGTTTGTGATCTTTGTTGTATACAGTATTTCACGGAAGAACGGCATTTGAGCGCTCGAATTTCTTTCTTCTCCTAACTGCTGAATCCTAAAATCTCTCTTTATGAATTAAAGAATTAAAGCTAAATTAAATTTATCTCTTTTTAAAATATTTCTATTAAAATTTGACCAGTACCAATGGCAGAATTGGGATACATCGCCCTTTGAAGGGTCCCAAAATTTGGCCATCTCTCGCTTGGCTCTTGCATCTTGTAGCCATTCAATTATTCGATTAACAACATGCTATTTCACATTGGTAAAGTTGACATTAGAATCCGTACCCCATTCTTTTTTGCCTCACACTTGGGACAACTCAGCCATAACCCAGATCTTTCAACATCGAAATCTAGACTCGGCTGGCTTTCCCACGAGCAAGTCACTTTGAAAGGACTATCTGTAAGTTGAAAAATATTCTTTAAAATCTTCAAAAGAATACCGATTTTGGTGAGGTTGATGTCGATGCTTTGAATTGCCTGCAATGGATTTTCTGAAAACTGCTATCAGATTCTCCCACCTGAACGAAAACCTCCGCAACCTCGTTTCCATATTCACACCGAAAGCGTTTATTGTTAAATTTACTCCAATCGAGTCGGGAAGAAAACAAGGAAATGTCAAAGCCGCGACTGAAATCATTTTTGTTTAAATTTATGGGAAAAGACCGAGGATCGAAGAATTCCGACATCGAAGTGCATCTTAGCGCCTCACCCTTCGATGTAAGCAATTTGTCAACTCCGGCGATGATCACTTTTTCGCTTACATTTCTTAAAAATTTTTTAGAAATACTTTTTTAGAAATAGAAATAATTACTAAAAAGTTAAACCTGTACAAGGCAAATATCAAAGCAGTGTTACTTGTAAATCAACAGAATCAACAGCTCAACAGCCTTTGAGCCTTTGAGCAAGTTTTCAACTGGTGCCAACTCACAAGGGAATGATATAAAATCAAGGTGACTAATCGAAATTAGACCTAGACCATCCGAAGCAGAATTTGACACTGATTCCGAATCTGCTGTCCTTTTTTTGCTAAACAGGTCCGAACCACAAGGAATTTGGCAAACAGGGCAAACAGGTTTTTGGCCTCTCCTATAACGCTTGGTTGTGAAAGAAATGGTTGCGTTGTGTAGCGAATAGCGTGTACGTATGCAAAGCTGTAGGTCAAGGGTTCGACTCCCTTTAAGTTTTTCTTTTTCTGAACAGCTATTTTATCGTGTTCCCTTGGTCCCGTTCTCTTCGTGATTCCAACCTATTATATACGACCGAAAACGGACAGAAGTTTCGGAATCAGCATAAAATCCTGCATCGAATGGTCTATGTCTCATTTCGATTAGCCACCTTGATTTCGTGAGCTTCCATTGTCAGCGTAAATGCTGTTTGTTTAAATCCCTAGTAGTACTACATTTTTCGGTTTGTTTTGATTGTAATCTTTTATCAAAGAAACGTATTCTCATCCCAACACAATGCCCTCCATTCCTCATTGTCGACAAATAGCTTTACTCGTTCCCCTAAAATTAAAGTTTGATTTTGTTTTTCTTGTTTTTTCAACGTCTATGCGTGTGTGTGGTGGTTCGAAATGGAATAATCAGATCATGATCATGGGCTCCAAGTTGAAGAAATGTCACTACATCTTTGCTCTTTAGAAAAAGTTGAGGACCTGAGTTTGACTAAGCTTTGGAATATTTGAAACTTTACCTTTGACATAAATGTAAATGCTTTCCTCAAGAATTTCTTCCCCACAACCATACATTCCAGTATCGGAAGCTTTCAGATCATAAATGTACATTAATGGCCCCTAGAAGTTGTGGACTATTCAATTAGAGGCTCATCTCTAACTTTAAATTCGGTTCTATTTTGTAAGTCTGAGAAATCAAAACCCTCGAGATTCGCATTGGTAGTTTTGGTGGTCATGATCCATCTAAATCTCATTCATCGCTCAGAAAATTCAATAAAAGTTGGAAATTCTATCAAGACAGGTTAAGAAATGGCTAGTTTTGAAATTGAGACAGTACAAGGTGTCTCAAAAAATGCCCTTTTTCAAACCGAATTTTAGAAAAACTTTAAGTGGCTATTGGTGGGACTCCTGGTGGCAAAACTGTTTTTTTCTGTCTGAATAAAATAGAGTGTTTGGCTCAAAATCTTAGTTTATATATTAACTCTAATATGACACCATGATACCAGTATAAAGTTTTAATTGTATGACAAAAGTCTCATGATGATGGCCCATATAGTGGTGGTGATCATGGTCGTGAAAATGAAAAAATTTCGAAAAAGGTCAGAACTTTTTCAGACCGAAGAACACTTTTGGCATCAGAGTTGCCACCATAAGCCAATAAAGATCGTGAAGAAATTCAACGCGAACTAACGCTTTTTCTTGAACATCCTAAATAGTGGTCAAGAAAACAAAGAACTATCAAAAAAGTGAAAAAAATGCCTTAAAGAAAAACGAGTTTTGGCACCAGAAGTGCCACCAAAAGTTTTTCTAAAGGTTAAAGTTAGAAGTTAAAAGTCTAAAAGTTAATAGGCACCAGTTAAAGTTTTTCTAAAATTCGGTTTGAATAGAGGTCTCTTTTTGAGATCCCTTTTCAAACCGAATTTTCTTTTTCGGTATTTTTTCTGTTTAGGTTGTTGAAATTCGAGTAAAAACCTTGTTGAACCAAAGCTTTAAAGTCTAATTAAACGCACGGTAAATTTTTGGAGCATCGTAGAAGCCCACTTTCTCCAACTTTCTTCTGGATATAGCTGAAAATTGATGGCTTACTTATTGTTTTCAAATTGACTCAAAAATCTAGATATACTGCTACGAGTCTGGTACCAGAGTTGCCTCAAAAACTCAGCACTCAGCTTTAAAAAAGAAACAGTTATCCAAAATGAATAAATTATTATTCTGAAATCTTTATTGCTAACTATTTTGCTAAATAATCTTCGTTCACTTACCTCGAATTCCAATTATTGTCCCTGCTCGTCACAGTCCCATCACCCGGTTTAATATCAAGTCCGAATAGTGCATGAAAGTGAATAAAAATCAAAAGTAAGCCCCATTTCATTTTATTTCTAGTATTTCTTCTCAATCATTCCTAAAAGATTCCTTTAAAACCAAAGTTTTTGACAAAAGACAAAAGATACTAGATCTACTTCTAGATCTTGAGAGGTAAGACTTTTGAGAGTCATGTGTTCTCTTTCTCTGTTTGGCTCCATTTAGATTTATTGCTTTCGAGGTGTTGCTTACCAGTTGTTTTTTGTTGTTTTTGTCGCTTTTTTATGTGAACCTCTTTCTAAAAAACCTCAAGAGTCAACCAAGCACTCAGCTCTGGCTTAAACCCGATGCTAATCATTTAAACAACAATTCTTGCCGCTGAGTACGTTGTACTGACATTGGTGAAGTGAAAGTTTTGAAATTACTGTTACCCTTTTTTGAAGTACTTTGTTCAGAAAAGGCTTGCACATTTTATTCTAAGTGTAAAAAACTCTGACAAAATGAATTACTCAAGGAAACTAATGAAACAAATACAAATTGATGAGCTCTGGAATGGTGCAGTGGACGGTGTTTATTTAAAACATTTTGCTGAAATCGTTTTTAAAAGAAAATATCAAACTTTTGAAACATTTCAGCCTGTACAAGTATCAAAAATCACCCGCTTCTTTCGGAATCACCGTCAAATCACTCGCGAATTTGTTCAAATTGTTGCGAATTAACACTGTAAATTCTTGAGATAACGGAAAAATTGGGTGAAAAGGTTACAAGAAAATTGTTGGTTGACAGAAACTTTTCCGAGATCACTAATGAGTTGCTTGAGGAACGAAGTGACGAATGAACTAAAAACGATATTTATTGGATATTTTAGACAGAATAGTTTTTTCTTACCTCACTTTGAGCGCCCAAGAAGGTAACTTGGTCACACAAGAATTGAAGAAAAGCGAATTTTGTGACTTGCAAGGAGGAAAACGAGGGAAACCGTCGTTGAGTTTCTTTGCCGCATTATTGATCATGCTCTTCACTTTCTTTAGCGCAGCAGCGTCGTTGCCTGTAAATTTTCGGAGTTGAAATATCTTCCGCCAACACTACCCTATGCTCGTTAACGTTAAAGGAGGGGTAAAATCTAACAATCTTCTAGGCGGTCACTGGATTCTAAATCGTGGATAATATACCGTATACCCCAAGCATTAAAAGTTTGTTTGTGCTTTATAAATGCGTTTTTTTACTGTGTTTTGCTTATTTAACAAAGATAAATATTTAATTATATCAATCTATCAGGGAATGATGTCTAGCCTGGTCTTTTACTGATAAGAAAAGAACACCAACGCTCTTTCACAATTCGTTTTCTGAGATGAGATTAAAGCACGCGTGTGTCAGCCGTGTGTACAGGGCAAACTTTTATTGTTGCCAAGAGCTCAAGAATAGGTGTCTCTGATGAAATTATAGCCAGTTTTTGACGGCATTATGCTAGCTTATTGTTGAAAGAGAAAGATACGGTACCAATATTATACTAAATGAAATATGGAGATTCTGAAATCACAATCTACCAAAATGAGCATGCAAAAGACCATCGATTTGATGTTAATTTCTTCTAAAAATATCGCTAATCCGATTTTGAATGATAAAACTGTTTCAACTTTTCCAAAAATAGACAGAAAATGAAGAAAATTGCATTCTCTTCATGCTTTTTTCTGACTACAAATCTATGAACCAAAAATTTCGTCAATCAATTTGTAATTGTTGGCAAAATGTTTTCACTTCTCTTCATCATTTTAGTAATTTTTATTCACGGAAATGAAGCGGTAAGTGAATTTGTCCATTTTGAAAATAAAAACCACTTTTTTTTTGTTCAGATTTTTCACGATCCCTGGCATTTTCTTGGAGACGAACATGAGCTTGGTAAGATTTTAAGCCTTCAATTTTCATTATAACATTCAAAATTTTAACTCTAATCAAGTTTTGTGGCTTTTTAAGATTCAATTTGTAATTTTGAGGCTAATATCTGATAGCCCAAACCATTTTCGATCTCAAAACCCTCTTCCAGCTTGTGGCTACACCATCGAGAACTCGGTCGTCGTGCAAAAGTTCTCGTTTTCCGTCGAAAACAAGAACAAAGTGACCGGTGATGTGATCAAGGAGTGTTTCATCATTTTTGATGGAAAAGTCAAGATAACTATTACGGCTTTCGATCCACCCGATGCTAAGGTTAGACATGATTTTTCTGTGATCTAGCTTGGGTCAAAATTCATCAGCCAAAGGCCAAGCCTGAGCTGATTCACTCTAAAGTGTCTTAAGTCTATCATAAGTTTGTCTTAAGTCAACTTAACGTTAAACTTATTGTTAGCCTAACAGGTTTAGGACTTGGCTTGCTTTGCTCCAGACTTGGCTTGCTTTGCTTCGCTGGTCTGGTTTGGTTTCGGTTCAAATCTGTTAAATCTGTTAAATTTGTACTATTATTTCGTATTACTGTGTATGTGAACAGCGCTAGGCCATGCTAGGATCAGCCCTGGTAATAACAAGTCAAAAAATCCCCTGCCTCAATATCCATTTCAGTGCGTGACTCACTTGGTGATGAAAGAGGCGCAAACCTATGAGGATTTGGCTCAACAAGACGGGATCAAAGTTTGTGAAGGTTGTGCTTTTTTCGATGTTAAAACTCTGATGTTAAAACGTTTCAGTAAAACCCCAGTCAACGGAATTCACAACCGGGCAACCACACGGGAAATTGATCCTTTTCACTGATCACATCTTCACTATGAAATTCAGTGTTGAACCTGCTTGAAAAAAGAGCTAAAATAAAGCAAATGTCCTGAAATACATTCCATTTACCGTAATCCAGCAAAGTTTTGAGATGGTACTGTTGGGTTACCCAAACTTGTAAACTTGTATGATAGTTGTAAAACTTCCCTGGACTTGGTTAGCTTGGCAATCGTCCGTCAGGGTTATTCCAAAAGCAATTTTTCCTGGACCAGACCAGAAACCTGGTCTTGGTCTAGCTTCCGATCGTGTCTGGCCTAACCGGGCTTTGCTGAACCCACCAGAAGGCAGGCCTGGACTCGGCTAAATCGCCAGTTGAACAACCCTGCTCCCTACTACGGCATTTCAATTCAATTAAAATTCAAATCCTGTGTGACAAATTCAAATTTTAAACTTAATATATCCAAATTTCGATGTCGAGCAAGACTCACCTTGTATCCTCTAGTTTTTTCGATGTTAAAACCTTTCAGTAAAATCCCAGTCAACGGAATTCAGAACCGGGCAACCACAGGGGAAATTGCTCCTTTTCACTGATCACATCTTCACTATGAAATTTAGCGTTGAACCTGCTTGAAAAAGAGTTAAAATAAAGCAAACTTCCTGAAATACATTCCATTTACCGTAATCCAAAGTTTTGATAGAATTTTATTTTAAAAGCAAAAAAACCATAAAATCTAACGATTTCTTGTCGTTCTTCTACTCACTGTGAAAGCCGTTCCGTCATTAGTTCTTTGTTGAACTTTTTGATCCCTTGGTTTTCGGAAACAGAAAACACTGATCAAACTAAAGCTTCTTTAAACATTCAAAAACATTTAAACTCACCTCATGATGAAATTGAAAAAGAAAAATCGAATAAAGTCGAGCGATCTCATCACAAGAAATGCAAGACTGATATCAAAGAAGAAATTGACGATTGACATTATCGAATACATGAATAGAGTATTGATGAGAGTTAGGAAGGAGTTGGCCATCATCTGAAAATTCTAATTATGTAAAACTGACAACTCAGAATAAAGAAATCTGACAAAACTCAGCTTTCATTTTCTTGATTTCTCGAAGGAGATTTGCAAGAGCTTAACGCTGTTAATGCTTTTAAATCTCACAAATCTTTGATAAAACTTGAGCTGTTCAAGAGTCAAGGATTTAGTTTTTATAAGCCTTAATCAGCAATACCAAACTTACAACATTACTGCTATTGTAATGTCTAAACAGCCATTGTACTTACAATTAGACACTGTGACTTGTCGGCTGAACTGAAGTCAGTCAATCATTTGCGTATGAATACTTTTATCTCACTGGGAAACTATTCCCACCTGTATCATCAACAATCGTTCAGCTCTTGACGTTTTCCCCCTCTTCTTCAGCTAAATGAATTTGTTTTTTACGGTGATGCAAATTTCTTACGCTTTTCATTTTTCGATTCGTAACGAAATCGAGAGCGCACATGAAAAAGTAGGGAAATTGAAGAATATAGAGATCAAAGATGTAATAATAGGTGAAATCAAATGGGAAGAGGTTCTTCAAAAAGCTGAGACCGATTCGAAGGATATATGGGAGAAGTGGTTGAATGAATGGAAAGCGTAAAGTGTAAGGGAAATAAGCACCATCAAAGGAAACGGCTAGGAAACGGCTGAAATGTGATTGGTGTAAGAAATACATACTTTGATCTTTATAATTTCTTGTGAGACCGTGTATCGGTGTGGTTTAATGGTAGATGTCTTGAAAACGCACAATTTATCAAAACTTTCCCTTATTGGGGCAAACTTCGCTCAAACTGGAGCAACCTGGCACTATCACAATTACTTCAACACTTGTGTGTGAAAAAAAGGATGAATAGAAAAAGGAGCCCTCAACTGACTCAAGACAAAGCTTAAATTATGGATTTTTAAGTACACAAGCTACGACAAACGGACAACTGAATATCGTCTAGTGGCTGATTACGGTAGTTTATCCATCGACTTTGAATTTTAACTTGTGCATTGAATTTTGACTAACTGCAGAGCAGTGGCAATTCGTCACAATTGGTCTTTTTGTTTTTGATTTGGAAAGCTATCGTAACCCTTCTTCGTAGCTTTCCAAATTGCTCACTCTTTAGAAGTTTTTCCCAGTCACTATTTTTTTTCCAACAATAGTCCTTTGACTATGGTTGATTAGCTTTCTAAAAGCTTGGTTTCATTCAATTGATTCCTCATCGAATCAGCTCATAATTAAGTAAAATCTGAAGGTTACCGTAACTTTCCAAACTGTCCACCTTTTAGAATATGAATCCAATCTTTGGATAGGATAATTTCACTTCCAAACCTGATTGAGATCATCAGCTGATTGTATTGAGCAATATCGTTAAGAATATGATAGTCAAAGTACGAGTTGATTGTGGTGATCAAATCGAAAACTGCTTGTGGACACCTAAAACATCTCTTCCATTCGATTTTCTCTGAATCCACTCACTGATCATTTGCTAGGTATTTGCACACGCAATAATAGGTGTAAATGATAGCAAATATCATTTTATCGACGTTTTCATTAGCTGCCAACAAACTGAATTGGCTTTTGTTACTTGAGGTCAAAACTTGAGATACTTGAGACACTTGAGATGTTACTTGAGATCGAAATGAAAAATCCACCGTAATGGAAGAGTCAACCGATCGTTCCATAGAACGTTCCAAATAGCGAAAAAACTGATGAAAACACTCAAAACTAGTACCTGAAATTAGAGCTGTCTATGATTATGCCCTTATATCTAGATGGTGAATAATTCAAAGATCTCAAAATCCTTTAAAATCAAGGAAAAAGCTTGTAAATAGACGTTTATTTGAGTTCATTTGATGTGGCATAAAACTGCAAATTCAATGAGCTTCCATGAACTGCACACCAAGCTTTTAGAAAGCTAAGCTACTGTAGTCAAAGGGCTATTGTTGGGATCTAACAGTTATTGGGAAAACCTTCTAATGCGTGAGCAATTTGGAAGGCTAGACCTAGATTTGGAAGGTAGACCTAGATTCGGTTCTGGTGACTGGTCTGATCAGAGGCCGCATGCTCCGTTACCGGAAACTTCCTACGGGAAAACTCCAGAAACGCAATCTTGGACGCTTTTCTCGCGCTAGAAACGTGAAAGAAAGGTTACAGTAGCTTTCTAAATTAAAAACGAATAGACCAATCACATTTGGGTAACCATTGAAAACGAAAGCTGTGGACAAATACTGACAGACTGCGGTTGACAGACTGTATTCCGGAATGGCTACAGTACCCCTGTAAACTAAAGCACAGATTGATGACAGTACCCATGAACTGTTTCGTCTGTCGAGAAATCAATCAATCAAACAAATCAAATCAATCAAACAAATCAAATCAAATCCAACACTCACCACAGCCTCAGTCCTTTCAATGATTGGAGTGAGTTGTCCTGAGATTGAAGGGTCGATATCCGGCTTGATTTCTGATATTGACCAGTACTGGCTATAGATGAATAGTAGAAAAGCATAGATTCCTGAAAAAAAAAGACTTTTAGAGAGCTTTAGGCTAACGTGGCTGGAGTTAGCATGCGCAAAAAGCAATTTTTCAACATTTTAAAGCCAATTAAAACTTCTCACCCATCAAGAATGTTGTCAAGAATACAACGGAAATCATTTCATAAAATCTTCCGTGTTTAGTCGAATCGATAAAGGACATTTGACTTGACAAAAAAGATAGACTCGTTTTTTAAAATACCAATAAGATTTGCTTCCTTTTAAACCAAAAAAAAAGCTAGTGAGAGCAAAGATTTCAACCGATAAGCTGTTTATTCGCCGAACCTTTTCATAATTACACCTTTTTTTTGGCATACTACCTGTAATTTTGGTTTCAATAGAAATCACAACAAGCTTCAATTATATGCTTTTTATAAAAAACTATGCTTCAACGGTTAAAAATTAAAGTTTACAGAAGTCAAGTGGTCGAATGATTAAGCGTTTTTAATAATATTGCTGAATAATTGGGCTAGCTACAGAAGTAAGTAGGCTAGCTACAGAAGTAAGCCTATGCCAGAAAGACTGGAGCTAGCTTTAGTCTTCAGTCTCAGTCCACAGAAAGTTCTTCTTGAGTTCTTCAAAAGGTAGACCTAGATTCGATTCTGGTGACTGGTCTGATCAGAGGCCGCATGCTCCGTTACCGGAAACTTCCCACGGGAAAACTCAAGAAACGCAAACTTGGACGCTTTTCTCCCGCTAGAAACGTCTGTTTTGCTTACAAATTGTACCATCTTGTGGGAAATTTTGTCCTCTTTCTGCTAATAATAAAATGGTTTCTTAAAAACTAAAAGATTTACAGTAGATTTACTAAAAGATTTACTTTAACTAATCTGTAGATTTAAAGCCATTCCCGGTGCCGAAAAAAACTTCTGGCATTGGAAGTTTTTCGGTTAACGTGGGAATTGCTTTAAGCAGATATTTAGAAAGCTAATTTTTAATTATCAGCAGAAAGAGGATAAAATCTCCTACAACATGGTACAATTTAAAAACAAAACGGACGTTTCTAGTGGGAGAATAGGCTCGGTTTGATCGCAAATCATACGTAGTGCATTTTGTAGAGGATTTTATTCAAGACAAGTGCAAGATAATGACTTTGTACTCAAATCTTCTCATCATTTATTCCGTGTCCATCGGCTATCCACCAAACTTGACTGAGTGACACTTGTCCCATTCACATTTCTCTCTTTTCTTTTGCGAAGAAACAAAATCGAGACAATGCTGAGATTTGTTTTTATTGATTAACTGATTCACTTACCTTGCAAACGGATAAAAAAGAAGATTTATAAAAAAGTTAAGTACGAAAATCGTCGTGTAAGCCAAATTAAATCCAAAAAAAATATTAATCATCAAATTGAGAAAAGGAAAAAGAAGCGAGTTGATGAAAGCGATCAACGACATTGAAATCATCTAAAAGTACATTATTGTACTTTTAGTACATTCATTCATTGTACGTTCTACTTTTAGTACATTCATTCATAGTACATTCATTTCCAATTGTGTTTTCCTTGACTTTTAAGCAAGCTATGACAAATGAGGCAAGTTATAAGTTATTTACCGTATTCTCTCTAATACACTCTGTCAAAAAATTATAGACGCATCCTGTTTTTTGCTAGTTTAGAGCCGAATATAAGTGCTAGTCCAGTGCAAAGTATTTTTTTAGTTTCTTTAATGTAAAAAACAACCCATGCAAAATTTCAAGTCATTTCACTCATTCAAAGTACTTTATCGTACAAAAAACGTTTCATCAGCTGTCAAAAAATTATAGACGCACTTTCATTTTATCAAGAAAAAGTTAACAGAAATAAAAATAACAACGCAAACCAAATAAATTAATAATGTGTGGCCCCTCCTTGCTTGAGTCCAACTTCAAAAAGACGTCTCGGCATCGAAGAGACAAGGTCATGGAGCGCTGTTGGCTGAAGCCGATTCCAGGCTACTTGAATGGCTTTCTTGAGTTCATTCACGCTCGAATATTGCTTGTTTCCCTTGTAGAAATCTCGAACGGGTGTCCCCCACACATTCTCAATCGGGTTCAAGTCTGGGCTGCAAGCGGGCCAAGCGACAGTGCCGATTTTGTGCGCTGTCAGCCAATCTCTTGTGGAGCGACTTGCATGAATACTCGCATTATCGTGCCTAAAAGTAAAGTTATTGCCCGGATTGTTGTTCAGATAGACGGCTAGATGTTTGTCCAACACTTGTTGATAGTCACGCGATGTCATCCGGGTCGAAATAAACTCTAAGCCGACCAGTCCGCCGTCTCGAAAGGCTCCCCATACCATACATGATCCACCTCCAAAGTTCCTCGTGCTGAAGACCATGCCCGGCTTTCGTGAATCCTTCCAATATCCTCGAAAACCATCAGCACCATCAAGGTTGAACTTCTTTTCGTCACTCCAAATGATCTAAACATAAAATATATAAGAAATACTAGTAAACCAACTCCTTCCCATTTGGTCTTCTGGTTCTTTTGAGCGAAATCGATACGGGCGGCTTTATGGTCCTTTGTAAGTCGTGGAGCTTGCTTCATGAGTTTGTATTTGAGTATTGTAGATCGTTTGACAACGTTGTGCACAGTTTGGCGAGTGACCGGAAGCTTCATCTTCTTGCGAACCTCTTCGAGTGATGTCGTCGTGTTGGAAAGACGTCTCGTAATTGCGCGTTCGTCTTGATCGGTCAACCTTTTCTTCCGGCCCCGTGTTTCTTTCTTCTTAGGAGTCACTTTGGTCTTGAGATACGTGCGAATACACTTCTCAGAACGTCCGATGCGATGAGCAATGTCCCTGTTTGAGTGACCAAGCGTGTGGAGCACATCGATACGCGTTTTTTCCACCACATCCAGTTGTTTTCCAAGTGGCATATCTGAAAATGTAAAAACATTTATAAACATAACTAATAAGCAAAAAAAATGAGAAAAAACTAACAATTATTGATAGAATAAATCGTCAAATAAAAGTGCGTCTATAATTTTTTGACAGCTGATGAAACGTTTTTTGTACGATAAAGTACTTTGGATGAGTGAAATGACTTGAAATTTTGCATGGGTTGTTTTCTTACATTAAAGAAACTAAAAAAATACTTTGCACTGGACTAGCACTTATTTGCGGCTCTAAACTAGCAAAAAACGGGGGCGTCTATAATTTTTTTGACAGAGTGTAGTAGTGCACTCTCTAATAGTATTGCGGTCCAGGAGGGGGGTTGAAAAAATAGTAGTGCGCACTACTATTAGAGAGAATACGGTAGTCATTAATCACAAGAAACAGTTACATCATTGCAGTCAAGTTTCACCTGAATCATCAGCAGAACTTCGGTGCGTGTCGTTTTCCCATTCTTCTTTCGCTAAATAAAACTTACAGTCTTTATTAGTATCTTTTCAGTTAACAGGCATAGCTTCAAACCTTTTTCAAGTTTCGATAAGTCATACAGTCAAGTGCACACATCAAAAAGTTGATGAAAGCCGCTATTTCACCGATCGGATTATAGTGAAAAATTGGGGTAAGGAATGGGATCAAATATTTGATAGCAATAGCTAATAAGTATGGGAATCCTAATTGAATAAGTGGCCATTTCAAGGTATATCGAAAATAGAAACCGTCAAAGGAAAGAGCCATGAAACGACTAAAAGAGAAATCTCTAACACCAATGCTGAAAATTAGCCAAAATCCGGCAAATTGCATTTACCTGATTGATATACACAATTGACAATATTGCGAAATACTGAAAAGATCATAGTAATCGACATAAAATGATACTCTGTCAAATATATAAGTCAAATCCTTCGAGCATCTAGATGTATTGAGTTGAATGGAGAGGCATTGGCTATTTTTATAAAACTGCTTAAAAATGAACCCAGTAACCTGCATGAACACATTTTATTAACCACATTAACCCATTAATCTCAATGCTTCATTTGAAAGCTCGACTCTTGTAAATTAAAGATGATTTTTGAGAGAGTAGTCATGATTTAAAGGTCTATAACTTTGTTTAGCAATAATATTATTCATAAATATTTATGCCATTGTAACGAGGACACCTCAGGCTTTAGAATGACGTAAAATAGAGCTTGATTGAATTATCCAGTCCTGTGAGCATCAAAGCTAAACTCCTCATTCAAAAGCCGCTTTTAAGTTACAAGAGCGAAAAGGAAAACTTACAAGTCAGTCTTATAGTTAGCCTAAAGAGATTGGCTCCTTGTCTCTTGGTTTTTATTGAATTTGATCATTCAATCAAACAATATTTTATATTATTTGAAAGCCTGAAGTTTCCTCTCTAAAACGATATAAAAAACTAACAATAATATTATCTTTAAACAAAGTTATGGACCTCTCAAAAGCCCCTTTTAAATTACAAGAGCTAAAAACAATATTTTTTCACTCACGTGAACACCAGACTCAATTCACAGATGAAAGTTGGGAAATAGCCGAGTGTTTGCACGAATTTGTTCGCGTTTTCAGCAGTCGACAATAATCTGAACATTGAAAGATTAAAAGTTCATTGGTTGCATTGCAACTTTGCTCTCTGACAAATCTAGAATTTGCACTTAGATTTTTTACCTGCTATTGGGTTGGTGAATTGAAAACTGCCGGACTTTGAACTAAAATTTATTCAACATAAAACCATGAATTCATTCGAAATAGTTTCCATTATTATTGACGACTTCTGCCCATTTTACAGGCAATTTGCGGATTCCTCTTTTGTAGTAGGATTTTGGTTTGTGTATGAAACAAGTGTGAGACTCAAAAATGGAGGACTGGAGATGTCCCAGTTTGAGCACTTTCTTCAAAAGAAACCCATGTTGGTGTCAATAGAAAAGTTGTAGAGAATCAAAAATTAGGCTTATAGCCAAATTTCCAAAAAGATACACTTAGTAGTTTCGCTTAAAATGCAAGTTGTGTGAAAATTCGTAAATTTCGCATTTCTTGAAAACCAGTTTTTGAATCGTTCTAAAAATTTGGATATAAGTTTCATTTTTGATTCTCTACAACTTTTCCATTGACACCAAAATGGATTTCTTTTGAAGAAAGTGCTAAAACTGTCACATATGACAATAGCCGGCAGTTTTCAATTCACCGACCCAATACTTTATTCAGATTCACTCAATTCTTAGAAAATTTCGTTTCCAAAAGTTATATTGTCCAAGATTTTGTGTGCAAACAAGTCAAAAACCCAACCGAACCGGTATCGTCAATCGATTATTCGTCGCAGCATAGAAAGCAGCCAATCCAGCAAAAGGAAATCCCAAGAAGAAAGCCTAAAACAAATGTTCGGCTTTAGAAAAAGTTGTAGCTTACATATTCAGCGTTTTGATCGAAGATTTCCGTGAGCTGGGAGCTGAGTTTAAAGCTGATATCGAAACCAGTCTTCGGCCAAGTAAAGCTTTTCAATTTGAAAATTTGAATAACAGCAAGGAGACCTAAAGTTATTTTCCCAAAAATCCCCATTTTCATCTAACTTGATAACCCGAGTGTGATGAGCAAAACGAGGATCAAATCATAATATTTAGCCCCAAATGTCATCAGAGAGAACAAAGGAATTCTTCAGAGAAAGTGTTCACAAATCATGAGCAACCATTTTAACATGCAATTTTTAATGTCGTATGTCGCCGAAAACTCAATTTCGTCAATTAGTAATGGGATTTTCTTGGAATCAAATAGTTGTGCTTTGTTATTCTTTCCATTTTTTAATACTGTGAACCTTTCATGATAAAATATTTGGATAAATTCTGAGTTCAATGATGTGAAAATAGAGAAAACAGCAGATTTCTATTCAAAATTGAAAAAGGTTGATCTTCAAAAATGACAGATTTGATATTTTTGGTTTGTTCGTGGGCTTCACATTCTAACGATAAAGACCTTAGCCGTTTAGGAGGAGATTTGGGGTAGGCTAATTTCCGCAATTTCTTTTTGCGCAACTGGGTCATTTGCGCCATAACTTTCTTCTGAGTCAGCCAATCTTTATAATGTTGGTTTCATTTTGTTGCACTTATTGAGATCTACAAAATGAAACCAAAATCATAAAGATTGGTCCACTTAGAAGAAAGTTATGGCGGGTTGCGCAAACGGCCCAGTTGCGCAAAAAAAAAATGCGGAAATTAGCCTACTCTGGAGATTTTGGAGAAGTATTTTACTGGCAAACTACGCCAACTCGGCCAATTTAAGATCTATTGCATCGCGTTTTGATATTCTAAGAGATTTTTTTCATTTTCACTCCAAAGGGGTGGAGTTAACATGGTTGACCGGAACTTGATCTGTAACTCAAAGTGACTCATTGGAGTAGCCGTAGCTAGCTTACATATTCAGCGTTATGCAAAACCGTAGCTAGCCAGTCTAACAAAACCAAAACACACAATAAATTTGACTATAATACATTACAATGCCACAGTAAAGTCTGCTCACTGCTAATCTTGAAATCACTGCTAATTTTGAAGTCTCAAATGCTCAAATGGTGTGCAATGAATGAACAAGAGGCGTCCAAGAAAGCCACAATTCTATTTTGAGATGATGAAGCTTTATAAACAAAATTTTCCATTGTTAAATCAATTTTTAAGTGCATTTGGCAAAAAAATTGCAAAATATTTGCTGTTTTGACATATTTCAAACGATCTTGAATTCTTGATTCCCTTGAGCCTTTCAAAAAACTGTCCCCATTTCAATAAGTTTTTAATTTTCAGAACATTTCAAAGAAAATCATTGTCGAACTTCCCCTTGAAATCTTGAAATTGACTTTATTCACACTTTTTCAAATATATCCCTTTTAAAGCTTTCTTTGTGGCTCCAAAAAAAGAGTAGGAATTGAAAATCTCCCATTCTTGACATTCTCAAATTACTCATCTTTCTGAATTCACAAAATACTCCTTATTTTTCAAAAGTAATCAAAAATTGTGCTAGATTTGCTAAAGTTCAAAGCATATAGCCAGGTGAAATGGAGAATAAATACCGTTTGAACGCAATTTTTGGAAAAAAAATGGCTGCAAACCTGGTCAGAAACGGTTTCAATCTTCAAAAAACCGCCAAATTTTTAGCAATTTCGGTTTAGAATTTGAAAAGATTCTACTAAACCCAATTTTTTTGTGTGGTTAAAAATCGAAGCTCTAGAAAAAGCGCTCTAGAAAACTAGGATTTACATCAAAGTTCAAAAGGTTGAGAACATTTTGAAACATTCTACTCAATTCACTTTTTTTTTTTATAAGTGAGTGTGAGAAATTTTTTTTTAGTTTACTAGGAAACAGCGTTTTAAGCGTTTTGGGTACAAAATTCTATGAAAACTAGGAAATTACCCTGAAATTCACACGTGTTTTCCCCCGAAATCCCGAAAGAAATTCGAATCTAGAAAGAAATTCGTTCTATGAATCTAAAAAAAACACGTTTTTTTTTGTTAGACATCTGGAAATTTTGGTGAGCGTTTAAAAAGAATCCTTGTCTAGGATTTCTCAAGTCCTTAACAAAATTTGCTGTCGAGCAATTCAGCATCGAACCTGCTGATCGAAGTTGGATTTATCAACTTTTACTGGCCTTCTTTTGCTTAACATTCTTGTCTTTACTACTGCCATTCATTATTAGATAACCTTATAACTTTTCCAGTCGCTAATTCGCATCATATACGCTACTGGACAGAATTTTACGATCAATTGAGAAACTTTACTTTTTTCTATGTTTTTCATCATTTTCTGTGCTGTTTTTACAAAAAATCTTTTTATTTTAGTTGATGGCAAAAGAAAGCAATTTTTCGATAAAGAAAAGGAGACGATCGAAGCGATGAATCAAGCTGGACTATCGAGAAATTGCTAAGAAAATCGGTCGTTCACACCAATTGATCATTACCTATCCCAATGATCCAATCGATTATGGAAGAATGAAACATACGAGACCAAAGCCGAGCACTACAAAGCGGGAACAACGACAACGGGAATCATTCGAGAAGCCTCAAATTAGTGATGAGCAAAAGGAAGCAACTTTCCGATAAAGAAAAGGGGATCAAAGTGATGAATCAAGCAGGGGAAAGCTATCGAGAAATTGCCAGGAAAATTTATCTGCCTCATTGTGACAATATGTAACACTGATTGTGACAATGAGTACATGCAATAGGCAGCAAAGTATCTGAGTCTTGAATAGATCTTTGCCTTGAAACCTTTTGCCAACTTTAATATGCTTATTTCCCATTACCCCAATAAAATTAGTGAGATTTACTTTCGTTTTTTACGTTTTTTTTGTTGCTGAGAGCTTTGTGATTAAATTCGATTTGAGATTTGATCAAATTTCGATCTTATTCTTTCGATCACATGCTATTAAAACGACTTGTTTAGATAATTCAGCATGGATTTCCCCTTCACTCAATTCCGAGCGAATCTCTTCGTTTCATTGCATCAAATCTTTGACATCATTTCAATAATTTTTAATGGATTATTATTGTATTTGATTATTTTTCGAACCGCTCGATCATTTCGATCCTATTCGATCATTTTGGGCAGGTAAAGTACAGAAGATAGGCTTCATTCAATCATTTTCAAATGGATTCTTATTATATTTCATCATTTTTTTTAGTGTCACCCTTTCCGAGTTCGTTCTTGGAATGACAGCTGGATTGGCGATGACAAGGTGGATCACTGATTTAGTTCATTTTTAGCCTGAATATTTTACAATGCAAGATTTTGATTGTAGATTCAGAATTTCTATCGAAAACTCTTCAAAATTCAGTCTTATTTTGTTTATTTCAGATGCATTCCGATTGGTTGGGGTCTTGCCTATCAATTTCATGGTTTATGCCGAAAAGTGTCACCACAATTTTGCATGAATGGTTGGGGGAAAGATTTTGCTCGATTCAATTCACATTTCCAGTTCACGCAATCACCGCTCACTGTGTTGCCTATGTTTATTCATTGCTACCGCTGTCGTTTTGGTCAGGCAACTTTCAAGCACTTCAAACTTTACAAATAAACAAACAAACAAGCAAGCAAGCAAACAAACAAGCAAAAAAAACAAGCAAACAAACAAACAAGCAAACAAAGAAAGAAAGAAAACGTTTACTTCGAACTTTATTCCAGGTACCGTCACTATGTTCTCATCAAAAAAGCTCCATCACCACTGAAAATCGCCTTCATTTGTTTCATCTTTTATATACCAGCTTTTATTTCAATGGTGTGAAATTTTTAAACAATTCGGCTAGTCAAAATGGCTTTTCAAGATTGACCTGACAAGCCTTTTCCCAACCAGAATCAGGCCATAGCCATGAATAGAGTTCCCGCTGATTTATATCAAGCTTGATTGAGCTGATTAATTGTAGTTTCGAGTGAAAAGCTTGATTAAACCTTGATTAAAGTAAATAGTGTTCGTTAAAGATATTTAGCCAAATGACTGAATAACCTTTTAGTCTTATAAGGTGACTCTCTTGCAGTTTTTCATTTTTTTTCAATTAATTAATCATGAAGACCACAGACCCATGAACCTGGTTTGGTCTGGCTTTGGCTTGAACCCTACCTGCCAAGTAGTCAGTCCTGACAGATCTAGTCCTAGAGATTTTGTAGGCCAACCAGGGTCAGCCCTAACTTGAATTTGGAGAACCGGTCATGCTTGCCTAGTAGTCAGGTTTAACTCTAAAAATTATTTCAGCCTGGGTCAGCCCTGGCTTGAAAACCCAGCCTGCTTCAACTAGCCCATATCAGCTCAGGTTCAGTTCTTGACTGACTTGAAAATTGGGCTAAAGAACGAACTTCAACTCCTGATACTTTTAGGTAATGTTCGCCTCATCGACAAGTGATCCAGTCATTGTTAGAAGGATGTTGATCGAACACCGAAACATCTCCCTTTTCCCTGATGATCCGAAAGTTGCTGCCCTCATCGGTTATGAGAGTATTTTTCAGAAAACGTATGATTTCTTTGAGTGAAAAGATTTTGCTTTTTGCTTTAGAACCCTGGCCATTATCATTTGGATCTGTTTGCCAATCTTTCCTGGCTATACAGCAGCGATCACCTATCGTACTCGAATCATGTACATTTTAAGAGCAAATCCGATGAGTAATAAGACAAAAGATGCACAAAAGAAGCTGGTGAAGGTGGGATTGCTGAAGTCATTTGTAAATGAAACTCGATTTTAGGCTTTAACCATTCAAGCGATTATCCCGCTCTTCATGATGAGCCAGGCCTCAATTTACATTTGGAGACAATTTCAATTACCGTAATCATTTATCAATTAGCCGTGGAAAATCAGAATCTAGATTCGGTGATCTGGCACCGTATTTCGAGGAATGGGTTTTCTTATTGATGGCAATTGTGAGTTTACAAGAGTTTGATTGAAAACCGACTAGAAACGGCGCTGTCTCGTGCCCAGTTCTCTGAACAAAATTGGTTAAAGGTCTCGCCCAAGACTAACCTTGTTTGGACTGGTCTGCCCTTGGCCTTGTCTAACCAGGCTCGGGAAATTTCCGGATAACATTCCTACCAAATAATCAGAGTTCTTTTTTGGATCTAACTCTTGAACATACTCGAGTCAATTTGGTCCAACAACGTAACTCAAAATACTCTAATAGAATGCGACTCCCTTGTAGTCTAACTTCTTTCTAGAAAATCATTTTTTCTCAGTCGTGTAGTCTAACTTTGGACGTCCCGTTCTCCGCGCTGCTTTATGCTACAGCGTGCCCTAGATTTTTCCCAACGTTGGTACGAAACAATACTAGATTTTAAGGGCTATCATTTGACACCCAATCGCACACTGTAAAGCAGCGCGGAGAACGGATCGTCCAAAGTTAGACTACACGACTGTACACCCTTCATTATAACGGTGGCATTCTATTAGAGTATTTGTCTACTATCAGCTAAGCAAAAAGCATCAAAGAGCTCTTTTCTAGGTGAGCTCGATCAATCCGTGTATCACAATCTATTACGTATTGCCCTACCGGGAGACAGTCATCAAAATGTTATGTTTCTTGAAAAGGAAACGGAAAATTTACAAGGTTCACTATGAGGCAAAACACTCAAATAATTGGACAAAGGATACAAAGGATATTGTCCACAATACAGAGGTATCACCATCAGCAAGAAGCTCGAGACATGATTTATTTTGAGAGAATAAAGGATTTGATTGCTCAGTTGTTTAACTTGTAATCTGTAAATTTCAAAGATCTCTAACAACCAGTACAATTGTCTAACAACCAGTACAAGTGTCTAACAACCAGTACAAGTGTCTAACAACCAGTACAATTGTCTAACAACCAGTGCAAGTATCTAACAACCAGTACAATTGTCTAACAACCAGTACAATTCTCAACTGTCACTTTTTGATATCATTAAGTGATTGTGAGTGAGAGCTGGGATCAAAAGCTGAGAAAGAGGATTGTAATCGAACGGCTGTCCCATGTGAAATATTGGTCTTTACCTCAAGCTTCCAGTTTTTCCCCTTATTGCATGTGATCTCGAGATTTTCAGCTAAACAATTCTTTTAGCTTTTCCTCTTTTAATGTTATAATTTTTAAAAAAATACTTAATTCTTTTAATATTTTCATTTCACTTGAACTTCCTTCTGTTTGTCTCAAAGATTTCAAGCAATTGATCAGTTTTTCAACTCATTTTTGCGATCATTTGATTGAGCTGTGCTATTCTGGCTATGAGATTTTCTTGATTCATTTCACCCAGTTCACCCAGGGTTTACTAACCAGTTAAATAGTTTTGAAAAATCGGCTTAACTTTAGCTTCAAAGAACTAGTGCGCTTTTAAGATTTTCTTGATTCATTTCACCCAGTTCTAGAAAATCATTCTTTCTCAGGCCCTAGATTTTCTTCCAACTTTGGTACCAAAAAGTAGTAGGTTTTAAGGGCTATCATTTGACACCCAATCGCACACTGTAGCATAAAGCAGCGCGGAGAACGGGTCGTCCAAAGTTAGACTACACGACTGTACACCCGTCATTATAACGGTGGCATTCTATTAGAGTATTTGTCTACTATCAGCTAAGCAAAAAGCATCAAAGAGCTCTTTTCCAGATGAGCTCGATCAAGAAACGGCGCTGTCCCGTCGCCAATTCTCTGAACAAAATTGGTTACAGGTCTTGTCCAAGACTAACCTTATTTGGACTGGTCTGCCCCTGGCCTTGTCTAACCAGGCTCGGGAAATTTCCGGATAACATTTCTGCTAAATAATCAGAGTTCTTTTTTGGATCTAACTCTTGAACATACTCGAGTCAATTTGGTCCAACAACGTAACTCAAAATACTCTAATAGAATGCGACTCCCTTGTAGTCTAACTTCTTTCTAGAAAATCATTTTTTCTCAGTCGTGTAGTCTAACTTTGGACGTCCCGTTCTCCGCGCTGCTTTATGCTACAGCGTGCCCTAGATTTTTTCCAACTTTGGTACCAAGCAATACTAGATTTTAAGGCCAATCATTTAACACTCAATCGCACACTGTAGCATAAAGCAGCGCGGAGAACGGGTCGTTCAAAGATTTCAAACAATCGATCACTTTTTCAACTCATTTTTGCGATCATTTGATTGAGCTGAGCTATTCTGGCTATGAGATTTTTGGATTTATTTCACCCAGTTCACCCAGAGTTTACTAACCAGTTAAATAGTTTTGAAAAATCGGCTTAACTTTAGCTTCAAAGCACTAGTGCGCTCAATTTCGATACAATTCTGTACCTCATTTTTTGAATTTTAAGCTTTCAAATTGATGTTGGTAGTTAAGTTGATAAGCCAGGCCAGCTTTCTAGTTGAAAAATGATTTACACTCTAGTCTAGAAGAATCAATTCTTATTCACATTTCAATTTACCGTCAAAATGACACTGAAATCCATTTTTCGAAGATTGACTTTTTTACGATTTCTCATTTTTACGATTTTTATTTCATTTCCAATTTCCAATATATTCCTATGCGCATTTTGAAAGAGTCAATCTTCATTTCCGGCTTTTCCAATTATCTCTAGAAAAGGGTAAAAAGAAGAGATAAAAAGAGGTGGATAGACATACGTTTTCTCATCGGAAAGAGCAAAAAAGGAGATGAAATCCGATGGAAGCAATGCAAAGGAATGGAAAGGAATAGAGCAGGGGACTCACTCGACACTAATTACTTTGTGCCCACTCCTTCACACAACGCCTCCCCCATCTTCAACACTAACTTACTGCAGGAAAGGTTTAGTAATTTGAAAATCTTTCTTCAATAAACCTTTCAATAACCTCCTTTTCAAGCCAAGCACAGCAAAGACTTTAGCCTGACCTAACAATCACCAGAAAGCAAATCATTTACCTATCCCTAACCTTGCTTTGCCTGGCCTGGCTTACAAACCTAATTACTATTCATTTCAAAAGCCATTTATGCGCAAAGTACTTTTCTGTGCTGAAACTCTCCAGTGCGCTCCAGATTGCATGGACAGGATCCATGCAATCTGCATGGAACCTGTCCATCCTGTTTTTCTCTAGAAATCTTTATCCATTCTTGATCTATTCACCCAGTCATCTATCCTCCGCCCTCCCCTCACCCCTCACTATCACTCCTGCCTACTTTTCTGCACTTTTCAGGCCAAGCAAAGCAAAGACTTTAGCCTGACCTAACAATCACCAGAAAGCAAATCATTTATCTATCCCTAACCTAGCTTGCCTGGCCTGGCTTATAAACCTAATTACTATTCATTTCAAAGGCCATTTATGCTATTTACTTAAAGTTATTTACTCTGACGATACAGGATGCGTGAAAATTATTGACCACCCGTATAAGCTTTGTAATTTTCTTGGAAACTTGTCTGCGAACTTTCTTGGAAACTTGTCTTCTGGTCTATTTGTCTATTTCATTGTTTGTTTCAGATAAATCTTTATTTGAGTAATATTTTAATTAAGAATAGGTCATCTTTGGCTTAATTTTTTGAAAAGATTCACATTTGGTCAATCTATGTCTTCCATTTTCCATATTATCCCGCTCATATCGCAAATTTGTTCAATTTTATAGCCTCTTCAGAAGCCTTATTTGGCTAAATTAAAACAAAGAACTATTAAAATATCACTGAAATAAAGATTTAGAGTGATTTTCATATCAGCTTTAAACAAAAGATTGAGGCGATTTTAATGAAGATTGTCTGCCGCAGGGTCTATTTTTTTTCAAGTAGTCTTCACGAGAAAATCCGAGAAAAAAAGGTCAAACCAAGTCTTCATAACTTTTTTGTTTTTGTGGATCATTTTCCTTGTTTTACGAATTCGTGAACAAGCTTTCAAGTAAATTACAAAGCTTATAGAGATGATCAATAATTTTCACGCGCCCTGTGAGTGAAGTACTTGGAGATAGTAAGGATATTCATTGCAATGAGAGGAAGCATTGTTAAAGGTACAGATTGGGGTTGGCTAGTTGAGGCTTTTTGGTGTGAATTGAAAGAGGTCCACTCTGGCTTTCCCTTTAAGTTTTCTTTGAGGAAATGAATTTGCGAAATGGGTGGATTAATTTTCGGTTCGAAAATATTCGAAATCCGGAGTTTTTACGTCTTCAAGATCTCCAAGATTTCAAAATTAAACCAAAAAATTGCTCACTTTTGTCCTCAAAAATAGCTTCCTTACAATGGGAAACAAATTTTCGTCGAAAAGAAAAGATGAGTAATATCGTAAACGAAGGGATTAGTGCAAGAGTTTCCTGCTTATTTCCTAATCATGGAACTCACAAAACCAAAGTAGATCCTAGTTAATCCCTTCCTTTTTTTTGTTCTAAAGTGATTCAGGAAATTTTGTCCAATTGTCATTTTATACTAACCCGGAAATTTGATGTTTTTAGGATTTTTTCGACTTAATCTTTTTCACTGCGTTCCAGAAATGATAGATAAATTTCGATCTTTCAAGTAGCTCTGTTTTTCAATCTTTTCCGATCCCTTATCTTTAAACATTGTTTTTTTCCATCTTTTACATAAAATTTACAACAACCAGACCGAATTCCAAATCGATTTTCTCTCCGATCGGAAAAGAGGTTTCCGAAATCATGAATCATTCTCACTTTTCTCCTTTTTTTCCTTCAATTTTCTTTCTTTTTTTGAGTCAACGACTTTTTCTCACCCTCTCAAGATACAAGTGTAACAAAAAATATGTTTTTTCGGTAAATTTTGTAGTCAAAATTTTAAGGTGCGCTCCAGATCCGGGAAAAAAGTTCTCAAAAGAAAGAAATTTGATTGGGATATCAAAATTTAAGCATAGCGAACATTTGTTTTAACGATCATTAGCTTCACGATCATTAGCTTAACGATCATTAGCTTAGCGATCATTAGCTTAACGATCATTAGCTTAACGATCATTAGCTTCACGATCATTAGCTTATCGATCATTAGCTTAGCGATCATTATCTTAGCGATCATTAGCTTAACGATCATTTGTCTTTAAAAAATTGCATTTAAAGGGAATTCAAATTTAAAATCTTAAGATTTACATACGAATTTAAATGCTAAAGTTGCTAAATTTGCTAAATTTTAATTGCATTTCTTGTTCTGGCGTTTTTCTTCTCTATTTTCTTGAAAAGTCCTTATAAATGTACCCATTTTTCTCATTTCCTTCTTTCCAAAATTCTTGATCATATCAGAAGAAGCAAAAAAAAATGCCAGGTCTGGCACAAATTCTTTGCCACAAAGCAAGGCCGGCTCTCTTCCCCTCCTTTGTCCATCGCTCACACTCTCTCTCCCTTTTGCATTGCGGGAAAAAAGAAGAGAAAGGCAGTCCCGGGGCTCTCCCCGAGAGTCCCATCTATCGATCTGACAGCCACACACCGGCTGGTTGGGAAGAGAGCGGAGGGGGCAGCCCCTTCCCTCACAACAGCCGCCTCCCCTCACCCCACCACCTCACCCCTCACTATCACTCCTCACTCCTGCCTACTTTTCTGTGCTGAAACTCTCCAGTGCGCTCCAGCTTGCATGGATCCTGTGTTTTTCTCTAGAAATCTTTATCCATTCTTGATCTATTCACCCAGCCATCTATCCTCCGCCCTCCCCTCATCTCTCACTATCACTCCTGCCTACTTTTCTCCACTGAAACTCTCCAATGCACTCCAGTTTGCATGAATTTTGTGCTTCTCTCTAGAAACCTTTATCCATTCACTATCCATCCACCCAGCTCTCTATCATTGCACAAATCTCTCTCGATTTCTCCGCAATCATATGAAAATTTTGTTTTCCTGGCGCTGTCTAGCTCATCGCGATCTCTAAACTTTTCCCCTTGTCTAATTTTCGTTTCATTCTTTATCCATGCATTTCTATGTCACTTCCCGGATTTCCCTCAAACGCAGCTCCCCCAACTCTCTTCAGCCACAAATTTCACCCAGGCTTCCCCCTTGATCGACCGATTACCAGTTTATGTGATAATCTAGAATTTCCATGATTTGTCTTCTTTTCATTTATCAAATGATTTCTCTCATTTTCTTTTCTCAAATTTGATCTCGAATTTCACGCTTTCCTTGGCCTATTGCTGAAAAAAATTGCAGAAAAGAGAGTCGAAAAAAAAAAAACGATCTCGTCACACATTTACCTTTCGGTTCTTTCAGTTCTTTCATTTCATTTCTTTTCTCGATATTTGTTGTGTCGAGGTTCGGTGCACACATTTTCCCAAATTCCAAATATCCTTAAGAAAAATATGGCTAAAAAACAAAAATTCCCTTCTTTTTTCGAGATTTACTTAAAATTTTCGAATAGAAGCTCTTCTAATGAAAAACTTTTTAATTTTATTGAATTCTGGATGGCACAAAACCATTTTACAATTAATGCCAACCATTTTTACTAAAAAATTTCTTTAAAAAAACTACTGGACAATGAAATATCATATGTGAAAAACGATCGTCACTTTCGCGCGTCTGTAACTCCTTTGTCTTTACCGTATTTCTAAATATTAATATTACCATTGTGTAGCCCTTGAAAAGAGCTTTCAGAAAATGTATAACACTAATAGTTTAAACTCAAAGACAAGGGAGTTACAGACGCGCGAAAGTGACGATCTTTTTTATATTTCATTGTCCAGTATGATATTTCATTGTCCAGTACCGTAATTTTGCAAAGATTTGTGATTTTCCGAAAAGCTGGACGTCACGCTAATCTTTTCACAAATCATCGACCCGCCAACTAGTCTCTAGGTGAACCCAAGCTGTACTCTTCGCAATTTATGACATTGACGTCATGCAAGTCATGGGGCAAAAGGCACAAACACCACCATGTATTGCCAATTTGGAGGACAGAGGACACCCCTCCTTTCCCCCCACCATTCTCTCATCCATTTTTTGCCTTTTCTAACTCACTTCCCATTTTGTGCCTTATTTTTTTTTTGCCTTTTCCAGTATCGATTTAAGAAAAAAAACGTTTATTTAGCTTTTTCGCTTTTCGCTTTCTCAATTTTCAATTAATACCGCTTCAAATTATTTCTACAAGTTCAATTCTTGAGAATTTTTCACTTTCCCTTTGTTATCAATGTTCCCATTCTCGGCGCTGCTCAGCCAGGGATGATCCTCGCTTAATTCGGCCGTCTTCGTGAACTGACTGCTTTGAATTTTGATTACACTCGTCGAATTGGAACTCATTTTAGTTTTTCCATCAAGAATCGATTTGTTTAGAGTCGTTTTATGAAATTTATTTTTTTAAAACCTTGAAATTCTCTAGTTCTAGTCTATTTTTCAAGAATTTCTGTACCAAGATTTCATTTAATTAAATTTTTCGTCAGATTTTCTAAACTTATTTGAGAATCAGCCCGAAGAGAATGGGGATTCGCCCAAAAAAACTCATGGGGTTCCCGGGGCAACGAGTGAGTCCCTGGAGGGTGGGGAGGGGGAAATAGAGGGTTGATAATGGGAATTTGATTGCCCCGCGGCTTTTTTAAACACCACCTTTCTTGTTTCCCCCCGTTTTACTTAATTTTGCGGTACGAATGGCGATGAGAGAGTCGATAAAATGATTTATTTGGTTGCATAGAATGATTAGTAAAAAAATGAGGCTTTTCAAGTCAGTTTCAACCTTGAGTTTTCAGCTAGTTTTGGTGAGAAGGATGCTGAATTTGTAGCAAAAATACAGCCAAATTTGATAAGGGAAAGGGAACAGTGGGATGCGAAAGAGATAAGCCATAGACCATTTGATGCTAAATTTCACGCTAATTCCAAATCTGCTTTCTGTTTTTGCAAAATGGCAGTTATACTTGTTTTAAGTTTTATGGTTTTAAATGTAAAGATTTAGAGTTCAATGGGATGCGGTTTTCTAACGGTTTTCTCAAGCGCCGCCAACTTGACTCAATGGCATAGTGGTTAAAAGGCTTGCGGACAAAACGAGTGCTTCACTTTTTGCTCGAGTTCGATTCCTCGAAAACTTTGTTTCCCCGTTCACACTGTTCTCTGTGTACATAAAAACAATTTTGGAAATAGAATATGTTTTGAAAGATTGAAAGAAGCCAAATTCAAATAGCCAAATACAGCCAAATTCAAGGCAAAAATTGTTCCCAAGAATTTGGGCATAGTGACGCCTAAGAAACGATAGCCGGCTCAGTCGCATAGCGCTTTTTTCCCTTTAAGGATTCCAAAAGAAAAGCCCTTTATACCGAAGCCGTTTGCTAAATGGAGAGTGATTACGCGCGCGCACAAAGAACACCTCATTAGTCATTTATATAGAGCATTTTCTCTGCTTTGTTGATGATCCGAAAAAGAGATTCAGTTGTAGATTTGTATCCGGAATTTGTATAGGAACGGAAATCGATTAGAGCTATTAATTTTATTGAGTTGTAAGAAAGAATCCAACCAACATTAACCATCTCTTATCTTGTCATGGTCAGTCATCGAGTTTCTAGTCAAACTACGACTTTTAAGAGTTTGTAAGAACATTAGCCACCTCTTATCTTGTCATGGTCAGTCTCTAAACAAAAGAATGTCCTTCATTTTCCTCGTATAAAGGGCCACCCTCATTATCCAAAATGGGCCACTTGTCATTCCCGTGGATCGTGTCTCATCTCAAGACTCAGGTACCCCTTTTTCCACTAATGGTTCTGGCGGGAGGAAAGAGGAGAAAGCTCCGGCCGCCATTTGCCCCAGCACAAGACGCGGAGGGGAGATTGGGCTCCATTCGGTGGAAAAAAAAAGAAGGAAGGAATGCAGGGGTGGAAAGAGGGCCGGAAATCAATAACCCTATAGGGGGTGGAAGGGTGGGGCCCCTCTAGGCCCAGACCCTTTGCCCCTTCTTCTGCCCCACAACCCCTTGTTTTCGCCTCCTTTGCCGCCATTTTCTTGCCCATTTTTCTCATTTTCCCCCATCATGCTATTGCAGGGTCTCTATTTCCCCATCCAGTCTTGATAAAAAGCATATTCTTTGCTCGAGCTTTTCACCTACTACTTAATTTTTTAAAATAACTTTGATCCGTTTTTTCTTGTGATTTTGGCTTCTGTACCTTCCAGAATTTAAAGTCCAGTTGTTTTCAATTAACCCTTACTCTCTAGAAACTCTAGGAAACTCTAGGAAGTCTAAAAACTCTAGAAAATTACTCCTTCTCTTACAATTTGATCATTTTGAGATATTTCTTGTAATCGCACGCTTCGTGGCGCACTGTACAGCTAAACTAGACTTTTTACGTTCAACCATTAACTCTTTTCACTAAATCTCGTTGTTTGTCATCTTCATGCTTTCCACAATTCCCAATTTTTTTTCATCAATTTCTCACCATTTGAAAAAGAACTTGACAGCTTTGTGATGGCAAAAAGGGGGTTTTCTGAGGGATTTGCTGAGAATTTTAGCACTTTCACCTTGGGAAATTCCCCGGACAAAAGCGAGAAATGATTACGAGTTTTTCTTTTTGTGATCACCGGAACTTGCTGATTTGCTGATTTTCTTTTTTTTTTTTAAATTTTTAAGATTTGTAATCATTCTCAAGAGAACTCTTCTATTTATTCTATTTTTATTTTCTAATTCATTTCTCAAGACTTTTTGGTCAGAATTTCATGCAAATTACGATATTCCACTTTTTTTTTTGCTCAATTCAACAATTTCTAATCGTAATTTTGTTCGAAATTTTGAGGAAACAACAACAATTCTTTTCAATTTTCATTTTCAGATCATCAAAACGGGGCAAAAAGAACAAAAAAACAGCTTTTTGATTGATTTTCTTTTGTGTGACATGCACAATTGATCGATTGACATCTTCGCGAATCGAGGAATGGTGGTGATGGCTCAACGTGAGTCTTTTCAAAGTTTTCGATGCCGACAGTGGCGCACAAATCACCATTTTACGGTTCAGTCTATCTAAATCTCGTTTTCCTCAGAAAGAGTTGCGTTTCCGTAGCAAATCACTGTACTAATTGACAGCAAATTTTTATATTCTTACAATTAGTTAAGAGCTGAAAACAATCTCGCACACCTTTTTACTTAATAAATAGCTCATAAACACAAAAACTGATTTAAGCCTCATCTTTTCGACTTTACAGATCAAATCTTAATTTGATAATTTGATTCTATCAAAAGTTAAGCCGAATAGCCAACTTTCTCTTTGAGATTTGAGTAGATTTCGGTTAAGTAAGGCTTTCACCTAACCTTCATTTTCTAATTGATTAAATCTGAAGCTAATGAAATACGGTTCTCTTCATTAGATAGCCCAATCATTTCTCTTGTAAATCGCTTTTCAAAGTTTCTGAAAACCTTTATTTTAAAAGTTTTTCATTAGCAAGAAGCGGAGAGTTCAAAAAAGTTAAGTACATTTGGCAAAAATACAGTTGAAAAGGTAAAACAGGATAGTTTCTACATGAATGCAAACTAAGTGAAGAACTGAGATCAACTTAAAATTCTTGAAAACTTCCAAGTTAAGTTCCGTAAGGCTAACTCTGGGTCTATGTTATGGTCAACCGCCATAGCATGCGCAAACTACAGGGTGAAGCATATATAGTGTTGCGCTTTACAAAAGAATGCTTTTCAAAAGAGTTGACAGTTTTTCGCTTAAGTATTTCAAATCTACGAACATTTTTTCACTAGATTCATGAGTTTGTGTAAGAATTTAAAACTTCATTCGTTTCATAGAAGACTTTAAACGTGAGTGCTGCCCATTGCTGCCCTGATTGTTGCCCGAAAACAGAAATTTGTCAGAATTTTTCATTTCTGTTAGTTATCGGACATTTGATACGCGGCTCCCCCCGTTTTCCATCGGCAATCTAACTTTAAGCTCAAATTTCTTGGTGTTAAGCTGTCCAATTTCAATATTCTTGGTATTATCGGATGCGCCAAGTCTTTCTCTATCGATTGATTCAAAAACTATCTAAATTGAACAGTCCAACACCGAGATATTTGAGTTCAAAGTGGATTGCTAGTGGGAAAAGGGGCGGGGTTTTGGGACCTTTTATACGCGCCCCGCCGCTTTGCCATCAGCAATCCAACTTTGAGCTCAAATTTCTTGGTGTTAAGCTGTCCAATTTCAATATTTTTGGTATTATCGGATGCGCCAAGTCTTTTTCTATCGATTGATATAAAAACTATTTAAATTGAACAGCCCAGCAAAAGAAAATTGAGCTCAAAGTTGGATTGCTAATGGCAAAGGGGACTGGATGCGTATAAAAGATCGCCATCGGTTTTTCTGCTTAAGTTAATGTATTTTCTTAGAAAGCCAAAAAGATCCATTAAGCGCAAGACTAATGACAACACACTCTTTACGATAAGTGCAAAAATCTCGCTGGTAAACGCCCAATAACACTCCAAAAACGGTTGCAAGGAAAAAAAGAGAAGAAAGATCTTGTTTACCGAATTCAAATGCGTAAATAGCGGGATAGTGATTGAAAAGGGGAAATGGGATTGGCAATGAAAAAGATGAACACGCAGGGAGGGGAGGGGTCACGTTTTCACAATCACCCCTTTTCTGCAAGTTTTGAGCTGTGCCTGCCCTTTCTCCCACTGCCCCCAATCTCAGTCTCAGTCTCAGTCTCAGTGTCAGTCTCAGTCGCACTCCATATTCATCTCTTCCCACCATCTCTTTCTCCTCCCTTTTTCTCAATCCAATTCCACTTTCTCTCCATTGACTGTTTGCCTATTGATTCATCTGTCCGATTTGGGTTTTCCCCGAGAGGATTTCTCCCCTAAAAGTCATAAAATTCTTGTCTTTCTTCGGTATTCATGGTGCGCGGCAGTTGGACCGACTTTTTACAACCAAAAAGTCATAAGAGTAGGTTTTTTGTTTGAATAGGTAAATTATAGGTGAATTGGTGAATGTCTAAAATTAGATTGGTGAAGTCTAAAAGGTTTTACTTTTCTTTAAACTAGAAAAAAATCCATTTCAAAAGAGATAAATAGGATTTGAAATTGGCTTTTCAAAATAATCTACTTTTTTAAGCTTTTTTAAGCTTTTAAGCTAGAATTCAACTTTTAACCCAAAATAAAAAATATTAAACAATTTTTTTTCGGCTTATCATTTCCTTGATTTGTCTAAAATTGTCGATTTGTCGTTTTTGCGAGTAATTAACAGTCTAAAAATGATTAATGTGAAGTTGCAGCAAGCAGCAAGCAACTGCAACTGTGAAATTGCTTGCTGATTTGCTGATTTTTCTCAGATTTGCTGATTTCTGCAAGTTTTCCTCTCAAATCAAAAGTTTGAAAGCTTTCGTTTAAAGCCCAACTCCTAGAATCCGACAAAACGGGTATTCATTTGATATTTTGGCGCAATCATATTTTTCTGTTTCCCCAGACCACGAGGGGTGATGTGAACAAAAAAAAAATTGAAATCTCCGAGATTCCCGAATTTTTTTTGCCTTTCCCTGTCTCCTTTCCCGATAATCACCCCCTGATTCATGGCCTGTCGACGAATCGATCATTTTAGATCTCACAAAATATTGATATTCTCTAAAATTTAACTTTTACCTTGTAAATGAGCCAAAGTATCACGCCAGAAAGCGATCTTTCTTTCAAAGAGACGCTAGCTGGGCTGAAGTTGATGAAAGACGGTGAGCTGGATTCGATAAAAGATTTGAAATTAAAATAGCTTAATCTTAATTGCTTAATTGCTTTTCTAAATAGAAAACTTTTAACTATGGATATCAGGCTATCATTTTACCATCTTATTGCTCAAAATTGTTGAAAATGAAATTTTCAAGATTTTCAAGCTTTGAAGCTTGGAAGATTTTGCTATTTTTACTTAAAGATTTTGTAAAATCTAATACGGTTCCTATTTTGATCTAAAAGGTTCCAATCAGGTTCCAATACGGTTCCCATACGGTTTCAATATGGTTCCAATACGGTTCCAACACGGTTCCAATCAGGTTCCAATCAGATTCCAATACGGTTCCAATCAGGTTTCAATCAGGTTCCAATACGATTACAATACGGTTCCAATACGGTTCCAATCCGGTTCCAATACAATTCCAATACGGTTCCAATACGGTTCCAATACGGTTCCAATACGATTCCAATCAGGTTCCAATACGGTTCCAATACGGCTCCAATCCGGTTCCAATCAGGTTCCAATACGATTACAATACGGTTCCAATCAGGTTCCAATACGGTTCCAATACGGCTCCAATCCGGTTCCAATCAGGTTCCAATACGATTACAATACGGTTCCAATATGGTTCCAATCCGGTTCCAATACAATTCCAATACGGTTCCAATACGGTTACTTCAAAATCGGTTTTACTTCAAAATCTTCAATTATGGATGTCAGGCTAGATTTTACGTACTTTAAAGTTAACAAAACGAGACCTTTGCACTGATCACATTGAATTTACATTTTCTACTCGAAAATCTTTAATCATGGATGTCAGGATAGAATTTTAGCATTAAATCATCCGCAAATTCCCCTTCAATTCTTCCATTGCTTTCCATTGGAATAATAAACAGCTTTTTAAAGAGGCGCACTGAGAAAAACATTGATTTCTTTTTTTTTGTCATCGAAATTGATTTCATTTGCCCCTTTTTCCCCCAAGAAATGGTCCGTTTATGTTGTTTTTTGAAAAGTCGAAGGAAATCATTGGAGAATGCTAATGAAGAAATTGATCGAGAGAGTTTTCATCTAATCCCTTGTGATTTCTCTTTTCAATCCTCTCAATCTCACTATAGTTCTGAGGAAAGCGAATTTGGTAAAAAAAAAATGAATTTCATTGAAATAGAGTTATTGATATTTTCCGTTTCAGCAATGAACAACGCTTCAACGAAATTCTCCGATAACTATGATGTCAAAGAAGAACTTGGAAAGTGAGTCTCAGATAGCACTAGAGAATTGAGTAGATAAGCTGAAGGTTTTCCTTTAAATTGTTGCGTAATTGAACCAAAAGCAAACTTTGGGATGTTATAAACAAGTTTTCTTGTACTTCTGTGATTTAGAAATACTTCTGTGTATGCCAGATCACTCATTCACTCAGCACAATGACAGTTGACCTTAATTCTAGTAGAGAAAAATCGAGTAAACTAAACCAAAAGCCTCACTTGAACTCACTTAATCTTTTTAAAGTCATTACACTCTTTTCTACGCTCAATGCCCACCAGAACATATGTAGCTGGGGGTTTTGTGAGTGTTTTCGTCCAGTTTGTCCCTCTTTTCCCTGATCTCCAACCAGGCGAACTCATTGAAAATGCATTAATTTTCCCGTTGGTCCAGGTCCCAATTTTTCCTCTCTTTCTCTCTAGGAGAGACTCATTTTCCTTTTATTCAATTCAATGAAATGAGAAGTCAAATTTGTGGGAAGCCTGTATCGAAAGGAAAATTTGATTAATTCGCCGACATCGAGTTGAAATTGGTTATTTGGGAGAGGAAAATGAAAGAAATTCTTTCATATAACAATAAAATAGGTGACTTTTAGAGTTTATAGTTGTAGCTTTTACATGTTAACGTTATAAAATTCACTACCATAAATACTGTAATAGTACCCGACCCCCATAATGACGGTGGGGGAGTGTTGCGTAGTCTAGCTTTGAACGAGTTTTTCTCAACACTGGTTTATGCTACAATGTTCGTTTAGTTATCAAAAAATAGCTGAAATTCAGGGCTATTTTTTGATACCTAAACGAGCATTGTAGCATAAACGAATGTCGAGAAAAACGCGTTCAAAGCTAGACGACGCAACGCTCCGCACCGTCATTATGGGGATGGTACTGAAATCAAAAAATAGCCCTGAATTTCAGCTATTTTTTGATACCAAAGACGCATTTTTTGAAAGTACGGGCGCTTTGAAAAAGAATGAAATACTAAAAAACTTTTGCAACTACGCGACTATACGAGGCGGGTGGGGTACTATTACAGTATTTACGGTAGTTTACAATGAAGCCTAAGAGTAGATGAACACAGATTAACTGGCATAACTAGAAAATTCGAGAGTTATTGAAAAAAAGGCATCCAATTACCTTTTTCTCATAAAGCTTCTAGGATCTTTAAAGGTTAATGGCAGAGCCAGCTTTTTGCCCAACTTGCAGCTCATTTTTAAGCACCCTAAACTCGTCAGAACAGGAATTTTTAATAAGATTTATATAGCTTAGAACTTTAGCTTTTAGAAAATATTTGTTTTATCAAAAGTTATTAACATAAACTTATATAAAATTGGGCTGCAAGTTGGCCACAAAAATTGGCCTCCACCGATGATCACTACTCCCGCCGTTAACCGTAAAGCTCCCTCACCTATCTATCAATTTCTTTTCCTTAAGTTTCCTAGAGATTAAGTCACTTTTTGGTCACTTTTTTCACTAAAACTTCCTTTCCTGTCAACTGTCAACATCAAAAGTAACATAAATTAACATAAAATTTATGTTAAATAAACTTATATAAAATCGAGTTGCAAGTTAGTCAAAAACTTGGCCCCTGCCGATAATCGCTACCCCAAAGGTCCAGCTTATAAGTAAATCTATTGATTTCAGTTTAAGTTTTTTCTTAGAAAGCCAAAAAGATCCATTAAGCAAAACCCTATAAATGCCGCACCATGTATTAGCTTGGTAAATATGAAAGGTTATTTTTTACAAAAAATATTGCCCTGTCGTTACGAAGAACATTCCCTGTCTAGGATTTTTCTCAATAATATGTCAAAATGTGCTCATGTTTTTTTTGCAAAAACATTTTTGTTTTGAACAACATTTGTATTGTTTCAGCTCGGCAAAGATGGATAACCAAAAATTTAAAATCAGGGCCGCCATTTTCTTTGAATTCAAGTTAAACAAGAAAGCTACGGAATGCCATCAGAACATTTGTACTGTTTTTGGAGAAGCTACTCTTACTTACAAACAATGTTGTGTTTGGTACGGTCGCTTCAAAACGGGAAACGAGTCATTGGAAGACGCACCACATGGAAAGCCGCCGATTACTTTGGACGATCAGCTGTTACTGAACGAGGTCGACTTGGATCCATCGCAAAAGTGTAGAAAATTAGCAGAAAAGTTCGGATGCACTCATGTTACCATTTACACGTTCTTGGGAAATCATATCGAAGCGGGAAATGGCTCCCCCACGACCTCACTGATGCCCACAAAGTCACACGAGTCACCTTGAGCTCTGTTCTTCAACGTAAAGCTAGCCATCGTGACGTTTGGAAGTATTTTTTGACATCTGATGAGACTTGGCTTTCGTATGAAAATATTCAACTCTATGGACAGTGGCTGAGTTCGAAGCGGACCTCTCATTCTATCCCGAAGCCTCCGAAAAAGTTATGCTTTGTGTGTAGTGGAATGCTAAGGGATTGGCTCATTTGGAAATATTAGATAAAGGAGACACTGTTGACGGAAGACTTTATGCAGAACAAATGGGTCGAGTCGATCCAGCATTGAGGAAAAAGAGGATCGATCCATCGAAGGTCAGATTTCTTCACGACAATGCTAGGCCTCACATTTCAAAGATCGTCCACGAACAAATCGACAAGTTGAGCTGGAAACTTCTTCCACACCCACCATACAGCCCTGATCTAGCCCCATCGGATTACCATCTCTTTCGGTCAATGAAACAAGCAGTTTCTGGACAGCAGTTCAAACAAAAGCAGGACATAGAAAATTGGGTTGCCAACTATTTTGCCTCTAAAAATCTTTAATTTTACGAGGACGGTATTCGTGATTTGGGGCAACGTTGGAAAGAAGTTATTAATGCTTGTGGTGAATACATTTGATTTTGAAAGTGCTTAAATAAATTTTTCTGTTATGTTAAAAATGATCAAAAAAATAACCTTTCATATTTACCAAGCTAATAGAAGAAAAACTACCCCTTTTCAGCACTAATGAGGCCTTGAGAAGACCCATAAATAGAAAAATATCCAATTGAGGGTAAAAAGGAGTCACTTTTCTGGGAAAAGCTAGTCATTTTGAGGGTGCTAATTTTCGGGTAAAAAATTTGCATTCAACTTCAGGGCTTCAGTAACCAAATTCAGAAAAGTTAACAAAAAGCTTTAAAAAAACTATCAGAAACTATTGTGTGAGTTCCAGAATTGACAAAGAATCTAAAAAAATATGAGGATTTCAAGCAAAAAAAACCCATTTTCCAGAGGTGCTTTCTCGGTGGTGCGACGCTGTGTCCATAAAAGCACGTGTGCCGAGTTCGCCGCGAAAATCATCAACACGAAAAAGCTGAGTGCTCGTGATTTTCAGGTCAGCCAGGAGTTTTAACAAAATTTTTCTTTCAGTTTTGCCCTCTCCATGAAAATCGGGCTTAATTTACAAGAAATCCAGCTACAGAAGTTCAAGGTTTTAAGGAGAAAAACTAAAGCTTTTTTTTTTGGTTATTCTAAAGCTTTCTATCACTTCTGGAATCGAAATGAATCTAGAATCAAGAATCAATTTCAGAAATTGGAACGAGAGGCTCGGATCTGTCGTAAATTGCAACATCCGAACATTGTCCGCCTTCATGACAGCATTCAAGAGGAATCATATCACTATCTCGTTTTCGATCTGTGAGTTCAGTTTCGATATTTGATAAAATTAAGTTTCTTAAGTTTCTGAGTAAAGAAAACTCTTTAAAAGTTGGGAAATTGAGTTCTTCTGTCACTAGTCAGTTTTGCTCTTAACCATTGCAAATAAAGAAATCGCAAATTTTCGATTCTACTAGGTTGAGTACCCTTGATTCATTATCTTGATTATATCTTGATTCTATCTTGATTCTATCTAAATCCCATCATGAAACCTTGTCATTTTTGAACACTCCGCTTCTTGCTAATGAAAAAGCTTTAAAATAAAGCCTTTCAGAAACTTTGAAAAGTGATTTAGAAGAGAAATGATTGGGCTATCTAATGAAGAGAACCGTATTTCATTAGCTTCAGATTTATTCAATTAGAAAATGAAGTTTAGGTGAAAGCCCTTTTTTTGTTGAACTATAATTTGTGAATTAATCGAATTTTTGTGAAAAAGTTGAAGGTACACTACTGGACAATGAAATATCATATTTGAAAAAACACTTTCGCACTTTCGCGCATCTATAACTCCTTTGTCTTTACCGTATTTCTAAATATTAATATTACCATTGTGTAGCCCTTGAAAAGAGCTTTCAGAAAATGTATAACACTAATAGTTTAAACTCAAAGACAACGGAGTTACAGATGCGCGAAAGTGACGATCGTTTTTCAAATATGATATTTCATTGTCCAGTAGTGTATATCAAACGTCTCCAAGCTAAACCTTTCTTTTCAGCGTCACTGGCGGCGAATTATTCGAGGACATCGTCGCACGAGAGTTCTATTCTGAGGCAGACGCCAGGTTTGGCTTCATTTTCCCATTCAAATAAGAGTAAAACTAGATAAAGTAGAGTGAAAGCTATAGAATGAAAAAGCGTCTTTAACTTCTAGCGGTTGCATCGCTCAAATCTTGGAGGGTGTGGCCTATTGCCACCGTTTCGAAATCGTACACAGAGATATGAAAGTAAATGAGAAAAGAATGAGAGATCACGGAAATTCAATGTTCTTTTTTTTTGCACAAATCAGCCTTAACTCGAGCCAAATTTTCTTGTTTTAACTTTTTTGGGAGCTTTACTTTTGTTGATTCATGTGAAAATGGGGGATTTTGTGTTTCATTTTGATCAAATCACAAAAGAAAAAACAAAATTTCTTTAGAAAACAGAATCTTGACAAAAGAATACTTCGAAATAGTCTCGTGTGTTCCAGTTTAAACAAAAATCATATAATTTAAGATACTTGACAAAGGGATACTCGAAAATAGTCTAGTCTAATGCTTTCCAGATCAGATCATTCAAAAACAACAAAATTTCTTTAGAAAACAGAATCTTGACAAAAGAATACTCCGATATAGTCTCGTGCGTTCCAGTTTAAACAAAAATCATATAATTTAAGATAATTGACAAAGTGATACTCGAAAATAGTCTAGTCTAATGCTTTCCAGATCAGATCATTCAAAAACAACAAAAATTTCACAATTTAACCTACCACAACTTTTCCGTTGTCCTCGTTTCCATTCACCATAAAGCCGTTTTTATGTTTTTGATCGCTTTCCAGTCATTGCATCCAGCAAATTCTCGAATCGATCGCCTATTGTCATGCGAATTCGATCGTGCATCGTGATCTCAAGGTACGATTGGAGAAAAGAAACAAGAAAAAGAACAAAAAACAAAAAACTTTCCGCACTAATTCACCACAAAAAAAGTGTCCCGTTGATTTGCCGTTTTTAAATTTCAAAAATCACATATCATAACCAAAAGCTTTACGGGTTGCGGTGGATCGAATTTTTTGAGATTTTGAAAAATTTGAAATGTTTAGCCGGAGAATCTGTTGTTGGCGTCAAAGCAGAAAGGAGCCGCCGTGAAGCTCGCTGATTTTGGCTTAGCCATTGAAGTGAGTTTTGTATGAAAGATCGAATTGTGTTGTGGTTTATTTCGACAAACTTTGAGCAATCCTTCTAAAAAGTTATCATTTAAGCTCCAGGTGACCGCTGATCAAGAGGCTTGGTTTGGGTTTGCCGGCACTCCTGGATATCTCTCACCTGAAGTGCTCAAAAAGGATCCATATGGGAAACCGGTGGACATCTGGGCGTGTGGTAAGGGCGTGAAGATTGAGCTTAAGAAGTGAACTGTATTGTAGTTAAACTAGGCAGTTTTACAAGTGTACGACAGTACTGTAATAGACTTTGCAAGACTAGCTAGATCCAAACTATGCACGGCTATCAGTACTGGCCGTAATATTCCTGCTCATAAACTCCCACTGTACTCTACTTTAGTTCTGATTCAAATATTGTACAAGATGTTCAGTAGAGACTTTTTTTTGGTAGATTAGCTGCCAAGCGTCAAGTTCAACCCGAATGTGTTAAGTGTTATATAAAATATTAAAGCCCTTAATCTTGGCTACATTTATCTATTAAATGTTTCCAAAATGGAAGCATACAACACATTTTACAAGCCTTTAAATGACTCCTAGTTGATCCCCTTTCCAGCCATTTTTCGATTTTCATTCTAATAAATTGTCAGAAAAAGCTTTTTGATATAAAATTTAAATCTTTAAATCTTCCATAGGTGTGATCCTCTACATTTTGCTGGTCGGTTACCCGCCATTCTGGGACGAGGATCAGCACCGATTGTATGCACAGATCAAAGCTGGAGCCTATGATGTAAGTACTAAAGTTGAGTATTTGACAAAATAAAACTCTAGTATCCCTCTCCGGAATGGGACACGGTGAGACCGGAGGCAAAGCAGTTAATCGATCGGATGCTCACCGTCAATCCAAAGAAACGAATCACCGCCGAGGAGGCGTTGAAAGTCCCATGGATTTGCGTGAGTTCTTTGATGACAAGATGGAGTTTATATTCAATTCAATAAGTCCTAGAAAGATTCTGTATCTTGCTAATCACCTTTGAGGTCAAGAATCGAAAAACTTTAGCCCCTTAGCCTTCTGCTGAAAGCTTTGAGGCAAAAATTTCGTCTAGTAACTCTAGAATCTAGACTAGACTAACAGAACATTAGTTTCGCTGAATCTAGAAGGGAGCTCTTGTCGAAAAATTGGCATTTAGAATCGTGATCGCGTCGCTTCGGCAATGCATCGTCAAGACACGGTCGATTGCTTGAAGAAATTCAACGCTCGCCGTAAACTCAAGGTATTTTTCTCTTCAGCCATCGTTTTACTATCGTTCAAAAAAACCCTATAGTCTTTTTAAGTTGAAAGAAAATTACAGGGGAATTGACTCCCGCAAAAGCCTAGCTTTTAAATGCAAATTTGCATGTTTAAAGAAATTTTTTTTTTTTAATTTCTTGCTCCTCAAAATTTTCCCTTTTTTTCCATTCAGCGATGTCGTCTTTTAAGCATTTATTCTTTCTTTTTGGCTACATTTTTTTGACTTAACTTCTTGGCATGACGTTTTTCTCTTTTTCTCTCATTTTCTAGAATCTGGGGTTTAAATTTTTCAATTACTCGAGATTTGAAGGATTTTCGGGGATTTCTTGAGGGTTTTTCGAAATTTTTACACATTTTCGCCTAATCTGGAGCTCAGCCGAGCTGTTTTTCTCTTTCTTTCTCTTTCTTTCTCTTTCTCTTTCTCTCTCTCTCTCTCTTTCTCTCTCTCTTTCTCTCTCCTCTCTCTCTTTCTCTCTCTTTCTCTCTCTCTTCCTCTTTCTCTCTCTTTCTTTCTCTTTCTCTCTCTTTCTCTCTCTTTCTCTCTCTCTTCCTCTTTCTCTCTCTTTCTTTCTCTTTCTCTTTCTCTCTCTTTCTCTCTCTTTCTTTCTCTCTTTCTTTCTCTCTCTTTCTCTCCCTCTCTCTCCCTCTCTCCCTTTCTCTCTCTCTCTTTAAAACTCTAAAACTTCAAATTTCCCTCACTTTTTCTCCACCGACATTCCTATGTACACAGATTTTTGAATATTCATATATCTTTTTATATATTATATATATATCTGGCATGCCGGTGTTGTATCGTGGCCGGAGCATGCACTACCCTTCATATTCAATGTTTGCATAAAAAAAACCCCCCGCCGATTTTCAGAACAAGGGAAATTTCGAGAGATTTGTCGTGATTTTCTCTCTAAAATAGTTCAAAAATTTTCAGAAATAACGTAAAACTTCTAAAAACCCTGTCTCTATCCCCTATGTGCCTTCCAGAAAAAACGAATTTCGGAGGTTAAATGTTTAAAAATCATTTTCAATACTAAGCAAAAGCACGTCTACCTGAGAATTGAGATCAGTTGTGGTTTTGGATTGAAACAATTAAGTTATTTTAGTTAGGAATTGAAACTGATTTTGGTATCATAAGAGAGATATTGTTGGCTACAAAATGACCCAAAAAAATTCCTGGAAAACTAGAATCAAAGACCTCAACAGGGACTCGAACCAGGGTTGGTTTGAACGGGGCGCTAGATCCACTGCGCCACTTGTTAGTGCATTGGTAAAGTGCTCGATTCTCCTTAAAATGATTTTGATTCGACTTCGTGACATCCAGCTTGTCTTAAACTCTCAAAAAAATCAGCAATGCGTGTTTTGAAAAGCGATTTTAGCTAAGCTACAGCTATTTTAGATAGGTTACAGCTATTTTAGCTACAGCTACGTGTTTTTCTTGTTTGTTAACATGTGGGATGGTAGTCAGGGCAAGTACAGTAGCGTTTCAATCCAATCTCGCAACTGGTTTTACTCAAAATCTCAGGAAAAACTCAAGTAACTCCTTTTTCTCTCTATCCCTTTGTGACTGAAATGAAAAAAAAAAGAAAACTGTTTGATGAGCTGTGACATTTCGAGGCGGCCATTTCGGCAGTGCACATGGTGACAAGAATGGGCGGATTGCTGAGAACGTCGGATTCGACTGGGTCGATGGCTTCCTCGTCGGGATCCGGCCCTTCCCCGCAGGACACCGTTGTGATGACCGACGATGGTCAAGGCACATCCACGCAGACCCATCCTGAGGAGGTCAGATATTCAGCCAAAAACAAACCCCAGTGTTTTTTTTTCTAATCAAGCTCACTCTCACAACGATTTTCGTGCTTTTTGGTAGCTTTTCGAGTTGAAAGAAAATTCTTAGATGGTTCTTAGCGACAAGCTACTAAAAAGCATTGAATTCTTGAAGATTTAGTGATCCTGGAGCGCAGGGAATTGATTGGAAGCTTTAGATTTGAAAGGATTTAGAATTTAAAAGAGTTTATCTCTCAATTCTCTGCCCAGGAAAGCTTCTGTAATTCTACTAAAATGTCACAAGAACTCACAAAAGTGCACTCAATCTCTAAACATTCAAAAAAAACGAGTGAAAGGAGTTGAACCAGGGTTCTCTGCTTGACAAACAATCAGTTTACTGCGCCGCGCTTCCCTAGTAGCGCAGTTTACTGCCCCGCGCTTCCCAAGTAGCGCAGTTTACCCATTGCGCTATTTGGGGAGCGTTTTTGGTAAATCGCAGATAACTTTGTTCAACTCTGTGACATCCAGCTTTCACTAATCTTTCTCAAAAAAAATCCCCGCGCGTTTTCGCAACTCGATTTTCGATAGCTACACACATTTCAAATGATTCTCGCATGTTTCTTTCAAAATATTTCGCATATTTCGTCTATCTTTCAGTTCTAGTTTTCTCAAAAAAAGAAATTCTGTAACTTTGTCGTCAAAAAAACTCGTCAAAACCCTTCTTTCAAGTCCTCAAAAATTTCCGGCCTGTCCCGTTTTCAAATAGTTTCTCTTTGTGAATCTAATTTGTTTTTTTTGGCAAATGTACCGTACACTTGACGTATTTTAGTTTATTTTAGTCTTTTTTTTTAAGGAAAATAGTTGCACTTGCACTCTGAAATTTAGCTTTAAAAGCTTTAAAAGAGTTTACGAAAATTTTGAGAGAATTCATGCATTGAGATTTTCGTTTTCGACGTTTTTTACGGGACTATAAAAGTAATTTGAGAAATTAGAGCGCTTAAGTAAAGTTATCTATTAAAATTGAACCCAAAAAAACCTCCAAAAACCTCCAAAAACCTTTGTTTGATGCTTGTTAAACTTTTATCCTTTATTCTTGCTGTTTTTTCTAAACACAACGACTCTAGTGCACTGATAACTTGATTTTTACAAATCCTGGGACGCACATGAGGTTTAGACATGTTAATTGAGTACGGTTACGGTACGTTTTCTAAAAACAGACAACTTGATTACAGTAACATTCCCTCTAAAGGTGCTTTTTAGAAAACGTACTGTAACCGTACTCAATTAACATGTCTAAACCTCATGTGCGTCCCAGGATTTGTAAAAATCAAGTTATCAGTGCACTAGAGTCGTTGTGTTTAGAAAAAACAGCAAGAATAAAGGATAAAAGTTTAACAAGCATCAAACAAAGGTTTTTGGAGGTTTTTTGGGTTCAATTTTAATAGATAACCTTACTTAAAGGCTTACGGTAGTAGATAAAGCTCTAGAATAAAGCGCTAGAATTCTAAAAACTTGAAAAAAGCTAAAAATCTTGGCATTGGTAGTCAGAGTCAGTATCAAAGTCGATTTTTCGTAAACTCTTTCCACCGTTTTCCCCCACGAGTTTGGTTGTGTTTAGTGATGTCCAGGATCGTGTTTAGTGGGTGCATTGGAATGGCTTTGCCACATCTATCTATCTATGAAATCTATCCTTCTATCCTGTACCCCGAGAATTGTCCTTCTCTTCACCGCACACCCGGCCCATCCGATCCACTTCACAACTTGCCTGTTGTCTTGATTTTCGAAACCATTTCCCCGCTGCTCTCACTTTCTTTCGTTTATCAATCTCCCCAAAAAAAAGAATCTTCAGAAAATTTTACAAAAATCACAGAATTTTTCATCAGAATTTTTTTGCACAAAATTCCACGCTGCTTTCGAAAAAATAAAAACAAAGGTGTTGGACTAACAAAATCATTTATTTTTTTTATTTTATTTTTCGCTTTTTGGGATACTTGGATAATTTTCTCTTTTCACACAAAAAAACCCTTAGAGAGTTTGCAAAAAACTCTAGGTAGAATGGTGTTTTTTATGATTTGATAACAAAATGAGAAAAAGGAAATGGATAAGCTGTCGAAATTCTCATTTTACTCTTCAAATTGGAACACAGCATAACGAAATTTCAACTTTTTATACTTATAAGTTCATTTTTTAAAAAAAATATACTAAAGCTTGTCCATTTTCCCATTAAAACGTTGAGTGCTTTCCAAAACCCTTAAAATTTTCAGGGCGCCATCCTGACGACGATGATCGCCACGCGAAACTTGTCGAGTAAGTTATCAGCAGCAGCGGCAGCATCAGCGGCTGAAGGTGGGGAGTGAATGTAATGAAAAGAAAGGAGAAGGGATTGGAAACAAGAAAAACAAGCTACTTTTGTCTTAAAAACGAAAATTAGGACACTTTTTACTTGGTATTTGGTACTTGTGACCTAACTGTCCAGGGCCAGGTCAAGCTAGGGCCAGATCAAGCTAGGGCCAGGTCAAGCCATAGCCAGGTCAAGCCAGGGCCAGGTCAAGCCAGGGCCAGGTCAAGCCAGGGTGAGGTCAAACCAAGGCCAGGCCAAGCCAGGGTCAGGACAAGCCAGGGCCAAGTCAAGCCAGGACCAGGTCAAGCCAGGGACAGGTCAGGTCAGAGACCCAAAGTCGAATCCAGCGTCTGAAACTAGTTACAAGTCCTTGCTTGGCTGCCTGTCCTGGCGTGGCTACTGCTACTACTGGTTCAACTCCAGGCCTGGCTTGGTTCAGCTGGGTTTACTGCAACCCAAGTCCAGGTTTGACTAATTGGTGTCAAGTAAAAAGTAGCCAACTCTTTAATATTAAAATAGAATTCCAATCCCTTCACGCAAGAATGGCGCTGAAAAACTCTCTTTCCCAAAAAGAAAAACCGAAAAATTCTAACATTTCGCTAAATTGTCAATAATATTGAAAAGTGCTGCACGAAAAATGAACTGTTAACTTGAGAATTTTGTCTCTAATTTTAACTCGAGAGATTGTTCAGTTCCATTTTGTCTGTACAAACATCCACTCCCCATTTTTGATGAGTGTTGTGGTGTGGGGTATTGGTAAACAAAAACAGTTCGGAAATAGAAATCATTAGTGTTCTTAGTACTCTAAAATTGTAAAGAAATTGCAAAAAGGCTTTGCAGATGATGATTGCTTTTTCAAAATTGAATCTTATTCGAATCGAGGTCCAGCTTGGACTCCTTCAAAAGTCCAAGGTCTCCTTTGGGTCAGGACTCCTTCAAAATTCCTTCAAAACTTGGATTTGAGTTAAAAATCGGTTTTTGTTTAGTGTGCGTTTCAGGATTTGTAAAAATCAGTGCACTAGCGTCGTTGCGTTTATCAGTGCACTAGCGTCGTTGCGTTTATCAGTGCACTAGCGTCGTTGCGTTTAGAAAAAACATTGACGGTGGCTTTATTTGCCACCTAGATTTGCTAGATTATAATCTAGATTTGCTTAAAGATTAGTCTCAAATCTAATCTTTCCAAATTTTAGACTTGAGTCTAATCTTTCCACTATTTTCCATGTCATTCAATCCGCAAACCCATCCCAACTACAAAACGAGATTTTTGATTGTGTCGGTGTGTCTGCCCTTTCCCCATTTTTCTCTTTTCCCTCATTTCGATTTGTGCCAATATCTTCACTCGCACGGGTCTCAAGGATCACTTTTCTTGGTCAAAAGATGAAAGGAAATCGAGAGATGAAGAGATCTCGGCGAACCGATAGCAACTGTCCTCTGCAATCCAGCCCTCCTCTCCTCTCAGCACACCCCCACCACAAAATAATCGTGTCAGTTTCTTATTGACGATGAGCTGAGCATATTCAACTATTTTTTTTGAAAGATGTTCGGCTTCACAAAGAAGAACGAGAACTCAGTGAGCCGACGGGCAAGCGATCTTCAAACGGCAAGCGATCGATATCGAATTGCGGACACGCCTAGGCTAACCTCAGTCATGTCTGGATTAGCGGATTTGATGAGTGGAAGGAAAAGAAGCCCAAGTCTACCAAGAAACTCTAATTCTGACTCGAATTCGAATTTAACTAACAAGAGAAAACAATCTGCACCAGCTGCTGGTGCGAGAGATTTGGGAATGGCTTTTGTACCGTTTGTTGATGTTGCGATGGCACACGCAAGAGGACCCAAGAAACAAGAGAGTCAGGTGGAAACATTAAGATTTTTGGATCGAAAATCTCTTAGTCAGCTTCCCCATCCCCTGTGGCGGCTAAACGGTTAGCTGAGGCGGCGACAGCGTTGGCTGCTCAAGCGGCTAAAGCACGACCATTGACCGCACAAGTGGCACCGATTCGGGTTCAGTATTCGGATGAAGGTTGAGTTTTTCAGTTGATTTATGCGAGTTTTCCGTAGCTCGACAAGAGCAAATTTTCACTATTTTCCCATTTCCGATTTTACTTTGGAAGCTTGGCACTCGATTTTCTTGCTAATATTGACTTAAGAGCCTAATCACTTCTCACTATCTTCCATCCTGGATGTCATTCTTTAAGAATATCAATTTCCTTCTTGCAATTAGCTTTCTTTGTCTAGATCGCTCCATTTTGACATTGATTGGCTTTTTCTTCAAGACTCTGCACAATTCCGACTAATGAGGGGCTATGTGCCATCTTTGAAAAAAAGAAGAGAAAAGGGAATCCTTTCAAAAAAAAAAAAGCAGCATCGCCTTTTCTAAAAGAAAGTAGCCAAGAAGAGCTATGGATTGTGGGAGATCGGGATAATTCTATTCATTTGCCCTCCCTTTTCTGCTATCCAAATCCCCACATCTGCCTTTGTATGGGCATGAAATGGATTTCCTAGATTTCATCGAAAGTTTTCAAGCTTAAACAAAAGCTTAAACAGTCTCCTTTTGAGAAACTCACTTCCTTGAATCGACTTTGAGTCAATTGTCTTGCTCTTCGTTCTTGCTAAATTCATTGAAAACCTAAAATTTCTCTTTCCTGGATAGCACAAGGGATTTTCTATTTGAGAAATATGAATGAATCGACGAAAACTGAATTTTTCAGTTTTACAGCGGGAAAACCGCAAAATGTGGCGCTAACGAGTTGTGTCTTTTCGTCGTTTTTGTCGAGGTTCGCCTCTTCGACCACTCAGAATTTGTTGACGCGTATTTTGGGATTGAAATTATTGATCGGATTCGGTTAAAGCCGTAAATAATCTTGTTTTCCTCGTCAAGAATTTTCTGATGCATGAATATTTTTGGGTTCGGCTTCTTTTTGAGGCTTTTATCTAGGTTCGCCTTTTATCGAGGTTCGCCTTTTATCGAGGCTGGCCTTTTATCGAGGTTCGCCTCTTGAGAACTTCTTATAAGGAAATGCTAAATGATTCAATTCTTCTCCAATCTTTTTTTGCTTTTTAAACACTATGAATCATTTTTCCCCTTTTCAGTCACTCTTGTTTCTCTAAGTGATCCCGATGCGTGACAAAACGGAAATTGCCCTCTTTCTTTCCCTTTTCTTTCCCTATCCACGTGCTTTTCCCTTCCGAAATCAATAATATCCTTCAAGATGACGTAATGAATTTAAAAAAAGAGAGAAACCCTGTTAATTATTCATTCGTATATGTGCGTCAAATAGAAAATTTTCTTGAGAATTCCTTTTTTTTTTCTTAAAGATTCCCATGCAAAAGAGATCTAAAATATCTAATCAAAAATGTTGTTTTTCTCGAATTTCTACTCTTTAAACTAATTTCTGTCTCCCCCAAATCGACTCTAAATGACAAATCACCGTTGCCTCACGAATTTCCCATAGCCAATTGACGTCATAGCAATTTCCCGGATTTTTTTAGGGAAAATTTCAAGTAAAATTTTCAAATAAAACTGATTTTTGTCCAAGCTGGGAGGCATACTTTTTAGGGAGTTTTTTGGAATTTTGATTTCTCGACAAATTTGTCATTCAAAATTCTCCGCGTAATGACATTAGCTCGGAGCTTGACGTTCGGAAAGTTTTTCTTGAATATAATGTGATTTGCAAAAAACTGGGACACCTTTTTTGTGGATGGCAAAAGCCTTAGTCGTCATGACAACGAGAGTTAGAAGGGAAGCCCGGAAAGGGAAAAGGGGCAGTGATGGGTGGATGGAAGGAAGAGGAGAATCGACCCCCACATGATTGCAATTATTTCCTCGGATTTATAGCTAGAATTTCATCGTGACATCCAACTAGGCTTTTGGCTTCGAAACTGTAGTCATTTCTAGAATTAAACGCCTCAAATTGCTTGTAGTCAAAAATCAAAAAAAAACTTTTGTCTGATTGAAATTTTATCTTCATAGAATCATTACATGCATTCCAGATTGCAGATTTCAAAATCGCGCTCATTTTGAAATCCCATTTTAATTCCAATTTCTAGCTTGATCTCAAAATTTTGCATTTACTTTCCCGGAATCTTTCGTCAACCGAATGCCATCAACTAAAAAACGATCTCTCACTCTCAAGACTACAATTTTTTTGCATTCTGATCAGCTTTTCCAAAAATAATCCCTCTATTATCTTTAAAAAAGTAGTAAATTTTACCCTCAATCGGCTTCTTCAAAAGGTTTCCCAATTTTTCCTATTTTGTTTGCCCAAGTGAGGCAGCACTTTTGAAAAGCGATTCAACCCGAAAAGGCATTGTTTGAGCAGAAATTTTTAAACCTTTCAAGCGTTTTTTCATTCTCAAAGAATTTACCCGGTTCATTTACCCAACCTAGCTGATTCAATTATCAAAAAAACTATTTTCTTCGTTTTCTTAGTTTTCTTTATTTTTGGTGCCCTCCAGAAAGAATGTTTTGAGCAATTGCAGCTTTACAGAAACTTCCCCAGTTCATTTACCCAACTGCATTCAAGTTTAGATCATCGAAAATCATTTTTCCTGATTCAAAGATGAAAAATGATATTTTGAGCAATCTCACGAATCATTTTTTGCAAGAAAAATCCTGTAGACAAACATTTAATCGCTTTCGACTGCCATGAATCATTCTTTCCCAAAGAAAATAAAAAAAAGGCATTCAATGTCATTCATAGTTTTCATTTCAAGAAAAAGAATTTCTTTTTGAGTTCAAATATTGATTAAATTGATTAAATTGACTAAATTGATTAAATTGATTAAATTGATTTAATCAATTTAATCGGGAGTGGGACAAATGCGACCTTTTTTTGCGCACCTGGACATTTGCGCACCTTTTTTTTGCTGGAAAAGGCCTTAGGAAAGGTCGTAGAGCTTCGAAAATGTTTCCATATAAGGGAACCGTGTGCGTAGATTCCGAATTTCGACAAATCAGACCTCGCTGACACGTCAAATTTGGGCTAAAAGGCAAAAACTACGCAACTTAACGCTTTTCCGCAGTTTTTGCCTTTTAGCCCAAATTTGACGTGTCAGTGAGGCCTGATTTGTCAAAATTCTGAATCTACGCATACGATTCCCTTCTATGAAAACATTTTTGAAGCTCTACGACCTTTCCCAAGGCCTTTTCCAGCAAAAAAAGGTGCGCAAATGTCCAGGTGCGCAAAAAAAGGTCGCATTTGTCCCACTCCCGATTAAACTGATTAAATTGATTAATATTGATATTGAATCTAGAGACAGCTGCTTTAGTTACCCAACTTTAAATCTTTCATTTGGAAAGCTTATCGATTCATTTTCTGTACTCATCCTTCCCCTTTTTTTCCACCCTTTTTTGCATTCATAAGTGAATCCATTAACGTCACTCTTTTAGTGGAACTCTGAGACATTGCAAAAACCGACAAAATATTGCAACTATTAATTCAAAAACCTACTGTATATGGTGGAATTGACACTCGAGCGGTCACAGATGAAATTCGTCGATGGACTATTCAAGAGGATTCGAAAATCGGCGAAACGCCGGAGAAGACACACACTTTCCGAGCAACCGCACTGCTCAATTGATCATGAAGCGTTGGAATTACCCAGCCCTGTCTCAGAAGATTTGCCCAGTTCAAGTGGATCTTGTCCAAATACGAGTAAAACACCTAGATCCGCTTCTGCATTGGCTGCCATTGGACACCCATCCACTAGCAGTTTACAGAAAGATGAGCGAATCTCGTTGGACGAGTTGGAAGTGAAAGAATTAGAGCCACCAAAGGCCGAACCGGAACTGACCGATTCGCCGGTGAGGAAGAAATGTCCTGTAAAGATTACAGTGACAAGTCATGATGATGACGATATGGTGGCCATTATCGAAGAGGTTTTCGTTGGGGAGGATGCGTCGAGAAGCACGACACCCACTCCACAAACGGTGAATGAGAATCTGGGTGGAGAGCAGATGGAGAACGGTAAGGTATTCTCGTTTAATTTCCCAAGTCAAGGTCGTGTCTCTTTTGGCCGTAATTTGAAGTTCCAGTTCGATTACGCAAGTCAAGTTTAAAGTTCAAATGGTCAAAGTTTCGGTTGGGAGGGCTCATTTTTAGCGAAGAGGCATTCCGGCAACTTTTAATATCTCCCGAAATCAATATTTTCTCTTTCTCTTTTCTTTTTTCTATGTTCTGGCATGCAGGCTAGCAATTAACATCAAGAACTTTGCAATACCTTCGAAATTCGAGAAGTTGGTTTTTTTCCATTTCGACAACTTTTATTAACTAGCTTTAAAAACAATATTTTTTTTCTTTCTCTTTTCCTTTTTCTACGTTCTGGCATGCAGGCTAGCAATTAACATCAAGAACTTTGCAATACCTTCGAAATCCGAGAAGTTGGTTTTTGAGTTGAAGTTGGAAAAAAAACCAACTTCTCGAAATTTGAAGGTATTACAAAGTTTTCGGTGTTAATCGCTAGCCTGCATGCCAAAACATAGAAAAAGAAAAGAGAAAGAAAAAAAATATTGTTTTTAAAGCGAGTTAATAAAAGTTGCCGTTTTAGTCAAGCTTTATCTTACATTTTAGCACAAGTTTGCACCTTTGCTTATTGAATTTAAGTCTAGCTATCAAATTGCCCAATTCTTATAGGGTTTTGTTGAAGCGAGTTTGATTTAAACATTCGGAAAACCAAGTTTTTAAACTTACATCTAGCTAAAAAAACAGTGTCAATTCAATTGCCCAACTTGAGGCACAATTTAACTTCCCTTTCCCGTCAAAATATTTAGTGTTGTTGCCTTGGTGGAACACGAGTTTCCCCATCTTTCATTTCCTCATCCAATCCCAATCCCATCTTTACACTTTGCACATCCCAACAACCGAGTGGACTCTTTTCTTTTTGCCTGTCAGATTGAAAAATTGCTCGAAGCCATGTGCAATTTCTTTCTCGAATCTGAGAATTTTCCTCCTAGCATTGTTGACAAAATCTCTGATTCGAGAATTCGAGAAAGCTTTGAGTGATACACAAATATTGATTGGAAGGGGAAATCTTGGAAATCTTGGAAATCTTTTAACACCAAAAACCTTTACTGTGTTAGAGTTGCTAGTTGGAGAAGAGTCCCAGTGCTGGGGTGAGATTAATCTAACCGAATTTTCTCGGTTTCTCTTTGTTTTGTGGGTCTCCTCGAAAAAAAGCTATCTCATTGTGATCTCGAAAAGAGAAACTGGGGAAAGATTGGGCCAAGCAGACACGAAGAGGGAAAAGGGGACAGGGCTGAGAGGGGAAAAGGGAAGGTGGTCCATCCTCCCCTACACACATACGCACGCAAGTCTTAGGCCCAGAACCACCCTTTCCCCCAATTCTCTTTTTCGTTTTCCCAAATGGACTATGGGTGATGAGCTGGCTCTCGTGGCTATTCTCATCAAATCTTTGGCCGTTGATTGTTCTGATTTGTTCGATCGTTTATTACCTGCTGAGTCCTAAGCCACAGAATCGAGCCCGGCTTAGATCCCATTCTCCTAGTCCGAATCGAACTCGGGGATCAAGTGCTATTCCAGCAGATCCTTTAAATTCTACAACAACTGTTTCTCTATTGGATTCTTTACAAACCGAGACTGCGGTGGTTAGGAATTCGAAGCTGAAAGTCCCCTGGCATTCTGTGCATTTCTTCTCGTGTGAGGGACCAGATGAGGATTTGTCTGAATCTTCCGCTCCACCCGAGATCGAGAAAGTCGAGCCAGTAGCCAAGAAACCACTCACTTCTATCGTTAATCTATTCCAAAGTAAGTTGGGGAAACTGAATCAAGAGTTTTAGTTGGATAAGTTGAGTAATTTAACCAAAGAGTTTTAGTTAGTTTATCTAGAAATAGCAATTTTACTCGTATCCCTTGGGAGCTCTCAAAATGCTTTGAAATGGGGAGAACAATTGCCGCTTTTTTTTTTCTGTGTGAAGAGAAAATTGAGGCTCCCGGGAGAAGCTGGGGTACTTCATAAAGAATGCTTCAGAAAAGGAAAATCCCATCTTTAGCCTTTAGAAAACTAAGACTGATAAACAAAGCAAAATCGGTGAGCCATCTCTGAGACAAATCTGTGATAGCCAAGTTCACTCAAAAAGCGCACAAACCAATCTTTGAGATAAATCCGCAGTCCCCTGTGCTCCAGCTTACCCAATTCTTCTCGAAAATGGGCAATCTTTGAGGCCTAATCTCGCTCGTTGCTCATCCATTCCCATCCCAGCACGTCATTCTCATCCATTTTCTAGGTCATCACCTGAATCCACGAAATCTCATTTCCCGCATCCATCTCTTCTCATTCTATTCCTTTTTCCCATCCTCTTCCCTGAATAATAAAACTGGGTCTTTTGGAGGAAATGGATCAGAAAAATGAGCGACCCGAGCTTTTCCCTCTTCGCTTTTTCACTTCCACAAAATTGGATCCAGATAAAGGATAAAGTGACGTTTATAAACTGATGAGCTCCAACTTGATGAATGAATCAAAAAGTTTTTGAAATTCTTTGAAGCTGGAAAAATTTCGTCGACCCAATTGAATTCCCGCGGGTTGGACGGGATTTGAGAGAAGAAAACGGGCTGTTGTTCTGATGTAGGGAAAGTGAAAGTGAAGAAGCTAAAGTTTTATCAATAAAGCATTTCATTTACCTAATTCCAATCTTGACGTAGTCAAGAATATTATAAAAAATCGAAAAACTGAGAAATCAGGAAACCCAGTGCTAACATGTGGTAATGATTTGAGGGCTGGGGTTTTGTCTTTCAAGAGGCCATAAAAATTCTCGTTGTTTCCCCGAATCGAATGGTTTCCTCCACTTTACATTTCTGTTGTCGTTTGTCAAAAATGATTAGTAATTTTCTGGACGTTGTTCAGCACGCGCATTTTCGTAGAAAAGGTAATATTGAAGGTTTTAATCGAAATTTTAAAAGCAATCATCATTTGTGTTAGTTTAAGTAATCATTTCTAAAACTAAACTAATCAAAAAGGTTATTAAACATTTGATACAGGCCCCGCCCCTTTCCCATTGGCAATCTAACTTTGAGTTCAAATATCTCGGTACTGAGCTGTCCAATTTCAATATTCTTGATATCATTCGATGCGCCAAATCTTTATCTATCAATTGGTATAAAAACTATTGAAATTGGACAGCCCAGCACCAAGATATTTGAGCTCAAAGTTGGATTGCCAATGGCGAAGGGCCTGTATCAAATGCCCCACGATTAATCAAAAATCGTCTCGCTTGTCATTGCATGTGATGCATTTAAACCATTGAAATTTGAAATCTTTCAAATTACAGGCCGAAACTTGCTCAACAAAAAAGAGCCAGCTCCATCAACGATCAAAGAGTCGTCCGAATCGTCGCAAACGATCGATGACACTGAAGCGGAGAAAGGTAAAAATCATGGTGAACAAGAGGGTGGTGGAGGTGATGGGTGTGATAGTGGATGCCCGGACACTTGCCATCACTCACCCCATTTCCATGGGATTCACAATCCGAGAGCTTAGGCTAAGAATATCTGAAGACTTTCAAATGCTATTCAGTTTTTTGTTTTGATGACTTAGCGTCAACTTTTTAACTTTAAAATGCACTTGTGCATTGATAACTTATGCAAATTTTCATACAGTACTGAATGCTGAGACTTTAAAACTCAAAACTGACTAGGGGACGGTCCAATTTCAGCAAAAGAGTATTTCGAGAACTTTTAATAACTCGCGAAATCAATATTTCTCTTTCTCTTTCTTTTTTCTACGTTCTGGCATTCAGGCTAGCGATTAACACCAAAAACTTCACAATACGTTCAAATCTCGAGAAGTTGGTTTTTTCCAACTCCAACTCAAAAACCAACTTCTCGAAATTTGAAGGTATTGCAAAGTTTTTGGTGTTAATCGCTAGCCTGCATGCCAGAACGTAGAAAAAAAGAAAAGAGAAGGAAAAAATATTAATTTTGGAGCGAGTTATTGTAAGTCGTCGAAATGGAAAAAAACCAACTTCTCGAAATTTGAAGGTATTGCAAAGTTTTTTATGCTAATCGCTAGCCTGCATTCCAGAACATAAAAAAAAGAAAAGAAAAATCAAAAAACGTTGATTTTGAAGCGAGTTATTGAAAGTTGCCGAAATGTCCCTTTGCTGAAATTGGGCCCTCCCCTGACTAGCCATTGAAAGTCCCATTTTCTAAACTGATATCCAAATTCTGCAAAAATCAAAACTGAAACCCGTCCCTTGTTTATGGTGTCCCGTACTAACCGTCCTCTTTTCTCTTTTTATTTATTTCCGTTTTTATCCCCGATCTCCTTGTTTCTTCACCTTGCTTGATCTCATTCCCCAAAAAATGTCCCGTGTCCAGTGTCCACAGTTTGTTCATCAAAAAATAGTGAAAACAAATGAATTTCATGAAAAGTTTCAACACAAGTTTTCGCTATTTTTAGGGGAAACTACAGGAAAAAAGAGGAAAAAAGAGAAAACGTTTTCGTTGATAGAGAGTTTTTTGACTGTACTTTTCCCCTAGAGCATGCGGTGTGTCGATTTATTTTACAACACTCCATAGAATTAAAACCAAAAAAAAATTTCTTATTTAATGATTTGCAGTGACATCCAGATCTCTCTTTCCATTTTTTGCTTTTTCGATTTTCTCGACTTTTCTTTATCCAATCGATTCTCTAACTTTTTTACGCGCATTTTTTTTGCTTTTTTTTGGTTCGGGAAATCGGGAGGAGAATAAAGCTTTTTAAATGGTGGACAGTTGAAAAAAATTTTAAAGAAAACTCACAGACTTTGGAGGAACGAAACCAATTTTTTCAATGTGTTATGATTTTTTTTCGTTTACTCCGAGCGCTCCTCCCGACGAACCTGTCCACACCCATTTCACAAGTTTCAATTTCTTTTTTCAATCACTTTTTCACAAATTTTACGTATATGGATGGCATTTTATGTTATGAATTTGAAATTTGAGTTTAAAATTCAATTTCAGAGAAGTTGGTTTTTGAAGAATTTTTGAGATGACCAATAATTACCGTAGTGTTTTTGAGATAGAGTAGTTTTAAGTCAAATCATCCAATCTGGATATCAGTTCATCCAAATTACTTCGAAAATAGAAAGTTTGATCTGTTCTCTATTTTTTTTTTTTGTTCCTTCTCCTACTTCTGAATCCTTTTCTTCTCCTATTTCCTATTTTCGTTTGCCATTTTTTTTTTGCACGGAAATCTTTCCATTCTTCCATAGAAATCCCCCACATTTCAGTCGACGATTGCAGTGAGTATTTAAAGTCACAAAGCAAGTGTCTCGCCAACTCTTGAAACACTCTAATTACTGTAGTTTGCCGTGAGATCTCAAATGTTAATCACAAAATCGAGAATTGCCCAGAGCTTTTGTCTAAAACTTCACATTTCCGCAAAAAGAGCTTAATGTTTGCACTAATTCTAAAAAAAATTGTCCTGTTCAATCGCGGCTTTGCCAAAGAGAAAATGCTAAACGCTGAAAAAAAAACTTTCGCTACAATTTTCTCTTCTTCACAAATTTTCTGGTGTTAGGAAACTCTGGTGGCCAATTGCTTAAACATGAGAACACGGTCGTTCGAGCGGATGGGCTGCCGGTCGGGACGGGAAGCGGAATGAAGCTCACACAAGCGCTGCCAGGTGAGTAGGAGACCCGAGAGTGCTCTAGAAATCTAGAAAACGAATTTCGCAAATTCTGAATAGAAAAATAGGAATAGTGCATGCCATAATGGCTTACGAGCGAAAAATTTTGGCACGAGATTTCTCTTGATCCGTTTTTAACTTGGGCATGTCATCCACTCAACAAGAAATCCCACTTTTCTGCCACTCTCAAGCCATAACCTTTCAAATAAGTCATGCTAAACTACTTCTCTATCGCTTTTCAATCTAATTTCATCTTTTACAACTCAAAAACATTAGCTTTGCATGCACTTATCACTTTGTTGCGTCAACAAAAGTCACCCTTGAATTTAAATGAATGCAAATTTATGTTTAAACTAACATTTTTTTTGGGAAAAGCTCGCTTTTTCTGTGCACAAATATCATTAACAATCAGATTTTGTTGATATTTTTTGGTTTCACGGGCAACGTTCACGTGTAGATGGTCTATAGTTGTTGGCTCATGTTTCTGGTTAAGAAAAATCGACGGAGGACCCAATTTCAGCAAAGGAGCATTTCGGCAACTTTTAATCACTCGCAAAATCAATATTTTTTCTTTCCCTTTTCTTTTTTCTATGTTCTGGCATGCAGGATAGCGATTAACACCAAAAACTTTGCAATACCTTCAAATTTCGAGAAGTTGGTTTTTTTCCATATTCGGCAACTTTAAATAACTCGTTTCAAAATCTATATTTTTCTTTCCCTTTTCTTTTTTCTACGTTCTGGCATGCAGGATAGCGATTAACACCAAAAACTTTGCAATATCTTCAAATCTCGAGAAGTTGGTTTTTTCCAACTCCAACTCAAAAACCAACTTCTCGAATTTCGAAGGTATTGCAAAGTTTTTGATGTTAATCGCTATCATGCATGCCAGAACATAGAAAAAAGAAAAGGGAAAGAAAAAATATTGATTTTAAAGCGAGTTAATAAAAGTTGTCGAAATGGAAAAAAACCAACTTCTCGAATTTCGAAGGTATTGCAAAGTTTTTGATGTTAATTGCTAGCCTGCATGCCAGAACATAGAAAAAAGAAAAGAGAAAGAAAAAATATTGATTTCGCGAGATATGCTGAAGTTGCTGAAATTGTGCCTTCCCAAAATCGATTCTGATCAAAATCATATAATTCAATTAGTATCCCAGATTTTCAAAATTGAAAAACTAAGGGAAATTTTTGAAACTGACATCATTTCGGATTGAAACTAAGCCCATAACATCGGAAAAAAGAAAAGCAGACAAATTTTTCCTCTTCTCATGGGGTATAGGATGACAAGTGGAGAGAAATTTCAGGCCACCTGAAGAAAGAAAACAAAATTCTCCCCTTTTCTGGGATTGAAGAAATTTTCTCCGTTTTCTCTCTCTCACGAGAAATTCCCTCTTTGCTGGCTCATATCGACTTTTGAGTCGAATCCATAGTTTGTCGGGATTGCCCGGTCTCCTCTTTGAAATCCCTGCTCTCTCCCGTTCCTTTCCCCTTTTCTTCCCGGGTATCACCAAGGACTTTGGGCTCTTTTCCCCAAAAATTCTCCCGTTTCCCCTACCCCAATTCTTCCCGTCGTTGCCCATTTTCCTTTTTTCTTCCCATTTTTCGATTCCCTCTCTCCAGGGCAAAACGGCTGTTTATCCGACTAAAAATTGAGAAAAAGTGGCTGGTTGCAATACGGCGTTTATCCAGCAAAATTGAGCATCTCTCTTCACCGAGTGATTCAAAGTAGATCTTTGAAATTTTCTCTAGTTATTTTTCTATTCTACGGGGCATTTCTAATTTGCTACGGGTCATTTCTAAATTGCCAATGACATGAGTACAGGTAAAATCTTTTCTAAACTTTTCCAAACTTAGCTCTTACACGACTGGACAATGAAACATTATATTTGAAAAACGATCGTCACTTTCGCGCGTCTGTACCTCCCTTGTCTTTACCGTATTTCTAAATATTAACATATTCTAAACATAGCTCTTACACTACTGGACAATGAAATATCATATGTGAACGATCTCACTTTCCGGTCTGTACCTCCCTTGTCTTTACCGTATTTCTAAATATTAACATATTCTAAACATAGCTCTTACAGTACTGGACAATGAAATATCATATTTGCAAAAAAGATCGTCACTTTCGCGACGTCTGTAACTCCCTTGTCTTTGAGTTTAAACTATTAGTGTTATACATTTTCTGAAAGCTCTTTTCAAGGGCTACACAATGGTAATATTAATATTTAGAAATACGGTAAAAGACAAGGGAGTTACAGACGCGCGAAAGTGACGATCGTTTTTCAAATATGATATTTCATCGTCCAGTACTGTACCTTCTCCCCATTTGATCTCATCCGGTCGAAAAAAAGAGATTTTTGTTTTTTGTCATATTTCATTGTCCAATAGTGTATCTAGCAATCATTCGTAATGCTAATTATTTTACCATCAGAAAAATTCCGAAAGCCTTATCGCACTCTGATTTCTTTCAAAAACGAAAAATCACTGTGTTCCAAATTTCCATTTTAAACCTTAAAACCTTAACAATTCTGGCCGATTTAACTTTAGGTGAGTGAAAATTTATACTTTGAAACCTTCCCACTCTGGGATGAAGTCATTTCTTGAAAATATTGATAAATATAAACCTTTTCCATTTGAATGAATTCATTAGCCAATCACGCAATAGATCCCTGGGCTTTCCCTGGGCTATCCCTGGGCTATCCCTGAAAATCCCTCTAAAATTTTACACGAAATCCCCCCCCAAAAAAACGAATCGATTCGCTCACAAATTTCCTCTCTCAAAAATTAAATGCGCAAATTTTTTGCGAAAATTTTCTGTCGTCAACCCGAAGAAACGACAAGAGTTCAAATGTTCACGCCAATTTATTTGAAAAACAGTGACGAGGGTTTTGAGTGTGAGTAACGGACGTTTTGAGGCACCAAGTTTCATTTTAATTTCCCTCCTAAATTTGCATGAGCATGAATGAGTTGAAAATAGCTACCAAAATAGAATAATTCTTTCTGTCCCACGAAATTTCTTTTTTTTTTCAGCGCAGAAGCAAGACATTGTGAAAGTTACACAGCAACTACTTGATGCGATTTCGTGCAAAGATTGGGACAGTTACACGTGAGTTTTTGAATTTGAATTAGATATTTAAAGGAATTTGTCTACAATACAGTAGGGTGCCTTCCATAAAGTTTAAAACAAAAGATTTTTACTTTTTATGAAGCTAGGGCGGGCATAGTTATGGAAACAAATGAAAGGTAGTAAAAAACCCACTTCTTTAATTTTGTCGTTTTTAGCCTGATAAGTTACTGGCTGTATAGTGTGCGTTCCAAAAAGGATAAAACAAAGCTGGTTTCATTTTTTAGAGTTTGGAGAGGCATAAATTTGAGACCCAACTGAAACAGCAAAACCCAACTGCATCAAGATGCTTGCTCAAATATTATTACTTGGGGAAAACGCTTTTGTGAGATCCATAAAGCTTTATTATCGTAAGGATTACATTCAGTTGGCTCGAAGAAGAGTTTTTTCAGTTGGCTAGCAAAATCGAAAAACCCAACTACTTAAATCTGATTGTTTTTAGCTTTTTAAAGTGGTGACTCTATAGAATGCGTTCCAGAAACACCCAAAATATAGGATTTTTTCGATATAACAAGCTTCGATCGGTATATTTTGTGGCCCAACTGATATTGCGAAACCCAAATGATTTAATTTGTTTATATACCATGCATTATCCAGCCAGGGCTATTCTGTGAGATCCAAAAACTATATAAAAAACACAAACTTTTGGATCTTGATTTCGATTCTCTAATTTTAGGTTGGGATCGGTTTTTTAGTCAAACCAACTGTTCTGCTTTTATTCCGAGACAATCTTTATTTAGTAGAAACAACCTGATGCGTTCCATAACAATCAAAAACAACTAAAATTTGTTAATTAAACTAATTGAACTTTTAGAAAGCTGTGTGACCCGGGTATGACTTGTTTCGAGCCGGAAACTCTTGGCAATCTCATAGAGGGAATCGACTTTCACCGATTCTACTTTGATCCAAGTAAGTTTTGACATTTCTGACTGAATTGGGAGAAATTCGATTTGATTTTCGAGGGGTTGCTTTACTGGATCCACTAAAACTCGTTCATTCCCTTATGGCTCTTGAATTCAAGTGCTTTAAAATTGACTTCGTTGAAAAAGAAAGGAAGATTGGTTTGAAAATAAATCAATTTCTTTGTTTCAGGCAATTCCGGTGGTGCACGAAAAGGCGGTCTGCACACGACAATGCTCAATCCAAATGTGCACGTGATGGGCGATGAGGGAGCGTGCATTGCCTACGTTCGACTCACTCAATACATTGACAAGTGGGAGTTTAAAGCAAGAGGATTTTTAAAGAATATCTCACTGACTAAAAATTACTATTAAACTCTTTCAGGAACGGTGATGCGAAAACTCGTCAATCACAAGAATCTCGGGTGTGGCAGCGTCGAAACGGTACGAAACCACTCTAATACGAAAACAAGAACAACAAAAATGGGGAGAGCCCAATTTCAGCAAAGGGGCATTTCGGCAACTTTTAATCACTCGCAAAATCAATATTTTTTCTTTCCCTTTTCTTTTTTCTATGTTCTGGCATGCAGGATAGCGATTAACACCAAAAATTTTGCAAAATCTTCAAATCTCGAGAAGTTGGCTTTTTCCAACTCCAACTCAAAAACCAACTTCTCGAATTTCGAAGGTATTGAAAAGTTTTTGATGTTAATTGCTAGCCTGCATGCCAGAACGTAGAAAAAAGAAAAGAGATAGAAAAAAATATTGTTTTTAAAGCGAGTTAATAAAAGTTGCCGAAATGGAAAAAAACCAACTTCTCGAATTTCGAAGGTATTGCAAAGTTTTTGATGTTAATCGCTAGCCTGTATCCCAAAACATAGAAAAAAGAAGAGAAAAAGGAAAAATATTGATTTTGAAGTGAGTCATTAAAAGTTGCTGAAATTTGGCCCCCAAAATGCATTGTATGCAAATTTGAAAGACGAATTCAGGTCGCTGGTTGTGTGTCCACGTGCATCGTTCAACCGGTTCCCCAAACAATCCATCAGCATCCACCGATTATTAGACGATGATCGATTTCCTCCCGCCAATTAGAGTTCTATTTTATGTAAATATTTAAATATGCAAGCTTTTCTTGACTCCTTGAATATCAAAATCGATTTTTCATCTCTCTACAATGCTTATCACTTCCACTAATTATCGCGGGCTCCTCAAAAAAAAAACAAATTCAATCATGGTAGTCACTGAGAGTTTTTTTGTTTCCTTTTATTTTCATTTTTTTCAAACTCGAACGTATTTACCTGTGATCTGTAAGAATAAGAAAAGATTTTTATTTATTTTTTTCACAAGATTAGTCAAGATTTCCTCCACACTTTCATTATCTGGATCACAAAAAGACCAATTTTATCATAGTAGTTAAAAGAAATTTTTTCAAAATTCGTTTCTCATCCATTATCCGGCAGCTATATTGTAAATTTTTATCAAAAAATAACCAAAAAAAATTTTTGACTAAAAGCTATTTTTGAATTTTTGAATTTTTGAATTTTTTCGAACGCATAGGTTTTGATTTTTGCTTTCCAGGCATAATTTTTACAATTCTTTTAGTTTTTTTCTCTCAAAAATCCAATTCAGTTCCCCTAGGCTGGTCGTTTTTTCGTTTTTTCGTTTTTATGTTTTTTCTTTTTTTTTTTCCGTAGTCGCTCTCCAAAATTTTTAAAATTTCGCATTTTCTTGGCGTTTTTTCCCCTGAATCTTCTCAATACTGCTATTTTTTTTATAATTTTATTTCTCTAGAATCTTTCTCGCATCGCATCGCACGTGTTGTCCCTATTCGGAACCTTTTTCTTGGCAGCTTTTGTAAAATTTCAAAAAAAAATTCGATTTACTTCTCAATGCACAACTTAGTTAAAGGTGTTTTTTTCCAGGTAGATCAAAAAAAATTAAATCATTTCTCTATGTGTTCTTTTTCTTTTTCTTTTAAAGCCAATTCTCTACGTTTTTTCCGTTTTACGAACATTTTTCAATTATGGGAATAAATTTCTATTTAATGAATATATATAGATACTTTATTCAGGACCTGAGATAAAGTGCGCTAGATTTAAGATTAAAACACATGAATTCATACACATAACACGAAAAGGGCCGATAAAAAGAAACACGATATAATAAATGTAAAATGAGGGTAGCACAGATAACATCAAGGATCCACTAGAGCTTCAAGATCCACTAGAGCTTCAAGATCCACTAGAGCTTCAAGATCCACTAGAGCTTCAAGATCAAGATCAAGATCCACTAGAGCTTCAAGATCAAGATCAAGATCCACTAGAACTTCAAGATCAAGATCAAGATCCACTAGAGCTTCAAGATCCACTAGAGCTTCAAGATCAAGATCAAGACCCACTAGAGCTTCAAGATCAAGATCAAGATCCACTAGAGCTTCAAGACCCACTAGAGCTTCAAGATCAAGATCAAGATCCACTAGAGCTTCAAGATCCACTAGAGCTTCAAGATCAAGATCAAGATCCACTAGAGCTTCAAGATCAAGATCAAGATCCACTAGAGCTTCAAGATCAAGATCAAGATCCACTAGAACTTCAAGATCAAGATCAAGATCCACTAGAGCTTCAAGATCCACTAGAGCTTCAAGATCAAGATCAAGATCCACTAGAGCTTCAAGATCAAGATCAAGATCCACTAGAGCTTCAAGACCCACTAGAGCTTCAAGATCAAGATCAAGATCCACTAGAGCTTCAAGATCCACTAGAGCTTCAAGATCAAGTCAAGATCCACTAGAGCTTCAAGATCAAGATCAAGATCCACTAGAGCTTCAAGATCAAGATCAAGATCCACTAGAACTTCAAGATCAAGATCAAGATCCACTAGAGCTTCAAGACCCACTAGAGCTTCAAGATCAAGATCAAGATCCACTAGAGCTTCAAGATCAAGTCAAGATCCACTAGAGCTTCAAGACCCACTAGAGCTTCAAGATCAAGATCAAGATCCACTAGAGCTTCAAGATCCACTAGAGCTTCAAGATCAAGATCAAGATCCACTAGAGCTTCAAGATCAAGATCAAGATCCACTAGAGCTTCAAGATCAAGATCAAGATCCACTAGAACTTCAAGATCAAGATCAAGATCCACTAGAGCTTCAAGATCCACTAGAGCTTCAAGATCAAGATCAAGATCCACTAGAGCTTCAAGATCAAGATCAAGATCCACTAGAGCTTCAAGACCCACTAGAGCTTCAAGATCAAGATCAAGATCCAAGAGCTCAAGATCCACTAGAGCTTCAAGATCAAGATCAAGATCCACTAGAGCTTCAAGATCAAGATCAAGATCCACTAGAGCTTCAAGATCAAGATCAAGATCCACTAGAACTTCAAGATCATCTACAGATAATTTAAAGGTTTCGAGACTATTGGACACTCTCAAAACTCTGGGGAGTCGTTTCCAAATTCTGGCAGTATTGGCCTTATTGGCAGTTCTTATTGGAAAAGAGTTATAAACAAACTTATTGGAGGTGACTGGAATTTCTAAAACGAAAGAACCTATCCTTGAACTAACCGTGCGATTAACTTTGAATAAATCTCGAAAAAGAGGGATAGGTTGCCTGCCCTTTACAATTTTGAAACATTCTATTAAATCCGTGACCAAGCGGCGGTGTCTAAGAGATTTAAGATCAAAGATTTTGAGTCTATCTGTGTAACTAAAGTATGCAAATTTGGAAAAATCTATTTTTCATAGAGCTATCTTAGAGCTATCTTAGAATCAAGAAATTTTGCACAAAAATGAAAGAATTATAAAGGCTACTCATCAACGTTGACTCTTTTTCGATCCTGATGTCCTTTAGATTTCAGCTCAGCGATTTCCTGAAAATTTAATTTCATTTTGAAGATCTTTTGACTTAAAACAATTATTAACCAATCATTTAAACCTTTTCTTTCTCTACAATCGATTGCCGAAGATCCTCAATTTCTTGAAGGCGATGATTTCTGAAACTTTTGAGAAAGCTAAATCTATAAATATGAAACAAAAATGTTTACAGTTTTGTTCAACTCAATGATAGAATTTTGTTTCAAGAGAGTTTTCAAATCTAGGAGAATCTAGAACAAAAATTGGCTAATAAATCTTTATGAAGCACCCAACCTGACAGTTGTATAACTATTGAGGGTAGCGTTGGCTCGGTCGACGGAGTCATCCCTTTGGATCACGGTTAGTTCGAGTTCCTGGAAAGTTAAGATTCGGTTTAAAGCTTCAGCTTTGTAATGGGCTCACTAAACCGCTTTAGCTAATCTTTAGCTGAAATTTTATTGTGAGATAAAATGATGACTCTATAGAATGCGTTCCATCAACATCCAAAATATAAAGTTGACAAGAAAAATAGAAAAAACCCAATTACTTCAATCTGATTGTTTTTAGCTTTTAAAATGGTGACTCTATAGAATGCGTTCCAGAAACACCCAAAATATAGGATTTTTTCGATTTAACAAGCTTTGATCGGTATATTTTGTGGCCCAACTGATATTGCGAAACCCAAATGATTTAATTTGTTTATATAGCATGCATTATCTAGCCAGGACTATTCTGTGAGACCCAAAAACTATATAGAAAAACACAAACTTTTGATCTTGATTACGAGTCTCTAAGTTTAGATTGGGATCGGTTTTTTAGTCAAACCAACTGTTCTGCTCTTATTCCGAGACAATCTTTACTTAGTGGAAACAATCTGATGCGTTCCATAACAATCAAAAGCAACAAAATTTTGTTAATTAGACTAATTGAACTTTTAGAAAGCTGTGTGATCCGGGTCTGCCTTGTTTCGAGTCTGATCAAAGAAGGAACATTGTTCCCCCCGACTTCCTCGTCTTGAATCAGAATTTGTAAGCGTGTCTGGACTCGACAACAATGAGAATATGAATGAGATCTGAAAATGAAACCAAAAAAAAGAGCAAACCCTCTGCTTTTCATGGAGAGCTTTCTGAAGACTTTTGTGATAGTTTTTCAAATGTCTCAACTCAACCTAGAAATTTTGGTTCTTATTAAAAAATTGTTTTGTTGTTTTTGACTTGTTTCTCGTTCCTCTCGGCTTCGAATTTTGCAATATCGAGATTCGCAAAAGGCTCCAATTTCTTCTGAAGATCGTGGACTTGATTTCTGAATTTTAAAGTTCATTTCAGACAAAAAAAGAAATCCCACTTTTTTGTCTCTAAAATCGCCCGATTCTGCTCAATTTCGGCTCTCATTTTATGCAAATTTTCATTGATTTCATCTCTTTTCTTCTCGTTTTCTGATTTCGGAAGCATTGAGTGATTGGAATTTTCAGCGATTTCTTCAACAGGTAATGGAATTTCTGAAATCTAACGGTTAGTGATAACGGTAACTGATAACGAAATCGAATTTCAACCTTCTAACAGCTTTTGTTCTCTTTGCAATGCTATCAAATGATTGTTTAATTGATGAGAATTTTCTCTCAAAGGTTCGATCTCTTTTTCTCGCGTTTCTAGCTAAATTATGAATTGATATTTGTGAGAAAAATGACGAAAACACTTCTCTTGTGAGCTTAGCTTTTCGATTCTCGAGTGCTGACTGTTGTCGTTGCAGATTGACGAGTTCAGATCTAAGAATTGAACAAATACACGACACATCAAGTACACAATAAGACAAAAGGGTTTTGGTGAAAATCTGAATCATCGAAATTCTAGTGTGATATCCAGATAAAAGAAAAAATGAGATTTAAAGAAAATTCCTCTTCCCAATTTTTCGAAATAATCGCGAACTCTCGACAGTCCACTCTCTGCAGTCCACTCTCTGCAGTGATGCAGTCAAGCAATGAACGGATATTAGCTAAAAGTTTTGACAGCCTGAATTTTTGTTATTTCGATGGGTTTCATCTGTTGAGCTCTCCATGTCTGTCGTTGGAGTGGAGTGCCGAGAGTTCGCGATTATTTCGAAAAATTGGGAAGAGGAATTTTCTTTAAATTTCATTTTTTCTTTGATCTGGATATCACACTAGAATTTTGATGATTCAGATTTTAATTTTCACCAAAAAAATCTTTAAACGTAAACCTCATTTTCGAGGTCCTCAACCGTGGCCCATCAATGCCCAATGAGGCTTCAGAATTCGATCGAGATTTGTTTACCTAAAAGTTTGACTTTTTTAAAGGGTCAAGGATTTGATTTAGGCTTTGTTTTTGGTTTTTTAACCTTTAGTCTCTTAGCTAAGATTGCCTTAATTATCCCAATTGTGCAACTTCGCTCTCTCTACAAACTAACACCCGAAAAAAGCTATGTGCTTTCCAGAAAGCCTCGGAGATCAGCTAAATTTGCATAATTGCTCCATTTAAACGTCTAACGTCGTTAGAAATTGCATAAAAGAGAGGAATTGACTCACTGACGAAGTCCGACTCGCCGTTTTTCCCTTTCTTTTCTTTAAAGCCGAGTATTTTTGTTTGAGTTCAGCATTTGCCTAAAAAAAGGTCAAATTTTTAACTACCGTAATCCTTACTGTCGTCAATCCTTGCACTCTGCCACCAAGGTTCTCGATTTCTTGTCTTTCTTGTCGTAAACGATCGCGAGATTCCGCTAGACTTGCATTCAACTCTTCAAGATAAGTGACTCGATCAGCGATCAAAGTCTGAATCAAACGTTTGGACGGTTCCAATACGGTTCCAATATGGTTCCAATATGGTTCTTTTTAGATCCAATACGGTTCCAATATATTGAAACCATATTGGAACCGTATTGGTATTTTGGGGGCAATTTTTTTCCACCTTTAGCTCATCCGTTTTGACTGAGTCGACATTTGCGGCAATAATTGTTGACCTAAAGCTTAGCTGAACGTGAAGAGCTCCTTTTTTCTTTTGTAACAAACTTTGATGTGCCAGGTGGATGGTGTTTCTCTTGATCAATTCTCTTCGGACTTCTTCTTTCTTCTCTAAATCTTTCAATTTCAAATTTCTCAAATTCAACTTTTCAACAAACTTTTCAGTCTCGAGTCTATTCGTTTTTTCCGGTTCCTTTGCTGAATGTGATTTGCTGAAAAATAAGCTTTAAATCTCTCTTCCGAAATCAAAAACTTACGAGATAGGGGGTTGATTTTCGAGATTTTCGAGATTTTCGAGATTTTCGAGCTCTTTTTCCACCTCAGCAATCTCTTTTCGGAGTTTTTCGAGTTTTGAGTGCTAAACTTGGCAAAATGCAATGGCAATAGACCGGCAATAGACCATTTTACGCAGAATTTTTCGCTGATTTTGATGCTGCTATTCATTCTTACCAAAATGATTCGAAAATGCGAGAAATCTGGCAAAAGTTTGAGGCCAAATTAGAAATCAAAATCAGTTTTTATATGAGCCATAAAGGCTTTTTTCACCGTCCCCACGCGTGAGCTTGTGGTGTAGTGGATAGGAGTCTTGTTTCTCCGACAAGCGCTGGCTCTTTTCCTCGGGTTCCATCCCTTCCTTTTCTTTTCGTTTTATTTTGTTGTTCAACCGCTCGAATCTTGGAACTTTACGTCTATTTTAGCTCTATTTTAACTTTACAATAAGTATTCAAACATCTTTTAATTGATAACAAAAAGGTTAGAGGTTAAATGATCGATTTAAACCTGTGAATCCTTTCGCTTCTTCAAATTGTCGATCTCTTTCGTCGATTCGAGAGAGTTTCGACGGTAACGAGACGGCGCTAAAAGTCAGTAAATAATGGATTAGTTTTAATTCAAATTTCACTCAAAATCTGGCATTTCTCATTTGCATTTGACCCACTTTGACTCTCGAAATCTTTTCGCATTTCAGCCACTTTTGCTTGAGCTGCTTCTAGACGAAAGCGGGCTTCATGCTCTGGAAAAATGGGAAAAATGAAGCCAATTTTACTGTTTATATCCTTTTTTAAGTATATCTGGCTTTTTTTGGTGTTTTGACTCTCAAAAACCTAATAGAAATGGAGAGAAATGGAGAAAGCCAACGGCCAGAAGATCTTGGCCAGCCAACCTCCAGAAGATCTTCTTAACCTTTAGCTTACTCTAGACGAGTTAAAAAGGCTCAAAACTTGAATAAAACTTTAACAAACAAACTCTTCTCCTCTAAATCGACGCCTTTTTGGCGATGCTCGTGCAATTTTGTCGTCAAAATCGTCCTCTCATCATGCGCTTTTTGCACTTCGGATTTGAATTTTTCCTGATTTTCGCCACTAATTCTCACATCAAATTCAAGCTTTTTAATCTAAAAATTAGGGTTTTAAAAGCCTTTAGAAGACAAATTTATGGAAAAGAAGATAATCCATAAATCGCAACCTCTTTTTTCAACGTTTCCCTCTTTTTCGTGCCGCTTTTGATCGCCGTTTTGTTCTGCCTCAGGATTCGACGCTGAAACCAGTGTTTCAGTGTTTTTTTTTTTATTTTAAATTCTCATAGCTTTAGCTGGCTGATTAATTTGATTAATTTTCGTGGGAAATTGAGCAGTTTAACTTTTTTTTGGAGAAAAATTGCTGTTTTAAACTTTTTTTGTCCGCGAATTTCCCTCCACTCACCAAATCAGCGATTTCTTCATCCAATTGCATATTCAATCGATCCAAATGTTCTCCCATTTTATTCTGATATTCACTTAAACGTGTCTAAATCAAAAAACGATAAAAAGAATTGCTTTAAAGTTTCTTTTTACACACAAATTGCGACTTTTTTCTGTTATCGGGACTTTAAAAGTCAAAAATTTGTCAAGAAATCGAGATTTTTCTTTAATTTTAACTTTTAAAGACTTTTAAAGTGAAAAAGCTTTGAAATTCTTGTTTAAATTTAAAAATAAAGCTTGATTTGAGCAAAGAAATGTTAAAGAAATTCAAGAAAAAGGAAAATTTAAGGCAAATTTAAGGCAATTTCTCTTATAAATTGATTTTCGTTTTATTTATTGTATCAATGTCTTTTAAAGAGTTATAGAAAAGACAAAAATACCGTATTTTCTCTAATAGGTAAACTAATTATAAACAACGTTCATTTAGGGTAAACGGAATGGACAATGCTGTGTATTTTATTTTCCCTAATAGTCTATTGTAAAGAAAAGCTACCATTTTGCGATATTCATTCGTTTACTGCCAAATACAGCACTCAGAAATCTGGCCCAAATCACACTATTCTTAACGGGCACTAAATAAAATTCGCCAAAACCGTAGCACAATTCCTGTATTCTTGCTAGTGCACCCTAAGCTTCGCCTAAATTCCTCGAAATCTTAAACACCGCTTATCAGAACCTATCGATGTGGAGTCGGAAAATGTAGCTGAGGATGAGATCTTGCGGGTGGGTGGGGGAGGGGGGAGGTGTGAGTTCCGAGTTCCAAGTAATAGTCACCAACTCAGCTTGGCTGGGGGCAATACTATTAAGGAGAATACGGTAACCTTGGTCTATTGTACTGACTACAGGGTGCACCATAATTGTCGCAACAAGGCATCACGCAATCTTGTGGGGGATTTGAGTGTTGAGCTTGTGCAAAAGCTTGGAAATCGTAAAATAGTCGCCAAACTCGGCTCGCTGCGGTGTACTACTATTAGAGAAAATACGGTAATAGTTTTCTTGATAAAGCTATCGGCTTTCTTAAAGCATTCATTCAAAATCCCAGCGAAAAGCGCGAAATTTCGCTCACATGTGTTGGTCGAATGGCGGAAATGTCAAAGCTGCTTCTTTCTAAAATCATATCCAAACAAATATCCAACAATTTGCAAACCTTTATTACTATTTGCCATAAAAAGTACTTTGAAAAGAGAATTGCGAATCCGCTAGTTGCCGTTCGTTAAACCATTTCCCCCTTTTTCCCCGATCATTTCCAATTCCATCACCTTGGTGACATTTCTTCTCCAAAACGTGGAACTACGCTCTAAAATCTCCAAAACGCTAAAAACATTCATCTTCTTTCAATCAAATTCAACCCAATTAGGTTCCAGGAAGAAGATTGACGCAATAGAAATTCCGAAAAAGTGACACTGATCTGAATTTAGCTAGCGGAAGAATTGCGTGATCAAACTCTTTCATAAAAAAGAGTTAGAGCAAAAATTTTCGCCGATTTCCCCAAGCTGGATATCAGTTTGAATAATGAAAAGGAAAAAAAATGAGGAAAAGGGAGAAATGAAGAAATGGCGGGTGAGGCCCATAAAGTGAACGCGAGGTTTCCTGTGGGTGAGCTGAAATGGGGGATTGGGGGCTGGGGAGGCTAGAGGATGGCCCTCATTCATTCGGGATCTCATCTCGTTCTTGAAATCTTAAGAACTTTGAGTTATCTTGGCAAATTGCTGGTTACAATCGTCGTAAGATTTAAAACTGATCCAGTTTCTTCTTCTTGAATCACTTTATCATTGATTTCTCTTATAAATCTCAAATCGAATCCGAGCTTTTCAGAAGATCAACTTCTTGGGCCACTTTTCCCCTCACAAAATGCATCCAGTCAGCCTCGTTGTCGTCATTTTGAGCTGTCTTCTCTCGATTGAGGCTTTCGCTTTCAATGAGGATCGACCACAAGGTGAATCTTTGATACTCAATTTTGAGTCTATTTTTTTCAAATTTATTTAGCTTGGTATTGAATAAGATCTTAAACGTTCAAATACATAAAATTTCCGTTTTTGGGGCATTTAATACGCGTCATTCTCCGCTTCTTCCTTGCCCTTGGCAATCCAGCTTTGAGCTCAAATTTCTTGGTGTTGTGCTAACCAATTTCAATATTTTTGGAATGATTGGATGCGCTAAATCTTTATCTATCGATTGGTATAAAAACTATTTAAATTGGACAGCCCAACACCGAGATATTTGAGCTCAAAGTTAGATTGCCAATGGGAAAAGGGGCGGGGCGTGTATAAAAGGTCTCACAATCTTTCCGGGAAACGGTAGCTCGCATAATTGGCTAAAAGTGTGTGCCAGAATGTGTGCGTTTGTGGCAACAGAAAGCACTGGACCATTTTCGGAAGGCAAACTAACTTTGAGCTCAAATTTCTTGATATTGGGCTGTTCAATTTAGTCAGTTTTTGTACCAATCAACAGAGAACCATTTGTATCAATCAACAGAGAACTTCAATATTCTTAATATCATTAGCGCATCTAATGATATTAAGAATATTGAAATTGGGTAGCACAACATCAAGATATTTGAGTTCAAAGTTGGATTGCTAATGAGAAAAGAGGCGCGGATCAAATGTCTGATAACCAAAATTTTCCAGCTTTTGCCTTCAATGGTGCCCGAGGATCGGATGTGGCTGGGAGAATGTTCGCCTTTGCCGACTCAAAAAGCAAGAGAGCTGATCCACGTAAGGGAATTCGATAGATTTCGGGAATTTGAAAGACTTTCCATCCAAAGCACTTCAATCTCGAGTCCTTTCCAGAACGATTCGCTTTTGCCAATGGAGAGCCAATGAATGAGGCGGCTAAATTCGCGTTTGCCTTCGCCAAGAGAGGTGGGTTGCTTTTGAAATTTATTCCCACAAAACTCCATGCAACTTTCTCAAGATCTAGAAGATTTGCATAAGAAAATGCTCGGATTTATATTCTCTTAGTCACATCGTATGCTTTAAAAACTCTCTTTAGCAGGAGTTATTTTAAATTTCTGGTATTTCTTAGTTTAAGCAAAGCTATTTTAAGCTTATAATTTTCAGATCCCAACTCAGAGAGTCTTCAGCGATTTGCGCGTGCTCAGAAATTCGCATTCGAGGGAAATGAGGGAAAACAACGATTTGCTTGAAAAAAAGAATAGAAAAAGTTCAATAAATGTTTACAGAAAAGTTGAAAATAGCACAGATAAGAGAAAAGCTTTAGTTTTATAAGTTTATAGATCGAAAATCGGACAATCAATGATCGATGTGAGAGTGGCTGATCTGAAACTTTTGAAAAGTTTCGATTTAGCCATGATTCTACGGGATTTAAAGCCAAATTTAGGCTTGATTTTGAAATTTCAGCCTGCCTAGCTGAATGGCTTAAAGAAGCTTTTCAAACTCACATTTGACTCGTCTTTTTTCGAGCACGATGTGTCGTATCGACCGGCCGTCACTTTACTGATCGTGGATTTCATTTGACGACGAACCTGAGACAAATTCAATCCGAATGATTCAAAAAATCATTCGAATCTTCTTGCTAGCTCTAATTTGCTGGCTCACCTCTTCGTTATTGATAATCAACACAATTGAATTGATTCCACAATCGATATTGTAAACAATCGTTGTGAAAGCAAAGGGTTCAAGAGTGGTGAAGCCAAGTCTAGGCATAATATGGAAAGAAGCCCATGTGAAGGAATAAAAGGAGAAAACGAGGCAACATTGGATACAGCACCTGAAAGGACAACATTCGGATGGATTAAAGGTTAGCAAAACTTTGATACACGCCCCGTCCCTTTTCCCATTAGTAATCCAACTTTGAGCTCAAATTTCTTGGTGTTGGGCTAAGCAATTTCAATATTATTGGTATCATTAGATGCGCTAAATCTTTATCTATCGATTGGTATAAAAACTATTTAAATTGGACAGCCCAACCCCGAGATATTTGAGCTCAAAGTTGGATTGCCAATGGCAAAGGGGCGGGGCGTGTTTCAAATGTCCCACAATGCAATCAACTAGATTAGGCTGTTTCCCGGGTATTGAAAGTCGAGATCATCCTTCCGGAAGGTTATCGGACCGCTTCATCCCTTTTCCCCGTTAGCAATCTAATTTTGAGCTCAAATTGCTTGGTGTTGGGCTAACCAATTTCAATACTTTTGAAATCATTGGATGCGCCAAGTCTTTCTCTATCGATTGATACAAAAACTGTCTAAATTGAAGAGTCCAACACCAAGAAATTTGAGTTCAAAGTTGGATTCCTAGTGGGAAAAGGGGCGGGGCTTTGGGACCTTTTATACGCGCTGATAACAAGGCTAAAGAGCTGAGTTCAGTTGATTTTTAGAAAATAGTTTCTCTAAACTTACATAATCTCTCTGCGATGACTTCGATCTTTTAGCTCGGCTTTTTGCTTCATTCGATAGATGTAGAGGAAAACCTGAAACTTATAGAAATTTGGATAGTTAGACAGAAAGTTAGGTTCAGAAATTTTAAGAAAAAGAAGATAAAACGAAGATTTTTGTAGCCAACGCTAGATTCAATTCATTCGCTCTTTGAGGGTACTTTAAGTGCGCCAACAAGCGCCAACAAGCGCCAACAGTTCAAAGGCTCAAAGTCTACAAATCGTCTTGTTTCTTTGAATCGAACTCACCCAAATATATGATGAAATGCAAATGATGGAAACGGCAAATTCCATTGGCAAATCGATGATCAATTGCGAGAAATTGTAGGAGAGATTTTTTCCATGATTCGGCATATACATATAGCCATAAGTGATTGGTTCAAAGTAGATTCTGAACGGGAAAACAAAATTGCCATTTAGAAAACCCCCAAACCGACAACAAGGTGAATAGTGCTGAGTGTACAAAGATGTTCCAACTCCAAGACAAGTGATTGTTATCAGCATTAGAAAGATGTTTTTCAATGTGAAATAGGCATTAATCTCTTTCCAACAAATAGCGGAAACTCTAAAACGATTATTTAATCATTTAATCATTTAGATTCTTTCATTCAATTCTTATCGCTTTCCCTACCTGTTTACCGCCATAATAATATGTACAAATGTTGCATTGTACCACAAATGAAGAAACCAAACCGCCAAAAAGGCCATTGTTGTGGAGTCTTTTGGAATGATTGGCTTCTAGAGATGAGTAGCGAAATTTCTACCATTAAAATACCTGTAAAATGACAAGTGGAAGCACGAAAAAGATATGCGTGAGATTCTGAGCGGTTCCACAGCAAATGTTGTACATTAAAATGGCGTAAAGTGGATTCTTTGTGGATTTGTATAATCTCCCTCTAACGAAGAAATAGATGACGGTGATGTTGATGGAAAGCATTGAGAAAATCACAAAAGAGATTAACGCTGAGAGGCCGTAATGCAAGACACCAGTGGCCATTGTTTTGACAATGTTTTTGACTCTAAAACGAGCAAATGAGATTTTAAGAAATTGTGCAAAGAATTGCGGTAAAGTGGGTTAAAAATAGGATGTTCACTGATTTCCGAAAAGGCTTTTGGAGCGTCACACGTCAATTTAAAACGTTCAAAAATCTAATAAACGTTGAGATTTTCTAAACAAAGACAAATTTAAAGGATGCGGATTGTTTTTGAGATCTTAGATTACGAGATTCAATTCGGAAATGATTCAGTTTCGAAAGTTTTCATTGAAAAAAATCTAAACTCAATTTTCTGTTGGCTTTTTGGTGAATTGAAAATTGATGAATTCACTGAATTTTTCTCTTTCATTCAAAAAAGATTATAAAATTATAATAAAGTATAATATAAATATCCTAGTTTTAATGAGAAATAATAAATAATAAATAAATAATAACAATAAAATGGAACTACAAAGTGACCCACAACTATAGCGCCGAACTAGATTGGTCTAGAGGGCCTAGATTGGCCAAAATTAGGTCAAACGTTCTGTTTTTTCTGGAAGTAAATCTTAAGTATGTCTCCTAAAGCTTTGCCCATTATCTAAGCGATTCGAGCTTTCAACGTTTTTATTTGAGCTATCAAAGTTGAGAGCTGATAGTCGCCTGACATGCTACTCATTTACGGGATTTTTGAGAGTGATCTTGTCAAAAGCTCTTTGAGATTGAATTTATTTATGTTAAGGAGCAAAATCTCATGCTCTACGCAGTTTGTGGAAAAAATTCTTTCAGAAATGTCACCAAAACTCACTTAATGTGATCTATTTTCGCTAGCGTGTCGGGCGACTATCAGCTCTCAACTTTGATAGCTCAAATAAAAAAGTTGAAGGCTCGAATCGATTAGATAATGGGCAAAGCTTTAGGAGACATACTTAAGATTTACCTCTAGAAAAAGCAGAACGATTGACCTAATTTTGGCTAATCTAGACCCTCTGAAGTGCGACGCAATAATTGTAGTGCACAAGTGCACAAAAAGAGCTCAAAGTTGACAATCTCTTTAACTAAAAACTTAAAAGAGTCAACTTTTTATAGGTTTTATATTTTTCAAGGTTTTACAACTCTTAAATAGGCGAAAAAGGGGCTAATCGCTTAATTAGATTGCTAGGTAGGATTGTTGTAACTCGATTGTTTTAACTTTTTTTCTTTTCATCCCTTCCTTTTATTGTTTTACCATTGAATGATCTTCTCAAAATCCTCGAGAAAAAGTAATTACTGGGATAATCTTTTGTTTTCTTCAAATTTCCTTGTCCAATGTTGAAAATGGAATTTTATGTCTGGTATAGACTATAAATCTACATGATTTTTGAAAGAAATTTCTCAAAAGTAATAGGAACCGTAATAGGAAGCGTATTGGAACCGTATGGGATTATAATAGGAACCCTATTGTATCAAAATAGGGACCGTATCGTATCAAAGTAGGAACCGTATTGGAACCGTATTGGAACCGTATTGGATCATAATAGGAACCGTATTGGAACCGTATTGGACCGATTGAGTTCGTAGAAAACGTAGAATGAGTTTCTTTTGATTTGCAAAGCGAGAAAATTGAAAATATTTCTTCAATCCTTTTGCTAAATCGATAAATCAAAAAACGAGGGAATAGTTCGAAATTTTCGACTAAAAAGTGCTGCTCAGTTCCTTGATTTGATCGATTTAGAAGTGATGAACTAAACTTTAATCCCTTTCCCGCAACAATTTTTCATTCAGCTCATCCATCTTTATTTACAACAATGAGTAAACCAAATGATTTCTATTCATGAATAGCTTTTTCAGCCATAAGATCAGCTGTGTCTTCAGCTTTCCAATAGTCGACAATGTGTTGCATTGTTTGATTAAAGATAAAGATCTCTGTCTCGGTTGCAGTCGGGGGAAAAGTTGCTGAAAAGTTTATTGCATTGTTTATAGCACTTGAGTGTACTATTGGCTTTGAATTATCGTTTTTAAAACATGTCAAAGCCTTTAACAAACTACTGTCCTCTTTTGTCCAATCTCAAGCTCAAACTGGCTTAGGAAGATGTCAAAATATCAAGATTTTAATCAAATAAAAGCCAAGATTACGTTAGCTTTTAGAAAAAGATCAATAAATTAAAGAAATTACCATATAATCTTTGCCATGTCAATATCCGATAAGCTCTCAACAAATCCGTTTCAGCGAGGGAGTTCGGCGAGAATTGCTGTCGCACTAACTAAACTGAATTGTTTAGATATAAGAAAAGTTCTTTGATTTACCGTTAACGCTTTGTTCGTTTGTGTGAGCGCGTCTTCTGTATAGTTTAGCTAAAATTGATCAATTGATCAAACAATTCTCTCCAAACCAAATCAACTTTACCAATCTCATATAATCAATCATGAACCACGTGAAAGCGTACATTGCATCGCTGCCGTGTTTCTTCGCATAGTCTCGAGTGTAGTTGGCTTGGAGCTAAAGAAACTAATCGATTACTAAGGGGCTGTTTTTATAAAACAAGTCAAGTAGTCCGTTAAATCATTTGAACTGACAACACTGGTCCGACAGTCAGAAATAGATCCAAAAAACCATTTCTGACTCCTTTGTATCACTTTGTACCGATTCCAGACTATTTTCTAAAAATTGCTCTTCAGAAAAGACTACCGTAACCTCTTTTCAGTGCAAGCAACTGGATTAGGCTGTTTCCCGGGTATTTAAACCGCTGAAAGTCGAGATCATTCTTCCGGAAGGTTATCGGACCGCTCCACCCGTTTCCCATTGGCAATCTAACTTTGAACTCAAATTTCTCGGTATTGGGCTGTTCAATTTAGACAGTTTTTGTATCAATCGATAGAGAAAGACTTGGCGCATCCAATGATTTCAAAAAGATATTGAAATTGGACAGCTCAACACCGAGATATTTGAGCTCAAAATTAAATTGCTAATGGCAAAGGGGCGGGGTTTGTAACCTAACTTTCAGCTCAAATATATTGGTGCTGGGCTGTCCAATTTACATAATCTTGATATTATTAGATGCGCCAAGTCTTTATCTATCGATTGGTATAAAAACTATTTAAATTGAACAGACCAACATCAAGATATTTAAGCTAAAATTTAGATTGCTATGGGAAAAGGGGCGGGCGCGTATAAAAGGCCCCACAATCCTTCCGGGATACGGTAGCTCGCATAATTGGCTAAAAGTGTGTGCCAGAATGTGTGCGTTTGTGGCAACAGAAAGCACTGGACCATTTTCGGAACACATATTAGGATTAGGTCCAACAAAAAGCTATTCAATGAATGAAAAGCCAACTCACCTCCTCCAACACCTCGACATCGAGTGGTCCATTGTCTCTCAACGCCGGATAAACGTGTCCCATTGTGTACTCATTCGCGATGCACATCGCTTCCACATAAATCACTGCATCGTAAGTTTCATCGGATAGAAATCCCTGAAAATCTCGATTTCAAAAGAAATTCCTCTATTTCGACCTCTTCAGACGAGCTGGCGAGTTTCCGTTGCCCTTTTGCCCACCTCTTCGCGAATCGGATCTTATTCGTGCAATAGTGAAATTTGTTTACACTGCTGACAAGCTAAAGCCAGAGTTTTATATTTAAGAAATTCTTGCAGCTCTTTCAAACAAAATCTTTCTGAATTTACTGGTTTCCTCACGATCCTCACCGATTCAATATCCAATTTAGACTCTCCATAATGTGCAAATAATTCGACCATTCTTTTCAGATTCAATTTCGGATGTAAAGAACTCGTGAATATTAGCTGATTCGTTAAAATGAGAAAAGTCAACGAAATTCTAAAACCCTTTCCGGGCATACATCAACGATTTGGGGGATTTAGCAATTGAAAAAGAATTGAAATTTTTAAAATTTCATTTGAACAACAGAAAATGTTTAGATGCAAAATAGAATGGAATCGCGAACTTGTTGGGGATCATTATTTTGAGATTTACCTCCGATTTGTCGAGAACAGATCAAAAGATCGACCGAATGAGCCGATCAGACAATTAAATTCGAGTTTATGAGTTGAAATTCGAATTTGCGAATGGATACAAAATATTTTGGTGTCAAAAGCGGAATGAAAGTTTATAGAGGTCATTGTAAAGGTCAAAAGTACTTTTTTTACAAAAAGCGAATGAATAGCTGAAAATCTCTAAAGAAAACCAGGAAAAGGTTGATAAGATTTGCGGGATTGATAAGGTCAAAGGTACTGATTAGGTGAAATAGATCAGTCTACGAAGGTTGACCATTTGGTTGTCCGTCCGTCCGGTAAATCACCAATAGGAATCCTTTCTTTTGTCCCATCGAAACCAATTGGTCGAAGGAGAACCCTTTGCTCTTTTTCTTCGCTTGGTCTAAAGGACAAGCTATCGATGAAGGAGTCATTCTAAAACAGAAACATTTTTTGATAAACCTTGCCGAATTTACCTTTGAAAATGTTCTCAGTAGATTCAATGCCTCTGCTGCGGTCAGCCTCTTAGAACGATCAAATTGTGTACAGCTAAAGACTGTTTTTTGCTTTTAAAACTTTTTCTACCTATCGATGATTTGACTTAGTTCTTCTTGGCACTTTGGTCTCTCCAACTTAGTGAATTTTCCGCAAACGACGCTGAATATGAATTCGTCACGATCAAAATTTCCCCTATGTCCGAACTCGGAAAATGCGAGCCTGAAAGCTTATAATATTTTGCTTATGATATTTAAAAAGAAAAACCTTCTCTCGACAATCTCCCACAAGACAAGTCCCAAACTGTAGACGTCATTTCGATGCGAACCCTGAAAACTAGCAAATCCCGTCAAACCAATAGACTCACTTGAAGAGTGTGTGTCTTCTCGTGTTGTGGCGGACTCATATAGCGCATAGTTCCAAATATCGTCCCGCTACACGTGTGTTCAATACGCTTTGCAAATCCAAAATCTCCAATTTTCAATGAAAAATTGTCAGCAAGAAAAAGGCTAAAATATTCGAAAGTCCATTTTTAAAATTTATTGAACCACAAAAAAACTATACTTTTCTGGTTTGATATCTCGATGAACGATTTGGTGTTCTCTGAAAATGTAATCAAGACCATCAAACAGTTGAACACCCCAAATGATCACTGTTTTCATTGTGTAAATCATACGTGGATTAGACAAAGCTAAAAGCTTCTGATTTCCTTTTTGAATAATATCACCTACTCTCTCTCAGCGTGCCGCGTTGACAAAATTCCATAATGATTCCAGATGCATTGTTTTCTTCATTAAATTCCGTTGCTAAGAACCGAACAATGTTTTGGTGTTTTAATTTTTGTAATATTTGGCACTCTTTCTCTAATTGTACTTTCATTGGTGATGCTTGGTAAAGAAATTGTTTGATCACGGCTGGACTAAATTTTGATTAAATGTAAGAAGAATAAAAAAAGCAAACTCACGGTTTGTGACCAATCAATTCATAAACAGTGCCATACGGGCCGTGTCCGATCAAACGTTTTTTCAAATCATTTGCAGAATTTGTTTCCAAAGTGGCCGTTGATGGCAAAAGTTGCATATCCATATCTCGAATTTCGGTCTTCTTTCCACCAAACCT